>LR736894.1:1469160-1590863 GCA_902654985.2 Oryctes borbonicus
GACATTTCTACAATGGATTGCGGTCGTGAAAGCCTACACTCAACTATATAATACGTTACCTTGTAATGTAAAAAAATATTTCCAATTTTAAATTAATTGGGTCTAACTTAAAAGCTCTTTTTCTATGCAAAAATTGTTACACATTGGATGATTTTTTCTTATACCTATTGTAATTTGGTTTGACTTGTTTCTGGCAAGAAAGGCATAGCAGATACACAAGTTATCAAAGATAAAAAAAAAACTTAATTGACAATAGCAGATGATTGTGTGGTTATAGCATAATCTAACCCACTAGACAGTTTATCCGAAATAAAAACCACTAAAGTAACAAAATAACAATCGCAGAACCATCCAATCTCATAAAATAATCTTCTAAATATTCTATTTTTAAGCAACGCCAGCGGAACAGCTGAAAAATATTGCCCAAAAATAAAAGAACGCGGTGCTAAAGTTTCTGCCCTCTTTAAAGACAAGAATAATTATTATCAAAGTCGTATTTCAACCTTCCCGTTCCTCCTCCATCTAACAAAAAATTCCCACGCCAAAGAAATAACAGGGAGCCAGAGCGAAAAGTTATTAAAACTGCACCGGATTCTTAAACGGCCAAAGTAGGGAAGCAGACGCTCCTCGTCAGCTCCCCCTGGCAGTAGCGACCAGAAATTTACGCCCGGCATAATTTAGTTATCCCGAAGAAGCGTTGCATGTGGTCTCTCCGCGAAATTTTTCCAAAAGTTCTTGTCAGGGAAGAATTTGCGAGAACATTACGCTCGTGTTTTCTTACGCTTTTTTTTTTAAGGGAACCGTAAGAGGGCGCTGCATGCATCATCAAACGGATGAAGTATTAATTAAGTTGCTCGACGGTTAACTTCTGAGATACGGAGGTTACGTGGTTAATTTTTCTTGGTAGAACTACGGACGATTATGTTACGCTTGATGAAGTTGGAAAGAATTTAGTTAGCTTGTTAAAGTTGCGCGTTAAGTGTTAGATTAATACGATAAGGCATCAGATAATTAACTATCGCAGCTTAATTAAGGAAAAGTTACACAGGAAATCAAATGCACTTGCACAAAGCATGCTGAAAGATATAAAAGAAATACGTAATTAGTAAATAAGATTCGAAACAGATAGAACATTATTGTTAGATTTGGGACACATCTTCAAAAAGTTCAACTACTTTTGGTTCAAATTAAGAGAGAGCCTGCAACTTGGTTTATTATTGAATACGGTTCTAACAGAAACTTGTTATGTTGCAATAATGCAACGCATAAACAAATTCAGCATCTAAAGTGTTTTTAGAACACTTTTGAGCACGGTGCCATATATTCTCTCCAAAAATAATGCTCATATTTTTGGAGTGAATAGTTCTAACAAAGATTTAGTTTCAACAAGAAAATACTTCGTGCTACATGGCACGTTGGTTTTATTTTTGTGGGGTTATATGAAATTTCCAGAGTAACGATGTTCTAAGGAGTACAAGAGAAATTAAAGCTGATTTATGTGAGACAGTTATCGCAAATTGGACTTATCGCCTGACGTAGAAGATATTAGAAGCGCCACCACTACTCCACATAGTACAATCTATTACTAAAATTTTTCAACAGAGATCGTGAACATCCCATTTGCCCTACTTTGGTCAAGTGAACGCAATGATCTATTTTATCGAAAGCTTTGTGGAAATCACTATATAAAAGGGTAGCGTCTAAGCTTTCACAAATAACTGACACAACTTGTTTTATTTTACATTTTTATTTATTTTGGAGGTAGGACACTCTTAGTAGAATACTATGCGCATCTAATTTATTTCCATAGTTCGTCACACTATAGTAGATCCTCTAGCTGAGCTATATGTCTGTGACTATGATAGAATGTAATAGTTGTAATCTAGCTGTTTTTATATATTTTTTGACAAGTTGTATGAGAAATAGTATTTGGTACGGTTGGCGTTAGGGGAACCGTGTTTGGTCGGTTTAAACCACTTTTGGCCGTCAGGGTTCAGAGCGTTCGGGTAAATGGGATTACTTCTGGGAAGAAGGGTATTGCCGTGGGCTTAGGGAATAGTACTTGGTTCAAGACTGTTCCTCATTTGTAGCGAGTTACACCAAAGAAGGAGATCTCTTAGTCGTAAATTACTCATATAATACTAATATTTTCATAACAAGCAAAATCGAATCCAAAACGTGGGGTAAAGCTTCTCGTATACAACAGTATCAGCGGTTAATAAATTTTCTATCAATAAGAAAAATCATCAACGGTTATGTTTAGAAATAGAGAAAAGAGAATAATACAAACTTGCCCGCATAAACAAGTAGGATTTCCATGTTGGGGCTAGTGGTGGATAAGAGCTTGTCTTGGGGTGATCACATTTACCAACTCGCGAAGAAAGTGTCACACATCATACGGTATTCGGACATGGACCTTAGTTTTACTTACATGACATATATTAATTCATTATGTGAGTAGTAAACCTGCAAAAACGAGTTACGCTTCGCGAAATTAGCAGAGATTAGACAGACTCGTGTTTATTCGTCTCATGGGAATGGGTTCGAGTTGTCTACTGGTTTCCTCGAGAATCGACATAACACAAGTCTAGTCTCTGCTAATTTCATGAAGCACACGGAAAGGGTACTCGTTTCAGCAGGCTTAGTTACCAGTGTTAATTTAGTTGCAGGTGTGTTAACTGTGTGTTGTACAGTTATGTAGTATTTAAAGGAAATAAATAAATGAAAAAAAAAGGTATTATACCTTAAAATTGTTTACGCATTAATTACGTCCAAACCTTTCCCTAAAATTTTCTCAGCCACACTATTGAAATAGATTAAATTTTGATCGGTGGAGATAAATATCATTTCCCAAAACGAAATTAATTTGTCTAAATAGAAAGTTGCGAAATGGCAATGTTCAGTTTGTTCAATAAAGGTAGGCCTTTGGCAATGCAAGTCACTTCTTTTATGTTACCACATGTCGTCTATAAATAAATACTCATTCGTGAACTGTAATTCCGGTATTATTTCTATTACTATCTTACTTTTGAAATTGTTTCTGATGAGCTGCAATTTGAATAGTACATTATTTAGACACCGAATAATATTTTACAAGAGAATAATATGAGAAAGGTTTAGCAAAACAGGGAACCACATAACGACCCTCGTAACCGTTTGTTAAGAGTCGTCGTAAAGAAGATTTAGACTCAATTTACGCTAATAAAATTATACGTAGACGACTGAACTTCGCACGAAAATGATATGTTGAATTCCTGCGAATATAGGAGCACCGGAGCCCCAGCGAACATTAAATATTACACTTGATAAAATTTAAGCCGCTTTCGACGTGTTCCTCCCGCCCGAATAAAATCGTTTATAGCCGAACCACGGGTTCCCTAAAACAATCGAGACGCGATAACTACCAGATATGAAGATTTAATCCGCGCTAACCGTGACCCTTTGTCCGAAATTCGTGCCGGTGCGGTAGGGTAGGGATGTATTTCCTATTTAGCGAACTTTTAGCGGTCCCACGTTGCGCTTACGAATGAAGAGGTGCTGTGTTAACAGCTCTTCTAGCCTGATAGGGAAGGATTTTTGGAGTTAGGTGAGAAATCAGTAGCGTAGAAGGTGCTTCTTTTAAATAAATTCAATGTAAAAGTAGCTATGTCTTTGGTAGCTGTGTTGTTACGTTTTTAGATGATTTTTTCGCTTGTGTTTCACTCCCAATTTTCTTCAACAAGCATCATATAAAAGGGAACTGGGTACTAAGCCATCACTAGCGGTATTCTTCTGTGGGAACTTCAACATAATGCTAATTAACTTCAGTAGTTGGCAATAACATGAATAGAGCACAGTTGGAATGAATAATTTGATGAGAAAAATCATACTGTCTACGTGTACTGAGGAAAATTTGGAGCCGAAGGCATTAACTTATAAATATTTTTGACCAGCAAAACAAAAGGAAATAAGCCATTGATAGAATCAATGCTCACACTCAAAACATGGCAATTTACATAACGATGAATGAACTGTAGCATAGATTACTTTTATAAATTTTCCTATAAAAACTTTCCTTTTAGTTTAACTTCATTCGGTCTACATATAGCCACTTCCCAAACACACAAATAAACCGATACCATCAAAAACCAAACAGATTAGACCTTATACATAGCCGCCGTTACACCGACAATATTGTGGCGGGGCAATTACCCCACCTACGAGACCGAAGGAAAATTTCAACAACAGCAATCGATTCTAACGTGTATATCCTGTTACTCTTAAAGGTATTTCCTTTTACCGATAATGCAGTTTATGCGGCAATATAATAATAAAAAGATTGCTATTTTGACCCACTTTCTCGCAACTGCACATTCTTTAAATAAAATTTCCACCGCGGGTAATTTCTGGAATCCCTTTACTGTGTCGATATCTCTCCGGAGTAGTATGTGTGTAAAAGAAAGTTTAGAAGTAATACATATCGAGGTTTTTTGATCGTTATGATTTATGTCAAAAATTTTAACATCTAACCTCAGTGTTGAATAGATCATTTTGAACTTCGTTATCAGAAATAAATTTAGTGAGAGGAATTTTGAATATTTATACGGCGTGACCCATTTGGAATGGAAGCATTCCTATGTAACCTACATTTTACGCTAGAATGAAACGGTTTTCTTCTAGCGGATTACTTTTTATTAAAAACCCGACTACACCACTGAATTCAGAAGATCATTCAAATGTTTTTATCAATAAGAACATTTACTGACCAAGATATGTTAATATTAACAAAGAAAGCAACTAAGAAGTAACTAAACCTTTTATTAAATACAAAACAACCAAGAAACACTGAACTATCGTTAAAAAGAAAAACAATAATTGTAACCTGAAATAATGTCGGTATTTAAATAAATAAAAATGTTTAAATTTTTCTAGTTTCCACAAATTCTCTGCTTATTTCAATACATTTGTCGTATCGCTTCCGAATGTGTATTAAAACATTTCCCCACAATCTTATTGTATTCTCGCATAAAGTTCTGTTCGATTTCTTACACGTGTTTTACACTTTAACTTTTTGAACTAGAAGACCCCATACAAAAGAATCTGGTATGGTTAGATCAGGCGATCTAGGTCGCCATTCAATTGATTCACTATCTTGATCTGCCCAACGATTTGAATAATATTTATTTAGCTATCGCTTCACAATTCTAGCGTTATGAACAGAACAACCGTCTAATTGAAAATGTATTTTTTTTCTTTCTGCAATAGGAAGTTCATCCATTGCTTTCGATAAATTATTTCTTAAAAATTCTTAATTTTTCCTGGTTGATATTTCCGTCAACAAAGGACGGACTTATTATTTTATAGGTTCGTTCAATATCCTGCATCGAAGTGTGAAAAATGATTCTCTGAATCAAATTTTAGTGAAAACCATTTAATAATGTCTTAAATTCAGTGGTGTAGTTAGATTTATAATAAAAAAAAATCGCCAACAAATTTTTGCTATTTTCGGAGTCAAAAAATAAGCATAGAATACCTTGAACATGTGAACTGAACTTTTATGTGAAGATAGACTTTTTTATCCAATATGTATTCGTTCCCGCGTAAAATAGAGATGCTATGGCGGTGCTTTCATCTTAAATGGGTCATATTGTATAACAAAAATTGACAAGCAATTAGTAAGAACTATGTAAATTGTAAAATTTAAAAAACGCATTTTAATCTACCAAAGAACCGAATTAAAAAATCTCGTATTCCCATAAAATTGGCGAAGAAAACTCGTTACAGTTCAAGCACAATTCGTCCTAAATCCGAGGCGATAGACTGAAAGCCACAGCCGGATAAATATAATCCTATTATCGCTTGTTCCCAACGAGAGCCGTACAGAAAGCTGAAATCCTGAAAAAGCTCGTATAATACGCGTTGTATCCACGTTACTGACCAGTCGAGTGGTTTACAAGGTTTAAGAACGAAAATATGGTGATATGATCATAATGTGGCATCGATAGGGAACACGTGATAGTCACGTCGCTCAATATTATTATCCAAATATGTAGCAAAATGCACTCTAGTTTTTCAAGTGATCAAGTGATCTAAATATTACGTCCTCATTTGTCGCAATATTTGGAGAGCTGAATTAAAATAAATCGTACTGGCTTGGTTGACGATGAACGGCCAAAAACTGAAATCGCTACCGATAACATCGAAGAAGTTCGCCAAATGTTGCTAGATAACCATAGAGGCAGTGGGCATCTCGAAAGAACGTGTTTTTCATATACTGAGTGAAGATTTGGGCATGAAAAGCTAACCGGAGTGCCCCGTTCGTTCACGCAGGATCATCAACGTATTTGAATTGACATTGCCGAAGCCCGGTTGAAGCATTTTAGACAAAATAAGTCGTAGTTTTGTCTCCGATTAGTAGCACGCAAAGTTTTGTAATAGGTCGTACTGTCCAAATTTCGTGTATGTGATATCAGCTCTGAATTAATGAGTTAGTCAATCAGGGCTTCTCTCTTTATAGATGGCCACGAGCATTTTAATGTTTTTATAATTTCAGATAAAGAACCCACCACAATAAACAGTGAAGGTGAAACTGAGACAGAGACAATTTAAAATAGAAAATTCCAAAATTTGTGTTTGGAATTATACATTCAATCAAAACTATCAAAAAAAAGGACGATGAAATAATTTAATGAAGTTGTTTTTTACATTTGTTTCTCCCATTATTAAAAAAATCAGCGAGCTAGACGTGCCTTCCATACTTTGAGATCTGTACGGTGCCTTTAATACAACATATCAAAAACAGGACACGATCATATAATTTATATACGACCGTTGTTTTTCTTTGCAATTTGGAAATTCATTAAAAAAAGCTCTCATTTTTTTAAACCACATACATGTGAACTATATTACATATTACAAGCAAAGACACACCGAAATTGCTACCAACTTCCTCATTCTCACCAGTTACTGTTTATATGTATCCAAATACACATCACCGGTCAAAATCAAGCACCTGTTAAAAATTCATAAATTTCAAGTTTTAGCGGACAAACTGTATATACTTCCTTGTGTTATCTTTTCCATGGAAACGAGTTCATTGGTCTTCTCCATTCCATCTCAAGGTATTATTCTGCCATCCCTCCGCCCGATAATTACACACTCTTCTTACTCGAAGTCAAAAAGGCTGGTTTATTGAATCAGGTTATCGGTTATCTCACGTTTCTCAACGTTTAATGATCTAGGATCTAGTTGGCTGGGCAACGACGCCGACGTATCGTTTCTCCCTTTTGTCCGTCTACGATTAAAGCATAAAAACTGATGAGGGCGCCGAGGTGGAATCGTGTTCGGAAAGCTGATATTAATTTCCACGAAAGCGTTACGAAGTAAACGGTTTTATGCACCTATTTGGTCGTCTGGTTTCGTTTGAATTGAACCACAGAGGCCAGGAACGTCCGAGTTATGGAGATTGTTTTGTATACTTTGTCTTTTATTATGAACTAGTTTATGGTCACATTGATTTACGTGAATGCAGTAGAAAGATTTGTACAATTTAATTGAGTCCGTTTTCATAGCTTGCTTCAAAAAAAGAGTACGCGTTAAATTCTACAAAATTTTTTGAAAATGTTGTTATAAGTACTTTTACAATGATGATAACAACGATATCAATATTTTTATATCCTGCAAAAGTTTATTATTAGTACTATAGAATTAGCTACGTATTCGAAGAAAATATGAACTTCTAAATACTAGCATTAATTGCCCGCAAATAAATATTATAAAGTGTAGCAGAGGGAATTCCGAAATCTCATAGTATTCTCGCCAAATCCAGGGAACACAACGCGTGCTATTAAGGATGATTTAAGGTATCCCTGCGTTTCCACTTCCGGGTCTCTCCCTTTTCTCCGACGTTTCGATAATAAATGGGATGCCATTTTCAGTAACAAATGATAATTCAATTAAGAAATGACCATCAGTAAATTAGCCGGGGTCTTTCAATTGCTTCGAAAGCTGCCCCTTCTCCTAACTGCTGTATTAAGCGAGAGCCCAGAGGCAAAAGATGCCAGTGGTATGGCAATGAAGAGGCGGACGAGAAAGTGGAACAAGAAGAAGAAGAAGAAGCCTTCTCTTGAAAAAAAATTAAGAAGCTTGACGTTGTTTTCTCGGCTTCGTCTCTAACTACCTCACCCTCTTCAATTGGCGTCTGTTCGTAATTGAGTTGTTCGTGACCCTGGACTAAGAGGGTGCGAGGGAAAGAGGAGGTGTCGGTAAGGCGGTGTGAGTTAAAAGGTGGGATGGGAAGCGGCTCATGAAAATGTGACGGCCAATTATAGAAGTTATTCGCGGCATTGGGAAAATAAAAGCTCGGATGAGATCATTTAATTGCTGGAAGTGGTTTCCCGAGATGCCTAACAACGTACCCATACCAAAGAAGCTCGTCATCCTCATTTTATTCCATACAAAATGAGTATTTAATAACTTTGTTTCGATCTAATACGAGTTTATTCGACGAAGTCATAGTTTCTTATTCGTTTTATTTATTTTAAACCTATTTAACTTTGAAAGATAATAAGTTACAAGTTGGGCTTTAATTCTTTCTAAAACTATGTAACGAAGTAAAAGTGAAGTAATTTGGATTTTAAAAATTGTCGATTATTTTTATATAATTATATATATATATTATATAATAATTATATTTATTAAAAAAAATAGGCATAATCATAATGTAGAATCTTAGAAATAATTTCATATATTATGTCAGATTCGGCCAGTGTATTGCAGTGTCTGCAACATCGAAAACATCCTTTATGTATACACGTGCTTAAAGAAATAAAAACAAGAACTACGCTAATTAATTTCTATTGGAGTAAGGGTTACTATGCAATCTCAAGAACCTGTGCACAGGTTGGCTACACTAGTTGAACAAAAGATAACACATTTACTGAAAATATTTAAGGAGTAGAACGAATTTTCTATTACAAATCATTTCAATTGTACTAGTTGTAGTTGAATTGGGTCTTGATTTTCGTCTTTGTAAAACCTTACATTTATTGTTATCTTAATATTTGTAAAATTGCGAAAATAAATTATTATTATTATTATTTTTAACTCTCAATTGAAAGTTGAACTATTTTATACACTTGTTATACGCGTGGAAATTGCGTTACCGTAAAATGGGGTGGAATTGTGCCACCTTTTGAGGTTTTCTTACTGTTCTAAAAAAGTTACCAGAAGTATTTCTAATTACATGGAAGAAACAAAATATGGAATAGTTCCTGTTTGTGTTACAGTATCAAAAATGTTTAGTCTCATTTTAGAATGTAATAGACAATGACATTCTTGTGGCCCATACTTAACCCTGTTGTTGGGGTGAGTATGTGCCACATCATTTTTCAATGCAAATCTTATGGAATCAAGCATTGGAACATTCTCATCCTAGTATTTCAAAAGAATAAATATACAGATATAAATTGTTATGTACCCAAGCGTAAAAAAAAAATTATTTTGTTAAATTTAGACTACAAGTAACTTACAACTTGTTCTTGAACAACATTTTAATACAAAATGAAACTAAATTCGAGTTACAATACATAGGTAATAAAAACACTTAAAATAACTCAGGAACTTTAAAAATCTCCCTCTTAGATATTTGAGAGGGCTTATCAATTTTCTTTTTAATGTCTTCGTAATAATACCAAATGGCATCGGATTTTAGGGGCCACTTCCAATTTCCACCACACTTCTCCATTGCCGAAACTAACGCTGTATTATTTGCAACTTCTTTCACTTGACCTGGATAGAGTTGATTATCGTACATAACTAATACATAGTCACCCTCATTAACTTCATCATTCTGCACATTTGTGTTAAGTGTTTGAATGGGTTCCATATCTGCATCAGATTCCTCGTTTAGATGAGGTGAATAGGGGCTCTGATCACTTTCTGCATAAGAAACATGTCCTATGCTTTCATCATCAGTATCCGATTCGTCATTAGTTCTCATAATCCTTCGAGGAGGATTAGTTTGCTCATATGTCTGCCCTGATGAAGTTGAAGGTTGCTCCAAGTCCACTGGCGTACCATTATTATTTTGTGGATTGATATCGGTGGCCGTGATACTTTTACCTGGAGCAACGTTCACTTTTCGTCTTTTCTTGTTTGTTCTCGTAGAAGTGATGGTCTGTCTCTTCAAATTCAGGTTTTCAATAAAGCTGTCACCAAGTAATGCTTTTACTTCAGGTAAGGCTTCAATATTATACATGGGCAGTCTTTGTAGCACTTCATGCCGATTTACAGGGGCAATACCGCATTTACGAAAGCCAGCCTTAAGGTTTTGAGCAGAGTTTCCTTTTAAAACCTCTAACAGTTTTTTTAAAAGTCCCGGAAATTCATCTTTGGGCACAGTCATACATCGACTATTCCGAACCATTTCTTTCCATTCATTCAAAACCTTTCGCCATGCAATCTTTACAGGTCTGAAGAAGGCTACGTCTAAAGGTTGCAGAAGGTGAGTAGCATTGGGGGGCAAAGCGATAAAGCTAATATCATTTTCATGGCAAAGATCAATCACTTTACTATTTATATGAGAACTTAAGTTGTCGCCGAAAAGAATTTTCTTACCTGGCTGTTTTTTTAAAATAGCCAACATTACACTTACAAACCAGTCTTCAAAACATTGCAAATCGAACCACCCTGACTTGGTACGGTTGTACCGAGTTTTCTCTGGGCCATTTTCGGTCCAACTTTCCCACAACTTTTCAGCCTTATAAACAACATAAACAGGTGCCAACTCACCACCTGCACTTCCGCATATCATAATTGACGTATTCGACTTGGAGGAATTCTTTATATTTTCGGGGTATTTGCAACCTCTTTTAACAAGGACTTTAGATATGCCTGGGTCATCTACGAGACATGTCTCATCGTAATTCCAGATGTTCGATGCAGGAACACCTTCAATTTCTTTCTCTAAGTGATCAAAGAATTCATTTACCACGTCTTCACTAACAGAAGCTCGACTGTAACTAATGTTTCTGGCAGCACGATTAGAAATTTGTTGTGCGTGCCTTTTTACAAAAGAATTTGCCCATTCAGTACCGGGCAAATTATTTTTAAATTTTGCGATTATCCTGCCTTGTTTGTCTAAAAAACTCTTAACAATGAATCGCAATTCTCGTTTATTTACAGGAAACCCATAACTAGACAGAGTGAGGACGTGGGCCACGATAACTGATTCCTCATCTTCAGTAAAGACAGTCTGTCCTCCACTCTTTTTAGGAGCTTTGTTCTTTAATTTATTACTAAGAACGTTTCGGTGAATGCCATATTTTTTAGCTGCCCCACGAACAGAAATTCTTTTTGCCCTAATTTCATCTAAAATTCGTGTCAGAGTTTCTGGATTATAGTTTCGGTAATGTCTAGTTCCTAGTTTTCTAACATACTGACGCGGCATTCTAAAATTAAGAAAAGAAAAACAGTTTATCCCGAATGTACTAAATCTGGACTTTAAAATGTGGGGCGATAATGTGCCACTGGATGGCACATTTTCACCCCACATATTTGTACTATATCCTACAATTTTTTGTAACTTATAAAAATAAAAAAAGCAGCAAATTATCGTAACGTCATATTCAAGCTAAATAAATAGTTAATCGAAATTATTTACCTGCTTGCTTCAGCTTGTAACGGGAATTTCGCACCACCACAAAGTTTACGGACTAATAGCAATTCGTTAAAAAACGTGTCAAAATTCAAATGCGCACTGTGAAAAAACGGCAACTGCGGAGCAGTTCGGAATAGTGCCATAAGATGTCCCAAGTAACGTTAGTTTCGTAGGAAATGCCGATATATCTGACAATATCATGTCCTAGGCGCCAAATTCAAAGATATGTAGAAAAACCTTGTGGCACATTCTCACCATAGGAGGCACAATTTCACCCCATTTTACGGTATATATCTTAACACCCATATACACGGGCGTTCTTTCAAAACAATTTAGAGCGTGAGTCTAGATATGCAGCGTTTCCATCTTTCTAATACCAAAATCATGAAATCTTTGTTCTTCATGAAATAATTGCAATTGACATAGACAGCGACCTTAAGAATGTGCAGACTAAACATAGTAAACACTCGCAAGTCACGGAAAGAAGATCGACATGACGTATATTTCGACACACGCATAATATTTCTGGTGGTTATTTTTTGAATCTTAACGGTTATGACTGCATATGTTGACGCACCTCAAAATAAAATTCCGTGGCAATTCTTGATTGAAAACACGCCATACCATGGAACTATCAATCATTAATGATTAATTAATTCATCAAAGGAGGGGTCGGAAACTAAAAGACTGGTATCATCTGCCTATACTATTAGAATATTGTTTGGCAAATCATTAATAATGAGAATAAACAACAAAGGATCCATTACCGACCCTTGTGGTACCCCTCTCATATTAGTAAGGTTACTATAAATTCTCCCATAAATTTCCACAATCTGTTGCGGATGAGAAATGTACTATACAATAATACAACGTAGATTTCTGCTTTGCATGCGAATGATCTTGTTACAGTTGCGTGTATTAAATCAATTTAAATAAAATACGTACACGTACAATGCTTTAAGACAATATAAATGAGTTTACCAGAAATAACATAAATGAAATGGTTAATTTACAAGTAAGAGGCGAGTGGAGTATTAAATTTACAAAAAAAAGCAATGTATTTATGATTTAACAAAATACAATAAATGAGACTAATGTATTTGTTGACATGAAAATAAAACTAACATGTTAAGAAACCTTAACAATTTTAATGAAGCCTTTTCTTATATCAGAATTCAAATAACAACAATGTCGATATTTAATACAGATTGAAAATATAAATTGTAATTATGTAAAATGACACGTACTTCATCCAATATAGCTTTTATATAAAGCTCATTTGCATAAATCGTTTTCAAATGAGATTAAATCACACTAAGCCTTTCAAAATCCGAAAAAAAGGAGCATTGATCTACAATCATTGAAATATGGACAATAAAAAGATTAATGAACAAGGAAGAAACTTGAAATCCACATGTTCATCTCAAAAAATGTATAAGATAGGAATAAGAAGGTAACAAATCGAAAAAGAATGCCGGAAAAATCAACATCCAATTGCCATCAAAAATCGTGAACTCGTTATTGTAAGCAGACAATAGCTCGAAACAATCGAAGCGTAACGCAACGGCACGGCAACAGCCTTCGATTCAACCGGCAAGTTGGAAGGGCGCGAGTTCTATTTTCCTACCATCGTTCCGCCCTTTCCCAAAAGCCCCAGCGCCCCGATCATCAACAGCGTCATAACTTTGTCTCCCAAGAATCGGTTGTTCCGATACTCACGCGGGTCGGTTCGGTAGAACGATATTGCGCGGAGCTGTTCGGCATGTATAGCGCTGTCGTCGCTAAAACAATAGCAGAAACAAAACAGTAGGTGCGGCGACGAGGTGGGGATGGCGTAGCTACGAAAGAATAAACTTTCTGAATAGCCTCACTGACTGAAACAGGGTGGAGGTGGTACTTTTTCTATATGCGAAAAGAGGTAAAATTAGGGGACGGAAAATTTCGCCAGGATCGAGGGGAAAAATATACTCTCAATCAAAGATCAATGCAATCTGTCGATGTCACACATCAGCGTCAATGTCAGTATCAACGTCAACGTCCAATTATTCTAATTTTAACGATTTCGATGGCGAATTCGTAGATTTTTAGAATTTACACTCAGTATATAGGATGCATTTCAAATATTGATTGTTTTAACTATATTTAAAGCAAAAAATGTAATATTTGTAAATTAGTACATGTAGAGCTATACACATCTTCGAAGAAGCTTATTAAACATTCTTAATTTCTACGTAAAAATTAAGGAAAGGGAGTAAAATAAATACTGTAGGCGCATATCAGCTGCTTGGTATTGCTGCTGTGTGATCTTGAGTTTTTCCGATGAATTTTACAACGTTAAAAAACCGTTAGCTTGATAATATTTAATGGTACAATTCGCAAAGTTTATCAGGAGGCGGTAGTAAGAACCTTTCGTTTTGGGATATAATAGGAAAGCTTTCATCAAACCGAATCAAGTAGTCCGAAAAAGGTTAATTTTCTACACGAAAGCTAATGGATTTCTTCTATAAATAGTGTTTACGTTAAAATATAGAAAGTCTACTTAAAAGATTGTTTAAATTAAAATTGAAAAGTACATTTCTGCCTTGTCCCCAAATACTCTGTTATCAAAATTAATAATAATTATAAAAATTTTGTTGTTTAGACAGCAGAATTAGATCTGTTCACGTGGAACGTTTCAACAATAAAATATCAAAAAATTGCCCAAGATATTGCCCAAGCTTATATCATTTTCTACTTCATAACATTAACCATAACATCAATTCCCTTCCCGACTAATTATTTACAAAACAAAATTTGTCCTGCGGAGACAATATTACTAACAGAAGAGGCATCGAACTGTATTCAATCCGGTCGCATCGCGTCGATGTCGAATACCACCTTCGTTCATGTTGATATGCGCAGCATAGATCCTACCACCTTTATCTATGAGTGAATATGATGACGATGCCATCCAGAATCTCCGTTCGTGTACCACCAAATCGGTGCGCTGATTGGTAATGCAATTGAGCCGGTTCGATCTGGACTTCTAATTTGCAGAGCCGTCTGGGTAGTTTCTATGTATGTTGCACGCGCATGGATTTGGTTGGGAGGTGAACGTAGACCGACCGTAATTCGATTTCGATTGATTTCTGTTCTGGATGGCAACGTTTAAAAGAGAAATTTCGAATATTGTCTTGATTGCATACTATTAGCTTGACCCAACTTCATTTCAGCATTTAAAAACGTGGCTCTCTTCAATACATAACTTCTATTTTTGTCAGAATTCAAGTAATAAAACAACTTTCAAAGCTTCTTAAAGCCTCTTAAGCAATAAACAATAATTACATCTGCTTTATCATATCTGTAGTTCTCTGCTAACATGGCAAGAAATACTTCTCTCTCCCCAAACTTCATCTCACGCACATCCATGATGTAGCGTCTTGGCGTTTTAACTTGTCAGGCAGTTGTTTTCCTAGGCTGTTCGTGTCCCTTGGGCGTCCTTAATTCGTCGACGCTTCTATACCACCTTTCCGTATGTACACAGGTGAATTTTATATGTACTGAAGGATCTTGAACGCCAGTTAGATTGTTTTTAATTACGCTACGTGCGGTTAACCTTGGTTAACGTCCCTACCGTGTCATTTTAGCTACTAAAAGGAGATTAGCACCACTAAAGACCTTTGCAGATGCAGACTTTGGTGTTAAATTAGATACTGCGTGTTAGGAGTTTTAAGAGAGCGTGACATTTAGGTTGGAATAAGTTTTACTTTGTGGTGTACGGAGAAGATTTGTGTAAGTTATAAGATTATATTTTTCTTTTCTTGAGATTCTATTGCATCAAATGGCAATCTGAGGTGGTATTTATCTTGGCATAAAGTTTAAAATCATCAGCAAACAATAATTTGTTACAATCCAGCCGACAACATAGGTTGTTAGTAAATATCAGAAAAAGAAAGGGACCTAGATTACTTTTTCGTGCGACTCCAGACGAAGGAGAAAATTTATCAGATGTATGACCAAGGTATGTGACGTATCATCGTCTCAGCAAATATGTTTCAAATAGAGACGCAAGTCTGGGCAGCAAACCATTTCGTGAAAGTTTGAGAAGAAATAGTTCATAGTCAATTTGGTCGAAGGCTTTCGCGCAGCCTGTGTAGATTACAAATTTGTATATTGTCATCCAGAGATTCGACTATGCATTCTGTAACCGTAGCAAGGTTTTCCAACAATTCAGGAAAGCATTTGTTGATAGGAATAAATTGAGTAAATATCATAGAAGTGTAGCAAGTACACCAGTGCAACCTCTTAAGAGAATACTAGGCATATTGTCGTCACCTATGGTATGTTTATTTTTCAATTTCTGGCGAGTATCATACTGTCAGCTCCTTCAGAAGATCTCTGTAAATACAATTTATATCACGAATATGTGTAAAAAAAAATAATAAAAATTATAATCCTTTATTGCTGTAAATCCACTGAGATATTAGCATTGTCTTATTCTGCATAGTAGCAGTAACATTTAAAATACAGACAAATGTTAAATTATAACAATATTGATGCAAATATTTGGACAGTTAGAGCATCGTAAGTACTTCTAGCATGTCCCTTTCATGTTGATTAAAAGTATAGTCATATTCTCCATTCTCTATCCTCCATCCAAATTACTTCCTCGAACAAGAAGATATGAAATAATTAGATTAGGAGACATGGTAGAGACTACTCAGACGAAAACGGAAACAACTGTTACATGCTACGAGAGGACATCGCGCACCTGTTGGAGATCTTTTATTAAAACGTCAGGTTTCTTCGTGTACGACCCGATGCACAGCCTGCGTCGACAGCGAAGGATGTCTGACTTTTATCTTTTTTCCCGTTTCACGCGCACCATATTCCACCGCTGAAAATCATCGAATCGAGTCATTTTCTCAGTTTTCTTTCGATTCCTTTTGCATTTCCAGGCAAACTACTCGCCTCGATCCGTAACCGATACGTTCCTTCGATGGGTCTGGATAAAAATCGAAATACGCGACTTCGGCACTGAAAATGTTTTTCCAGTAAAGGGATAACATGAAATGGAAGAAGGTTGAGGTGAAGAGGAAGGAAGAAGACTATGAGAATGGAAATGAGTTAAGCCTAAAGTAAATGGAATTCACGACTCCTTGTCTACAATGAAAAA
Organism: Oryctes borbonicus; assembly: GCA_902654985.2. Lineage (NCBI taxonomy): Eukaryota > Metazoa > Arthropoda > Insecta > Coleoptera > Scarabaeidae > Oryctes > Oryctes borbonicus. Next base: position 1,485,954 of record LR736894.1, read on the forward strand.
GAATGTGTTTTTATTGGGAAGCAATCGAATAGATTTTACACACTGCTATTTGTAACTAATAGATTTTTGAGACATCAAATAATTACCTATTATTTGCTAGGGTTTCGATTGTTATTGTGATTCAGTTTAAACAATGTAAAAGGAGTTACCGCAACATGTTAACCTTTTGTTATCTTGTAGTTTCCCTGAACTTTCGAAAACTGCTGAAATTGTCCCAGTGCATAAAAGGACATTCGTGAACTTCTATCGAATTACAGGCCAAGTCATTGGCGAAGTCTTGGATAAGCGAGCCCAGATGGATGCAACTTATATAGACCTGTTCAAAGCTTTTAACATGATCAACCATGAAATGTTATCGAAACTCAGCTCATTCGGTCTTGTTCCATCTGCCATCAGTCTCCTCAAGTCGTACCTGAAACAAGTGTCATGTTAGCCATAGATAATGGTTATTGCTCCAATGACTCTCACTTCCGGCGTTCCCCAGGGATTGAATCTGGAACCACTGCTGTACATACTTTACGTTAACGATAAACTGATGATATTAAAATTTTCTCTGGAATATCTTGTGTCATAAATTGTAATTCTTCTCATTATTAAAACCAGAAAATTGGAGAGTCTATAGAGATCCTTAAATATTTTAGGAATATCAACATAGATGTAGGTTGCCCCCTCGTTCGTACCCTCCGTAGTTAATTGTCGCCTCTGGCATGGTTCAGATGCTGAGCTACCGTGATCGCTTGCTTCTCGCTTAGTTAGTTTCATCTCTGGTGTGGTTTACTTGTTGAGTCACCGTGCTAAGTGTGCTTAACCAATTTTGCTCCTCCTGAAGATGCTTACCGCTCAATTAGTTTCGCCTCTGGCGTGGACTATACGTTAAGTGGGCTACCACCTTTCCTTCTTCTGAAGAAGCCCCACATGATTATGGACGAAACGTCGAGTTTTCGATTATCTACCGTGACACGCTCCACACCCGAAACACGTTTACTTTTAACTGACTCTGGCCGTGGAAGCCTACGTTATTATACATAATATTAATAATCTGCTATTAGTCATTAGCCTGTTGGATAACAATGGTATATTATTATTTTATAATTTTGCCAATCACATGCCAATTTCATTTCCGCTATTTCGTTGGGCCAAAACAACAGTTCTGCGTGTGCAGAATTGAATATCAACCCCATTCCACCAATTGCCGATAAATTAATATGAAAAGGACGAGGTCGTGGGCGGCTAAAGGAAGTACATTCAAGGTAGGTAGATGGAAATTACTCGTATACGGCTTTCAGCGCGGGTACCGCCATTCAGGCCTCCATAAACTGACAGAGCTAATTGTCGGGTCGGTCATTGGTTCGGTAATTGATGACATTTTGCGGTATTAGCGGTAGAAATTGCAGTCGTGACGCGAACAATAACAGTTGCCCGTCGCCGTAACTTTAACGCAAATCGGGATCGGGTGGTGGTCCTTTCACTCCCTTCTGGCTTTCGATTTAAGGACTGCTAAATAATGGGAGAAAAGGAAAGGGTAATGGGGAGGCTTCCAATCTGAAAATTCGAGGAAGGGAAAATGGAAGGTTACAGGTGAGGAGCTTGTGTGGGCTGGGATCTCCAATAGATCCAAATAAAACCATTTCTTATAAAAGAATATTTAATTATAACACGATCTTTTCTAAAACTGATCACAAAATTACCTTTGGTGATATATAACTTTATATTTTTTTATTATAGTATGAAAATCGTAGAAATAGAAAACGATTTTTTTTATACTCGATGGGTCCTACAAACCTGCCAAGTTTCAATGCAATCGGTGGTTGATACACAATTCTTGGAAACTTTTGATTTTTAAATTTTCCCCACAACTTTAAAGTTATTTACGTTGTTAAAGTTCTAAACAAAGAATAGCAGACAACCTCATACCCCACGTACGTTTGTAGGTAAGGCATCCATTCCTTGGAACATCAGCAGAGGTGCTACAACCATATTTGAAGAGGGTAGCGCACGGATGCACATGGATCGATTAATCATCGGGCCCTTTCAGACCTCATTTTTCCGAAGCCCTCTATTTGTGATCTCCGATTTTCTCTTCTCTTCGGTAGCGCCTTTAGCCCGACTTGTCACGGCGTATGATGTATGGATTATATCTATTTCTTGGCAGCGACGGTGCCGATGTTTATTACTTTCAATCCGAACCACCCTTCCTTTCTCTGTCTGCAATTCAAGCGATTTTCTGTAGCTACGTCTCGAATAATATCGAAAATGACGCGTTTTCACGTATGGAATTGGAGATGATTTTCTTTTCTACACTGGGGGTGTTGCAGGCTGGGGAAAAAGTAATTTGTAAAACTAGAATTTGTGTTGTGTTGTCGTTGAGGATTTAGTCGCGGTCAAATTAAGTTACGTCTCAGTCGAGGTCAATCCAGTGGAGTGTCAGGACTTTTCCGAATCAGAGTTAATTTATTTAACGGGTTTCAATAATGTACTTTTTGCTCTTTTGCCGTAGTAATGAACGCTAGAACTTTTGATGAGATTATTATTATTATCACTGTTTTAGAAATATACAAGAATCCAATGAATTTTTTTGAATTATTCGGCCTTTTTACATCGGAAAACTTGCAATCTGTAAATGAAGTAAGAAAAGAACCAGAAATAGCAAGCAGGTACACAATGGATTTTTTATTATTTAGAGTACTAAAGTGATAACTGACCCATTTATTAGTGCAGATTGCTTTATATGCCTAATTAGTAACCGTAACTTTTCAAAATTTTTGGATTCTGCAAAAATGAAAATATCAAGTTGTTCGTAAAGTAATGGGGGTTTATTTTTAAAACGAGGAACAAGAAAAATGTTAATATGGTGACCATCGTGATGTTCTCGACATGTGGTAGTAGTAAGAAATGCCTTTTTTTTCTAACCAGTAGTTAGCCGGATTTATATCTAAGGACTTAGAAGGCCAGTTGCAGCATTTCGCATAAAAGTAATGTTACCAATGTCGTGGTTCTGTAATGCTGATAATACCAAGCCTTGCAACATTCGAAAATATCGCTGCCATTTCTTCGTTCGTTTGTCCATGTTCATGGAAATAAACCATAGAAATCAACCTCGTTTTATTATTATTATTACTATTATTTGCATCAACATTATTAAAATAATAATTAAAAGAAAAACTTTACTATCTTTCTTAAACGCCAAATAATACTCGTTCATTTTTCATTTGCAATAAGCGTCGGAAACAAACGAAGAATCAGACAAATAGACAATTCCCGTTTCACCGTTATCGTAGACGGTAGAGAACATCGTAAAATCAGGTGTAGCTATCGAGTTTCTGAATTGCAAAGTTGCTCCCTAACGGCTATAGCAGTTCCTACAAAGTTCCTCCGTCCATTATTCTTAGCTAAAGTTCTGTTTAAATATAATGGGTACCTACGTCTTACGCGTGCATTGTATGTACAATAGTGACGCGATAGTAAATTACAAGTTGGATCGAAGTTACCGATCCCTCGCGATGGGAGACGCGTAGTTAATATGAAAGTCGTTTAGTTTTCGAGGGTGAGATGGAGAAAGAGGCAGATGGAGACGAATATTATTCATACTTTGAGAAAATTTAATTCTTAGTTTGTGAGTAGCTTTTATTCTTATTGAAAATTGTACATTTGAACTGTTAAAAGCCATGAACTTCTCCTTTAAGTTGATGGTATAGCATCTTGCAAATTTTCTTTTATCTCGATAATCTTACCAATTTAAATCAAAGAAAAGTTTCCAGGGCACAATGGAATCTTAGTAGATAATATTTTTAGCTGAGAAGCTCGGTGCTAACTTGGACGACAGTTATTTTTTCTCTTTGAGTCCCGTTCCATCTACTTTCAAGTTATTAGTTAAGATTTTCCTAAATTATATAATCAAGACCATTTTCCAGCTTTCTTCCTCACGAAGCTCGCTTTTTTAATAATCTAGAATATGAATTAGTACGTTTATGAACCATCATTACGTTTCATATTAAAATGCTTGTATAAGCTTATGAGAAAGGACTATGGTTAATGGATTAAAAGATTCTAGCACTGCGTTGCTTGGTGATGAGACTTGTTTAGTAAACACGCTTTTGTAAATCTCGCAACTTCCGACTAAAGAATTCCCGAGATTTTGCAACCATGTTAGAGTGATTGGTCTTAATATGTTTTCTTCCTCAGTTTGTTTCTGCAAATATTTTTATTGCCTAAATTAAAAAAGAAAACAACAAAATATGTTTCGATGCCTTTGTTCCATCCCGATTAGTAAATTTACCATCCTCTTCCCCTCCAGAAGGACGTAATCTGTATATACAATCGACGACAGTAGCAAAAGTAAAAGAGCTCACTCGCTACACACCGCGTTCGTTGAAAAGATTCCACTCAACGGCGTCCGAGTACCGCCGTAGTGTACGGCGCGGTATTCAATTATCTGAGCGAATATTAATACGGTAAAAGGGGTAAGCGGGCAGGTATGTAGCTTGGATGATGGGAACTTGCGAAAAGGATCCAGGACAGGGTTGGATTTTTTTCTAGAAAAGATAAAAATATAATAATAGAGGAGATTATTAAAAACTCAACACACAATCGGACTCACATATTTTTGAAAAAGTGGATAAAATGTTTAATCGTTTTGGAATACTGCCGAATTTCCAAAAAAATTGGAAGGTAATCTATCTTTCTTTGAAAGTTTATGGCATGCCTTCCAAAGATCAGCATTGAAATTGTCTACCTTTTTTATTTTTATGCCTTATATAATTGTTAAAGCCAGTAGGCTTAAAGGCAGATCGGATGAAACGATTTTATATTTATTTATTTCTTAACAAATCTACAATATTGTAACTTTTAATACATGATAAAATTATTTCAAAATTACTGCCATTACCTCCCTAACTAGTAGATTTTTCTGAAGATTCGAATTCAGGCGACCACCCCAGTTTTATTAAACGGATCCGGACCTGACGTTTCCACGATGTTGTACATCTTTCAGATGGTGACTCCGAAACTTAAAGTGGGGAAAGGAGCCAAAAGGGGGGAGTAGCGTCGACCAAAAGAGACGGCCTCACTCGCCGCATCTCTAAAAGGGTGTGGGTAATGAAGGGGCGGAGTTTTGTTACGGCGAAATGAGAAGAAATGCGGTCCGATGATTACAGTGTACTAATTATAAGACCTGATGAGATACAGGTTGTCAGCGGATGGAGCCCGCGGGATGCGCTAAAAGCAGCCAGCCGTCAGTGCCACCAACCGACAATATATGTATGTACATATATTTCGCCTCTATGCATGCCTACCACTATATGCGATACCGTATTATAACACATACACGTCTATTTACACCAGGTGTAACCTTTCATGTCTATACTCGCCTTCACGGACGCGGTAATGCCGATATTTTTTTGTCCTTCTTGCGCGGCGTAGGTGTGTCCGTTTCTGTTTTATGACACTATAACGGCACGTTAAAAGCATAACGTGGAGATATTTTCATTTATATTTATTTTTAAAAAGTATACTGCAAATGTTCGCTTACGTAAGTTATTTTGAATACATAAATACTTGGGTACCATTTGCATGGTAGAATAACTGCGCATATGCGAATGCTAAGTGAAAAACGTCAAACGATCTTGTTTATTGAATGACCCACACGCAATTGATGCAGCAAATGCATTAAAAACCGAAGGTAAAGGACTTGCAATTTTTATCTCGTCTAGTTGAAATTTTTTCTACTCACTGATGTATTACTTTCTATTTTCTTAAAATATTTGATAAACGTTTAATAAACATCTCCATTCAGTAACAATATTAGAATTGTGTGAATACCTAAAACGATCGACTTTCCCATGCAGGCAATCCGTTCAGTTCAGTTCAGTTCAACTTCTAATGTTAATCTCGCTTCCTTTCAAAGTACTTCCGTCACCCACTGTCACACTTTTCCCTGTCACTGGATGCATTGTCAAGATGAAGAAACCATGAGTTGTCTCGCCACAATTCTGGTTTCTTTTGCGAATTTTTTTGCGCAACCGTTGTCGAACGATTCTTGAAGCAAAACTTTAAAATGCACAGTTTCATTAAAATCGAAAAATAAGAGAGCGTGGGCATCAGGAGGTGTGTCAATGTCAAAGGGCATATGTTCGAAATTGACATACCTCTTTTGGGCGTGGAGATCTTTTGTCAATCCGTTGTGATGATTGAACTTTTCTCAGCGTTGTAGCCGTAAACCCAGCTTTCGTTTCTTGTTATAACTTTTTGTAGGAATGATTCGTCATCAAGAAACTGCAGGTAAACGTTCTACTCGATTTTCTCTTTGTTGTTCGGTCATTAATTGAGGAACAAACTTTGTTATGACATGACCCTATTGATGTGCTAGCATATTCTGCAATTTGGTTTGAACTCGGCATATCCTTGATTATTTTTAACCTCATCATCAGTCGAGGGTTTCCTGGTCGGGAAATTTTACGTTGCATCATTGCTTCGGAAAAACAATAATATGCGAAGCATACGAGATGTTACCAAACCGAAACCGCGTGGTTGTGCGAAAGGTTATACCGGCATAATGTTTCCTATCCAACGTCACTAAGCATCGTTGCGTGCGCTATTTATTATCTAGACAGATTCAAATTGATGAGGTATTAACGGATAAAATATACACCTTTCTAACACGGAATGTATTAATTACCCAACTGTAAGTAATTTCTTGATATATCGATCAGTTCATTGGTTATACCTTAAGACTGTTAAATCTGTTATATGAGCAATTTTCATTGTCCAAGACGAGCTAAAGTTTCTCACTTCTAAATGAGATCTTTGTTGAGCTAATGTTACAATAATAATATAGTATTTGTTTTAATTTGAGTCATATCTATAAACTAATGAATGGGAAAGAATTATAACCATGTTAAACCAAATCAGTCAATAAAACAATTAAAATTTCTTACCATCTAGTACGAGAAGAAATATCTTTACTAATCCGGTTTATACGCTCAACAACTTCACTGTTTTGTTTAACCAATATTTAGGCAAAGTACGTTTTATATTTTACAAAGCTTTACTGACGCTATTACATGTTTCGTTGCTTATTGTAAGTTAAAGTATACTTTACATTTTGGACGGTTGCCCAAATCCTCTTGGCTGCATTTCCAAAAATAAAGGATTTTTCTCACGTTATATTTGTATTTTTCCAGCCTCTTTTATATTTCCCTTGCCGTATTTAAATTCCAGCATCTTCCTTCCATCCTTACGACTCAATCTTATGACGAGAAAACAGCGGTCGACATCATAAATCTAACTTCGTACACATCCGATTTGCTTCATGTAAAACATATTAACCTGTCAATCAAAGCCGGTTCTTTCTGACACAGTGAGTTTATTTTACATAAGCAAGATTTATGGAAAAAAAAACTTGTTCTCGTTTTTCTGTGTATAAAGCGAAACAATAGACCTCATCCGTCTTTCCTATTGTTGAAACGAAATTAAAAGTATGTATTATTTGATGGAATTTTATACTTTGAATTATTCTTCAAACGCTGGCGCTGGATAAAAGCATCTTTGTAAAGAAATGAAAAAGTCAAAGGTACAATATATCTTCGTCCTCTTCAATTTCCTTCTGGCTATTTAATAAAAAGGCAATTGCTAAATCGATCACATCAGAATATGCCTGGAAATAATAACAAAAGGAAGAATTCTAGATTTTATCAATACCATGAGAAAGGTATATTAGAATTTTTTTTTAGCTGCTGAATCGATGTTACACTTTTTGAAATCAGAAGAAAGACTTTTTCCTTTGACAACGATTTGATATTACGTTAAGTACCTGCTTTAAATACCTGCTTCCTTTCTTCTAAAGTCATTGCACAGTAAAGTAAAACATCAAAATAATACTTGATAGCGTATCTCAGCAAATAACTCTTAACAGTTTTTCATGTTGTCATGTTGAGGAGGCTTCGATATTTTTCCGGCTTTCAAACGCAATTTAACAAATAAAGCTTTTATATTTATAATAGTGACACTTATTTTCTTTGTATGTATTTGTCATTCCTATTTAAAGCAACTGAATGGATGATTTCTAAAGAATTTGATTGAAAAACGAGACAAAACCGAAAATGCAAAATTATTAATTATTCATTCAAGACCTGATAAATTCCTAATACGCTTTAATCGGGAATCAGACTGTATATCTTCGATCATCGCGAATGAAATATTCACCGTCCCTAATGCACATCGAGCGCCCTACTGCGGCGGATAAGCTTTCGCATATTTAGAGCAGGGCGGAATAAATAAAAGCCCGATGGAAAGAAGCCGATCCAAAGAACAGAATATAGGGGAGAATCGAGGTCATTTTATTCAATGAATATCACCACACGTTGCGGTTAGCGGGCTACAGAGTAGAAGGCACTTATAAGGGGATATGTATACTGTTGGAGGGTAAGCAGAAGAAGGTAGAATTTCATTAAAGAATAATGTTTGATAATGGAAGAATATCGAGTGTTACTTATCCTTCTTTTGCTGGATAGAGTCGTTTAAGATAACGGTCACGTGTTCCAGATTTTTATATTGTTGCTTATTTCTATGGCAGGTTATTTAGTAAGATTAGAAAGGGCTCTTAGTCCTATTCGGAATATACCAGAAATTTCTTGAATAAAGCCCAAAGGTAGGTTATTTGCGGCATATTTTCAATATTTCAATTGGTGCAAATCCGAAGAAGGCCTTCGATGCCTAGGATACGAGGCAAATTTACCAGGGTAATACCAGAAACAATGCAAAATGCTTTAAATGCAGTAGATAACTGGAGTGAGAAGGACTTGCAGTCAATAGCCAAAATACACAAATCATTGTGTTCACAAAGAAATCAAAGCTTAAAGCTAATTGTGCTTTGTCAAAGAAACGAAGTACCTTGACAAAGGGCATATGAGGGTCATCAAACCAATAACAACATATAGCTCGGTGGTATGATGGACGAAAGCATTGTAAGTAGAGGCAATAAGTGGCATACAAAGACTAGCATGTCTGTGTGTCACGGAAGCCATGAAAACCACGCCTGCAGCTGCTCTGGAAGGCATACTTAACATCTGAAACTACTACATTTACGCATTCAAGGAGAAGCTACGCTAACAAACTACAGACTAATGGATGCTCAACCTCATATGATTAGATCGCATCAGAAACTGTTAAAAGAGCTCAAGGCGGGACACTAAGCCTAATTCAAAGCGTCACAGTATTTCAGGCTGAAATAGCATCAAAGCTGGGATGTATTGAAGAATTAGACAGGCGAGAAGTTAATTATCGATCTATTCAGACTCGGTAGGAATAGCATATATGGTAGTTAAACCTACTACTAAGCAATGGAAAGTTAGAAAATCGAATGGTGGAAGAATATTGCAAGCCAGAGATAGGCCAAGCAATTTTTGATGGTACGCGGGCTTACATTTTCAGCGGATCTACTAAGGTAGGGCAGGTCGTCCGTTAAGATAATAGTAAGCCTGCTAACAAGACACTTTATGCTCAAGACACACAACAGTTTTGGTAAAAAGTATTCGCAAAAAGTTAACGTTTAAGCTGGTTTAGTAGAGAATATTATAGTAGAAGTAGTGAGAAGGTTCGGAAGAAAAAGAGAAAAAGAAAAAAAAGAAAAAAGTCAATGTTCTTCTAAAGAAGATAATAAGGAATATCGAATAATATTTTCTAATGAAAATGTTATTAGATTTAAAATTCCCTAAATGCCACAATCAAGACGTAATCCCAGAAAAATAAACATCTAACCGACTGGCCATTACTTTGTGAGATTAGGTTACTGTCAAGAAGTAAATGGTGTTCAATTTGAACATTTGCTCCATTTCTTATGCGTTACTATTAAAGCAGCATCATTATCCTAGCGCTATTATCTTTATGATGTTATATTGGAATCAAATAATGTTTTCCCTTAAATTTTGATTGATCTAATGATATTGTGCCATATATCACACAGCAAAAAAAGGTACATAGGACTTTTACCAATGAAAATTAGGATCGCTGTTTGCGTAGCTGAGCGGGAAGCCGTCAAAAATTATAAAATGATCTCTTCCAAAAATACGTAGAAGGTACTAGGATATCCTACTGTCTTTTTTTGTAAAACTACTAGTAGCACGTGCCAGCCCGTCTCCGTGTCGTACTTGCTGTTATATGTTTAATATGGGGTGCATATTTAAAGGTTTTATAGGCCCATGATGGGAATCCCGTAATATGCGTCAGATGCGTAAGAATTGAAAATTAAATTGGAATGGTAGCTGAGAATTTTTCGGGATTTCGAACATGGGGTGGCGTTAAAAATTTAAAGATCTAACTCGGTGGAAATTTTGGAAAATTGAGGTTTAGTAAAAGGTTGAATAAATCGGTAGTGATAATAGAAATGAATTAAAAATGGCTTTTAAATATCCAAGAAGAGCCCCGTTAGCACATAAATAACTAAATGGTTTTGCGTTCTTATTATAAACAAAGTAATATTGTAAGTATAATATTATGATTTTTTAACGCTGGACCATAGGCTTCTGGAGATATTTTAAGATTGGCCAACCATAAGCTTTGATAATGAGCGGGACTAAAAATAGAACACATGCATCCCGAAATTCATAATAATTGAAAGGCTACAAGCTGTTACCAAGTGGATCACAATTAACAAGAGACCTAAAGGAAGATAGAGAACAGTACTAAGAGTAAGTAGAAGGATACATGATATCTTTGGCAAGAATTTTTTATACACTTTTGCACCACACCAGAACTAGAAACATCAACGACCACATGAAAATTTCCAACACTAGTTTCACATATATCCAGGGGTATAGTTCATTTTTATTTTTTCATTTGGCGCTAGCTCGCGTTTAAATTATAACATCGGTCAGTAATTTTCATTGTCACTATGTACTGATCGAAGCGTACAATTACTCCAAAATTCCAAATATATAATACAACGGCGGTAAACAATCGTCAGTTATAACTGGTTGGGATTTGTACGTGAAACAGAAGATAACATTAATTAAAGCCTGGTGCTTTTTCGCAGATTGGAATTGATAGAATTCAGTCGATTTTTCGGTTTTTTTTTGTTCCCTACTGGTGAAGCGTTGTTAGTTGTTTTGCGTACATGTAAAACGCAACATCAATTGGACGAAAAATAATGAAACGACCTTTGTTTCTGAATAAATAATTTCGAGATCAAAGCGAGAAAATATCACTAAATCACTATTTTGGAATCGTTCGTCATATAAACGCATTCTAAAAAGCAAAATTGATACAGAAAAATCGTTAGAAATGTAAGTGATATCCGTGCAGGTGAAATTCAATGCGTTCAAAACTTTATTTTTGACTGTTTTTTCACTAATTATTAATTTATTGGCATGAACACGTAAGCTAATTATTTGGGGTAAACATCTCCCCTTTGGAAATTTCAGAATGAAGAGGCGTGTTACGGCTGTCTTGGAAATTAACCCTTTAAATTACTACCCGAATATTAATTATCGTTATAACAATTATTTCATTACGACTAAATCTACTACATACATAGATATGTAGACATAATTTATATGTATATCGCTGTAGTACGGTCTAGTAACGAACGTGTTTCTCATGATATCCTAAAATTAAAGTCGTTATTTATTACGGCGGACTTCTACGAGCTCACATGCGATTTGTAAATTAAAGCACCACACATTCGAGTTCTTATATGTTAGTAAGCGCGACCCAAAGCATACATAAACGCATCAGATATTACGTGACTGGCTATTATGTGGTTCGTGGAAAATAGAAACTTTTCCGTTGGTTTCTTTTGTTTTTTTGGGCTCTACGTAAATGAGTTTGATGTATGAACTTACTATTTGCTTCGTGCCGGTGGAGAAACGTTATTTTTATCGGGTTCATCTTGTATACGCTAGTGTGAGACGATAGCATGGAGGAAATGTGGATTTGAAAACGCGTTGTCTTGATTGTAATCGTTTTTTACCGGTTAAAAGGCATAAAAGGTTGCTTCTTTGTTATTAAAGAAACACTATTACTGAGTAACTTAATATTTCCCTTATAGATTTTGTTCTGCAAGAAATGTAATTTTGGTGAATGCGCATGTACTTACATTTTTGTTTTGTAAGTAATAGTAAAGACGTCAACATCTCAGCAATAGCATCAAAATATTACCTCCATAATTGCCCTTCAAAATTAGTTAGCTTGGCGTTAGCTGGAATTTGGTTAACGCTAACTTTCCACGTTTCAGTCGCTCTTGATTGATCTAGAGCACATATTAGTCCATCATAATGGCCTCGGAGATAAACAGATTACCTGGCGCAGCTGGACTTGACGCAAATTACACTGTTTAGGGGTGTATGTTTCACGTATGTGCCGTGTAATATGTATTTACTCCTACGGCGAAATGGACGTCATCGTTTTAAAGGTTGATAGCCTGTGTTACCTTAGACATATACTGTTGTGCCTGGCTTTCAGTTTTCAAACGGTACACTGCAGGAAAGAATTGCTTACTTTTATGTGATTTCCGATGAGCAAGTACTGTTGTAGTGAAGGTGGAAATTAAAAATAGCCTTTTCCTTACAAAAATCTATTAATGCTTAAAGTAATCTTCTTAATTTCAATACAAATCCTTACTTGTCGTTTCATATGTATTGAGGCGTTATCATATTACAAACATCTTGAGTTGCTTCGGTACGTTCTTTTATTGCGTGTAGCAAATTTTTAAAAATAGTTGAGTGTAGGCTTTCACGACCGTAATCCATAGTAGAAATGTCTTTCGGGTGATGTCGCGTAGTTAATATTTTACAGGCTAAAAAAACCCTCGGGGAAAAATATCACCACACGATTCAACACGGTGACCAAAATCGACCAGCTACTCCCTCCTAACAGGGACGTGTTACCAAAACTACGACCAAAAGGCATATATGATCTGAAATGCCAATGTGGAAAAAGCTACATCGGTCAAACAGGACGGAGTATTCAGTGCAGAGTAAAAGAACACAAGAGAGACGCACGCCTTAGGCATATTGAAAAATCTGGAGTAGCAGAACACCTGCACCAACAAGGAGACCACCGCATAAGCTACAGCGACCTTAAGGTATTAGCCAGGAGCAGCCACTACTACCCGAGGATAATACGCGAATCGATAGAAATAATGAAGGACACCAACAACTTCAATCGCGAAGATGGATACAAGATCAGCAACACGTGGAAGTTAACACTACGGAGTCATCATACAACGAACGACGCGATTCAGCTGAATGGAACGGTTATGGATCAGCAAAGCGGAACAGAAGTGAAATATATGACGAGGAGCAAGAGACAACAACACCAGTCTTTAGAAATCTTCTGAAGAAGCTGACAGCATGGTCAGTGAAACGTCAAGTAAAATATTAACTACGCAATATTACCCGAAAGACATTTCTACTATAAATTTTTAAAAACTCTATTTCTTAGGTGCCGAAAAATAAAATGATTTAAAATAGTTACATCAGAAGAATGAAGAGGAGAATCTACTACATGGCCAAAATAATCATGTAAGAGGTTCATTATTTGCGATTTTTTATGAGCTGTCTTGAAGTATCCATCCCTTACTTCGTCATCATGTTACTTGCTTAGAAAAGGCTGCAAGTTATTACGAAATCTTTCTTTCTAAAGGATATTATTATCATTCACTCTCATTACGTGATCAATATGTTTGAGTTCTTGAGATATTTTTCGAGATCTTGTAAGAACATGCTGACAAGTACTATCTGACAAATTAGTTCCGTATGAAAGCTTCCTATACCACCGTTTGTTAATTTTTAATTTCAATTTAACTGAAAACGGCTTCACTTTCGGGATTTTAGTATTCCTAATGTTTGTTTTATCCGAGGGATGGGGAGTGAATATTGACTCACGCTGTACTCTAGCATAGCGCTACTTCTCAAATGAATGTCAATATGTTAATATATTCATGAGAAATACCGGTTAGCCATCATAAATGGTTATTGTATGTGGTGTGCAACAAATTCAAAATGCGTATTCAATCTTGTAATCAAAGGATTCTTTAAACATTGCTTTAACTTAACATAAATGAGTTTCTTATTCTCTAATTTTTTTGTTGCTTAAGTCAATACGTTTAAAAAATTTAAAGGTCTCAAAATTCTTAGCCGAACCTAATCCTTCTTCCAAGCGTATAGAGAAGGAATTGAAGACAGCAATTCGCCTTACTTAATGGTACGGCTCCTATACAAGGTTTTTCAATTGAAAACATGAAACCCTCCGATTTCCATCGAACGAAAAGGTCCAATAACTCGTATACGTCCGTACGTACGATACACACCATATATCGCAGGGCCGCACAACATTTCGAAGCAATAAAACTGGCAAACACTTTATACTAAAACCGACCGCCTCCACGTTCTTAGTACCGCCGCCGCTTCCCGCGAGTAGTGCGATCGCTAGACATGCAAATCCTTCTTCTTGACAAGCAATCGACTAGAAAATGGATGCGAGACGTTTAGTTCTGGAGCTGAAGCGGCAGCTCGCCTGTGTGTATAGACCTAACATGGAGCGCACGAGAGTATATCCTTTCGTCTTGTTTGCGGTGAGGTTAAACTGACAAGGACGAGGCGACTGCGACGGCAACGCTTAGAACTCAACACCGGGCATACGTCATGCATGAAACAGATGGTTTAAGCGTTTAGACAAAAAGATGTGGTAGCGTATACGTGTATATAGACTGTCCTATGTAGTATAGTCATTATTGGGATCTCGTAAACGACAAAAGATAAGGGGGAAATAATTTGTTGATGTCAACAGTGTATAATAGCTTATTCGTGGTAACGATTCCGATCGTCGTTGGGAGTCTGCTCCGAATCTATTCTATTTTGTTTACCACAAATGAAAAAGTTCCACAAAGATCTACTCGAAAATACAATTACTCGTTTCCCATTGGCAAAGTTCTGAATCAATAATTAGCGGCATCAGCCTGAATAACAAATGCCTTTTTAAAATCTGGCATCGCCAAAATTGGAGCAGTAACTAAGTATTCCTTAACTATAGGCCAAGTTCATTCATAGTCCTTTGTCGATACAAAAGGCTTATTTATGCACAATAAATCAGTCAATGGAATAATTAAAGAAACGTAATTTGTAACAAACCTACGATACCAACTGCTTACACCAAGAATTCGTCGTCTGTTTTAATGACGTGTTCCACTAAGTTCGTACAACCAATTCTGTCAGGATTGGAATTTTCGAAAATGCGGGATACCAACACATCTACTTGTTTTCATTGGGCGTCGAAAAGAACAATATTAATGGCATCAACATAAATTTCCGGTCCATTCAACGCGATGAAGGTCTGGGACCACGCACGTAATGCGCCAAAAATCGCTACCCAAAATTAAAGGAGAGGAAACCTCGGGACAGAGCGACTCATATCGTTTATTTAGACATAACCATATTTGTTGATTCGGTTCGTTTCATTGTTTATTTATTACTTTGTTTATTGTCTGTTACTTTAAGTAAGAACCCGCAAAAATAAATAATTCCGATTTATTGTCGGGTCATTAAAAATAATTCATATTATCGCATTTCCGGTTAACGGATGACGAATCGTAACATGAGCGGGCATCGATGTGGTAAACAGTGTAAACGCGTACAGCGATCGATTCCATCCGGTGTTGTATTACTACAGTCAATCACATCCAATTGAAACAACAAGAAGTCATCGTTAACGGGTCAAATATGTTTGTTTTATTGCGCAGCAGCAACAAATTTTCAGGTTGATTTATTCGCTATAAACGCAATCGATGTGGTGGACGTGAAATACGATCATAGAGCGGTCAGTAAAAATTAAAGTTTCGTTTTGGCTATTTTTGGTTCGATCAGGACCGCTTTATCTAAACTATCACTTATATCGCGAGATTTTGACAAACATGTTGATCAATTTAGAAATGTAGAATGTCTGAATATGAAAAGAACGTCAATTGGCATCAGGAAAATTTGAAAGCAGCGTTTGAAACACCTCAAAAGCAACATTAAATAGACCACAAAAATAAAGCTAGTCAGTGGTAAAATCCAAATATGAACGATTTTTTACAGCATACTGAAAATAAAGAAAATCTCATATGTTGTAAGGACTATTTAGGAAGTGACCTCTGCATTGTAACTCTTATGTGGTTGTAATGCCTAACTGTTAAGGCTTTCCTAAGATCTCCCTGTTTGCTTACTTAAGATTAAACGAAAAATCAGTCGAATTTACTCCTGCTCATTTAAAAGATGTCGAGGAGCACCTTTCAAATTCAAAAATACCAATTTTTTAGCTTTAATTGGTTAGATGCCACAGTGGTGTAACATTTGAAAACTTGAAAACCCGAATTCTGTTATTTTTACAGATCTTTTGAGTTGTTTTTTATTTCCGATATCTTTTATAATGTTCAAATAGATAAAGAGTTGTAAAATAGCGACAAATAGACACGTCAACGAAAAACAATATCCTACAATCTAGATATTTACTTGTACATGTACACAATTCATTTCAAGATTCCAAAGTTGAACTGGTTCTTATCTTGCGAAATCAACACGCAACCCAGTTTTACATGCGAAAGGCACAGCCAACTACGACGAAGACAAAAAAGTACTGCTACACCGTCTACTTGGTTACATAGCAATTTTGCATGTGCACGCTCCCTATCAAAGAACAAATTCCAACGTGCAGGTAATTATTGCGGATGCAGCTAGTTGATAAGATTTTTCTTACTTGTTTTTTTTTTTTTAATACCGTGGCGAGGTTAGATCCTTTCTTGATCTGAAAACGCAACATTCGATACTCAAGTAGGTCTATATGCATAATGAGTGAGTAATTGTTCATTCATCATTAGGGCGCAGCCGATGGGATATCGTACAGGTGGGAGCTCACATTTTTATAAAAAAAAAATCGATCGCCTCTTAGAAAATTAGCATTGGCTAGGTGAGCTATGGAAGTATACCCTACAGCCTCACGTACTTTGTTCAATATGGCGTGTTTACGACAAAACTTCGGGATTAAAAATAACTCGAAGGTTCCCTCGGGGAGGCCGCCGGGTTCTGTGGAGAATCGACGCCGAGGATCTCCATTCTATATGCCGTATTTTTCGTCCTACTCGCGTGTGTTACCCGGACTTCCGGCTTCCAAGCGTACCGCGTCCGAGTGTTGTATCTGTGTGTTGGGTGTATGTTAAATCCCGGTAGAACGCCGACCGTGTTTATATATTGGAAAACTTTAATAAATTCCGGGCATATTTTCCCTTTATACTTTTTTTTTTTAGAACGATGAAAGCGTTTCGCCTCATAACGTATGTATGTAAAAGGATATGATTTCACAATATTAATTTATATACGGAAGAGCTAGTATTGAACGTTTTATAAAGGATATTTTTATTTAGGTGTTTAATAATCGATTACGTCGCCTAAGAAATCACTTTCTGTATCGGCTGTCTTTGTCTTTAAAGGGTTGTAATCGACCATACAATATTTTAATGTTGTGTGTATAACATTTTACTCATGCTGAAAAGACTTTGCGAAGCGGTTAATGTAAGTTTTAAAAATAAATGACCTTCCACCTCCCTCCACCGGTTTGCTGCTAAATTAAAAATGAAGATATAAAAAATACAAAAAATCATCAATGTGAACAAATATTAATTTTGTGGGGCTGAAAATAGATACAAAATTAAGATTGAGAAAGCTGAAAAAAGCTGCAACTCACAGCACTATCAAGACCGCGTACTGCATGGCTATATTACGCTCCCCTGTTGGGTAAATGGGGACCTAAACTTCTAAAATTTTCTAACACCAAATGTTAAAGGTTGCCCCCAAATATAAAACTCGTTTTGCTGGAGATGGAATATTACGATATTAATAAATTCGTTGATTGCCATGGATTGAATACGCGAGATCCGAACGTCTGTGTATGCAAATTAAAGTCGAGCTGGAAATCATTTGCCACAATGTTGGGCAGCTGAATTTAAACGTAGTCATATCAGCTTGGTTGACGATGAATGTTGGGGATGTTCAGAATGTGCAACCGCTGCACATAACATCGTAATCCTATTTAGGTCAACATTTTGCATTTCTTCTATTATTATTCAGGATTGACAGTAGTTTCACATTTAATAATCCATCTTGACTCTGTGTGAGTTAATTTAACAAAGGTTGGAAGAAAAAAGAGGGTCTATCTCTCACAAACCTTAAAATAAATTTAATTGCTACCGGTTTCGGGATGATGGGAATTTCCTTCTACCTGTCAATTTACGTCGACTGTAAGTGTGATATAAATCTATTGTTTTATTAGTATGCATGTCTGAGTTGATTTGGGTCGTTTGTGAACGATGGATCAAAAGGAAGAACATGACTTAGGTGATTTTGTGCATTTGATACAGAATTCTTGGCTATATAATGTTTTTCAAGAGTCTCCTTAGAAGCATTCTCAATCAAAACGAAAAATGGCTTCACACACAATTTTATGAGATCTACAAATTTGCAAAATTTCAAGTTTGAAATTGGTTATTTCAGATTCTAATGGTTTTCCAATAAATTAATCTTTCTACAATTCTTCTAACTACAGAAATAATGGAAATTTGTAAACACGTAGCGTAAAATATTTTACTCACTGGAAGAAACTACATCATGCTATCATGCTTTCCTACCTTCATCTGATCTAATTGCAGCGTTATTAATTAGGCAACGAGGTAATTCGTAGAGTAGATTAACAAGCGCCAGGAGGCAACGGTAATGTTACATTGTTTACACTTTGAAAAAAACCGGCATAAATTCTTAGTGTCAGACACGTTCAATTAGCTGCGGGACAATTACCCAACACGCCTAAAATTTCGTCTCAGAATAGTGTCGGCGGTAATTCTTTCGGTCTGCAGTTTTATGACGAGTCTTCCCGACTAACGTCGTACCAGAGGAGGTAAGTTAGTTGCGCGAGATGTTATTAGCCCCCGGCGGATTACGTAATTTGGGGCGCATGTATATCCATAAAGTCGGGTTGGAAAAAACGGATGCTGTACTATACAAGGTTCATTCCAAGGTCGGGGTTTTACAACTAGCAGGGTGCTATGAAATCAAGCCTTTTTGTTGGGAATCCTTTTTTTAAGACTATACCCCTTCAGACTGAAATGGTCTTAAATGATAATAAATTAATCTATATTCTGGTGCTCTATATAATTGAGAAAAGCAGTCAATGCTGGGCTTTCAATATGCTTACCTAGAAGCCATATTACTATTATTATGTAGATCTAAGTATCGTCAACACATATTTGTGTCCGGCAATGGCAAATAACTATGACCCAAGAGATTGCTCCAGTATTAGTAGATACCTACGAAGATGTTCCTTTTTTTATGCCATGCAAATAATAGCATTTGTCGGACTCTGCAAAATATATTTCGGCAAAGACTTCTTCATTTGACGTGAACCGCTATCCGCCAAGCAGTTTTTTCAAGTTTAGAAAAAGAAAGTAGCCCAGATGGTCAAATCTGAGAATGAGGTACCAGTTCACACCATAACTGAACTTATTTTTTTCTTAGATAAGTAGTTTGTCTCTTTAGTTGAGTGCTGTATTGATCCGATAAATTTGCATAGTACCGTCCCGTGATGCTGATGTATCCACGCCGCAGAAACTCACTCGTATTGCCCTTAAATATACGCTTAACCGTCTCACCGATAGCTTTCCCTTTGCTAAACTTAAAAAATTGTAAATAATTGATTAGATTCGAAATGTTGGCGTGAGGATTTCTCTATAAGTCTGCTTGTGACTTTTAAACAGACCTTGTATTATCCAATATGCTAGGAACGAATAACTCTTAGAATTCTTTCGTGACCGTTTCAATTCCGAAAGACGCTGTGAATAATTATTCTCCGTCTTCCTAATTTCTTCCAAAAGAGAGATAACCATCTCTTTACTAGCGCCGAGAAGTTAAAGTTGAAGTAGCTACAGAAGGTTATAATGCTGTGCGATGTAAGGCAGACGTCTGACTGATTTTAATTATTCACTTTTACTAAGAAGCGGACTATACAGAAATCGTTAAACGAAATAAATTCGTAATAATACGGACCATGGCGCAGCTCTACCCTTTTACTTAATTATTGAAGAAATCCTTTAAAGTAAAAGAATCAAAGGTATATGCAGAATTTGCTACTTTGATTCCATTGAACTTATAGAAGTTTGAAAATGGAGGGAATATAAAAGCCGAATAAGTTATTTATAATGTTATTTGATGTTGTCTTCTTCTATTTTATGAAAGGATTATAGTTAGACGTTGTTTGAAATTTTGCTACTGTTTGTGAAACGCATTCTATATAATCTCTGTGTAAATAGCAAATAGGTCGTATGAAAATTATTTTCAGAATCATACTAAGGTCATAAGTTTTTATTAATTTAAAATCAGACCCAACTACCTGAAAGTGTGCTCGCGTGTTTGTCAAAGTTAAGATCAACAGGTTCCTCCAAGTCGCTTAGCGTGCTTAGTGTGAGCTGGGGATACGATTCGCGCATATGGCGCATACTTTGGTTACTTGGGGCTCAGGACCTCATCTCTATTTCTCAGGAAAGACTAGTCTCAGTGTGCTCAGCATGTACAATAGGTACGATATCCCAAGATAAGTTATATGCTCTCTGAGATTGGTAGCAGGTGTCGTCTTTTTGATTTCTTAAACAGGTTCCAACAACTATTTCTTAATATGTCTTGACACAGAATCCCCATCAGTTGCATCTGTTTTCATGAAAGCACTTTTGATGATGTCTGTGTCAATGTTTTCATTTTTTACATTCTTACGCCTTTACCATGACGAACCTAAATCTATATAGTTTTTCATTTTATGATACGAACCCAGTTTGTGGATATGTTTCTACATGCTTTCTTCCCTCAAAAAAAGATATATATTTTAGAAACGACACTGTCTTGCATATATTTCATTCTGCGTCGTTTGCTCTGCGAAATGAATTCGCCAACGAATTTCGTAGCCAACCATCTACATACTCTGCTCACTACATAGAGCTTAGCTTAGCGTCAATCGTTGATGTATCGAAATTACCTGTCGGACGCGTTTTGAATCTGTCTCTCCACTCGACGACTTCCCATTTCAAAACATCAATTCCCCGACAAGGGACGTGCCTTTTCTCCTCCTCTCTGTACGCCGCAGCGTTCACAGAATCGACTCTTCCGTCAGAGCACATCGCGGAAGAGAAACGGAGAGAATTTGCTGCTGAGACCGCATATTTCGGCATCGTACGTTACGTTTAGTAGAAGTGGGGAATGCACACAATCGCTTGTATGATGGTGCTTCGGCTGAGAGCGTACCTATACACGTAGGATGACAGAAGCAATTCTTGTGGAAGGATTAGAGTCGAGAGACGACATATTCAGCGAACAAATTGTGTGCTGTTGGAGGTACAACGTATGTACATGGTGGTGCCCTTCCCACTTACGTCGCACGTACATGCAACCACATATCCTGCGCTATCCTATCCTATTATATGCTGTCTTAACAGAATATCACGTAAATACCGTCGCTTACAAAAGCTAAAGAGCTTTATAAAGGGTGAAGTATTGAATTTCGTTTAACTATCCACTAATAAAAATATTTCAGTGTCAAATCAAAAGTTTCTAAAGCAATCACTAATGCATCAAACGACTACAGCAAGATAAGTAGTAAGCGCCACACAACACCAATATCATATAACCTAGCTTTAATTAATTTTAATTTCCTCGTAAGTTCATAAAGCTGAATATCATTTTTAAGAGATTGGTGCCAAGTAAGTACAGTAGGCTAGCAATTCTTTTTCTATGACGTACCTCTTCCAGCGCTTATTCTTGAGAACATACATATACGTGATTAAAAACATCTTATTTTTGTAACATAAATATTACTACTTCTTAGATAACATCTTTGAATTGTATCACAGCAATAGTAACTATATCATCGATATCACAAGCAACTCTATTCTAGCGCTGTGATGCAAGTTATACATAAAAAGATATATTTCCGATAGTTATTTTCTCTTGGACAATCCTATATTTATCGAGGGATAGAACTGGAGACAAGACCCATACCCACACATCCTCACATACGAAGAGACATCCACGTGAAAGCGGCGAGGAACCATAAATCATGTATACAACAAACAACCCAATTCTGTCACGGAGTTACTCGGATAATTCCAACCCCGCCTTCGCCCGACTATAATCTCCTATGACTGGCGGAATGGCTGCCTGTTCGCCGGCTCGTATGAACGCTGGCATATGTGCACGGATAGACTGTTATGGGGAAAATGAGTTTGGTACGTCGCCGTTGCGCGATGCGGCAACGTCGTCATCATTTTCGAGATGAACGAGCGCATGCAGTTGTGATTTAGAGACGCGAGAAGGAAAAATACCGACTGCGCTTTGTGTTCGGATTGTAGCAGGCTTGACAGGAGATATTTTTATTGGAACCGGATTCAGTTTGCGGTCCCCGAAACCGTATTAATCTTTAGCGACGATAGGAGTATAATTGTGGGTGGTTCTGAACTTGAAATATCACACCTTACTTGCTTATTCTAGCTTATATATGAATAATAGCAGATAGAGGAACCCGGGACAAAACGGGATACTTGGGGTTTGAAGGGTTGTAAAATAGTAAATAATATTCAGAGACGCTTGAAAATTCAGCATTGTTAGCTTCCATTTCCTTGTTTGGTATTTTAATCACTCTGATTAGACTTTCCTTGTCATTGTTAAATTTCAATTTATTCCTAGCTATTTCCTCCTGCTCTCTTTTTTTCTTGTTGGTTTCGTCAATATTGGTTTGAAGTTCAAGCTTAAAAGACCATGCAATTATGACTGTTGCTTTTCCTTTTTGTTTCGCCACCACTCGTGGCACGGAAAATTTGCTTTAGAGAGACACAAAGAGCGATGCAATTTGCCGAAGTGTGATGACCTTTCCTGGGTTTCCCGGGATAAAGATGTAATTAAGAGTTCTGTATTTGAGAAATATTACCCTCATAGATGTCATCGTCAAACAAAATGCTAAATTAATTCTACGAGCGCTTTTTTCCAATTAAAATCACCTTCCAAAGTGCACCAAATGTATTTCCCTCGTCGTTTCTACAATATCCAATAACTTACATACAATTTTGTACACATCCTCACGTTGTATATAGAATAGAGAAAGCATGATGGTCGTTTTCGAACCGCAAGCCTTCTACATTTATCTTCCCTCAACTCTACGAACGCTGCTCGCGCCAGTGGCATACAAAGTAGCAAACAATGGGCGAATTTCCGCGACGTCAGTTACGTCTGGAGCAAGGGAGGGGGATGCGGCATTGCAACCGTTGCGGATTTCATCCACATTACTATCGGACATTCTTCGAATTTGTTTGGATACTCGTTCGTGCGACACTGGTTCGTAAAGTAGTGGAGAAGGGGGGCAAGAGGTATGGTTTGAGTAATAAAATAGCGATAGTAGCGAAGCTCAAGTTTAGTGGCGATCCATCGTACCTATGAGATAGGGAATTCCAACTGATCAAAACGAAAATCTTTGAGAATTCAAGCGACGATTTTTAATTTGCTTTTATTTTTATTTATTTATTTATTTGATATTTTAATTTGCCTTTATACATGAATATTTTGCGGGAAATCCATAGAAACACAACATCTCATACCTACATTGAGAAAAATAGAAAAAAAAAAAATAAGTGAAAAGCTTTTAGAAGATGAAACTTGAACACGAGCATATAAAAAAGTAGGACATTAATGTTGTTACATTCATTAAAATTCTGCGTTTGTATTTCATGTTCATGATCTTATTTTCTTGAAAATCAGCAAGCTTTTTCTCTACAATAGCAAATGTTTACATTAAGGATGATCTTCGAATATGTTTTACTTCTAATATCCAAGGTACCAATACATTTCCAAATTACATATCTTTCTGCGTTCAGTCATTTTCTGCGTCTGTACGGACACAGAAAGGTTTTCAATGCTTTTCTCGGTAACGAAAGGTTCTCCGACACCTATTTTCATATTTCGTACTTTCGTAGCAATTTTAGTAGCGTAAGATGTAGCTGCAATATATGCAGTTTGGATAAGGAATAAAATTTGCTTAACCTCCACATCTGCTAGCTGGTGAAGGTGTTTCATCGCTCACATCGAACCTTTCGACAATCTCTAAGTACGTTGTACTGGAATTTGCCTCCACAATCTGATGAATATCGTCGTTGTTAATGATCTTCGGTCTACCAGAGCGCGCTGCGTTGTTCAAGCTGAAATCTTCTGGAAAACAATTTTTGAACCACCTTCCATTACTTTGCAGCATCTTTGAAAGCGATACATATTTTTCGCGTCGCTTTGGTGTCGAGCTGGTACTCATAGAGTAACCAACCTCGAATTAAAGTTTTATTGCCATGTTAGTTACCTTAAAATATCAATTAAACAATTGTCATCAAAAGTGTATGCGTCCAATGAAAAAAGTATTAATGTTATAGTAGATGACAGGTAACAGTCATGTGCTATCGATCAACAAGTTAAAAAGTATTCGTGGCAATCTGATTTATACAAAAACCGCTTGAATTTTGTTTAATTTGCTTTCATGTGCAGCAATTGTTTTAAGACAAAAGAAACAAGAACATTATCACTAATTCATATACCACTAATTCCCATAATTACTGATAAAAAGTTGTTTTTAAATACTTTCCCTGATCTTG
This sequence comes from Oryctes borbonicus, assembly GCA_902654985.2. Lineage (NCBI taxonomy): Eukaryota > Metazoa > Arthropoda > Insecta > Coleoptera > Scarabaeidae > Oryctes > Oryctes borbonicus. The sequence goes on from LR736894.1 coordinate 1,510,639, forward strand.
GAACGTTTAACAGTCGAAGAGTGGAGTTTAATACCCAAACCAGTAGTCGTACGGTAAGGCTTCGAGTACATTTCACATTAACATTGCATCAAAATGAAATCTTGGGTAAGTTTTGCTTTTGTTTATTTAATATTCACTGTATGAATGCTAATTATGAAACGTTTATGTGCAGTTGTTGACGCTTTGCATTATTGGACTATGTTGTTCGCTGTGTCTAACACTTCAAGATGATTACCAATTAGCAGAAAGTCAAATTGACTCCAATGGCGGCTACAAGGTGGTCTACACCATTACAGACAAGCCTAAATTTACGGAAAAACCAAGTCAATCCGAAGACGATGGTGTTGAATTACGAGCATTGAAGAAACTCAAATAAAATTGAAAATAGTTTGATTTTGGGTTGAATGCAAATGTCTTTCTGAGAATAAAATTTTCTTTTTTGAAATTAGACTTTACTTATTTAAAGCACCATAAATTAGGAAGATCAATTTTTATATAATTAAATCTATATGTTAAATTTTTGAGTGTCGAAAAACTGCTGCAGGATTTTCCACGGGAGTGGCTAGTTAGAACTTTGTTATTTTAAATGGAGCACTCTATGTATCATAACATTTTTGAATTCGTGGCAACTTCCATTAAACCGGAAGTGTAAGAAACTTTAAAATATTTTAGAAGGAAGGTAAACACCAAATTATAACAAGCTCAAGTTTCGTTAAGCTCGAAGACTTCTAGCTAGCCACTTCCATGGAAATGTATATTATTCTTTGTCATTTATTTTAAACAAATTTCAAAAGACTAGTTACGTCGAAAGCCAATAATAATTTAACCATTTTGAACAATCCTGAACAGTATTCAAGAAATAATTTTTAAACTTAATCCTTAAAAGTTCAAATCGATATGATTAAATACCATGAATACCAAAACGTTGTTGTCGAGTTCGGCAATAAATTTCTTACATCCAATATAAGCAGAAACATAGTAATGCCTTATTTAGAATTAATTAAAAAATAATCCTTTTTATACTTGACAAATCCAGAGTGGTTCGCGGAGGCTATCGTTTTTGGTGAATTAATTTCGTGAGAGTTTCCGTTTTCCGGTCCCTCTGGAGCCTCACTGGACAAAAAAAAATTAATATATATGCCTGGACGCAGAAAGTATGCGATGTGCATGGACGCAGAAAAGGTGATGAGAGGTGATTGATATTTAAACTCTATATAACGTAATAAATAAAGCATACTCGGTAAATACGAGGGTAGTAGAAAAGTTTCAAGTCTCAACATCAAAATAGCGTAATTCGTCAAGGATATTCCGGTAATATTTGCCATTTGATTGTCAGTTATTTGACCATCATGCTCTTTATAAAGTTCATAAATTTACCAGACCTTTCTCTCCTTGCATTACTGATAATGTAAAATTGTTAATGGAATTAAATAAAGCACTAGGCAAATTTAAGAGAACGAAATTGTTATCTGATTGGCAATGTTATAAGTCTTGGCGTAATTGCGGAATGTCTGAACGTTAACATTGTTTAAAGGTTTATAAATACCTTTTTCACGTTTACTTGGCATCACCAATACATTGAGTAATAATGCACTACACTTTTATAATTCTAAGAATCGCTAATCCCTTATCTTTTAGAGAAGCGATTGAATTCGAAATTTTGCCCATTTTTTGGCGCCTGTGTCTTTTTTTTATTGTACATTGTGTGCATAATTAATTATTGCACATCTAATAATGTGGTTCCCAGTTGTTGGAAACAATCATTAATATCATCGGCCATGTTCAGAAGAAAGATCTTCAATAAGCTAGTGTCATCTCAATTTTATTGTCTTATAGTTGAGTGTAGCCTTTCACGACCGTAATCCATAGTAGAAATGTCTTTCGGGTGATGTCGTGTAGTTAATATTTTACTTGATATTTCGCTGACCATGCTGTCAGCTTCTTTAGAAGATTTCTAAAGCTTTGTCTTCAGAAATTTTCTGAAGAAGCTGACAGCATAGTCAGCGAAACGTCAAGTAAAATATTAACTACACGACATCACCCGAAAGACATTTCTACTACTTATTGTCTTATTTTTTCCTTGCAATTCTAAATTTAATTCATTTAATTTCAACTTAAAATTTATAAGAAACACTAGATCACTGCGCTAAATATCATAATTTAAATTTGCACGTTCTTCACCTTACTCTTCGAGAATCTTCTTATCTCAGTTAAAATCCTGCTGAAACGCTTGCTGGTATGTTATGCGGTGGTACCTCAAAAAACCTGGAAATCCGTCATTATTTTATTTTTTTGTCAAGACACTATTTTGATAATCTCTTTGGTGTTTATTATGCAAAGTTAAAAAAATCTTTCCAATTTGTCACTCGCTATTGCAAAAAAAGTAATCAGGTTCCTTGATTCTTCATTCTTTATGGAAATAAACCTTCGATTTTTTTTGGTTTATTACCCGTTCTAATAGATAATAAAATACAAAAGAAGACAATCTGAATTTAGAACATGGAAACAAGTTACTTACAGTTTTACAAAAACTCTTTCTTTAGAAACATGACCGCTTATTTCAACGTATTAGTCACAACCACTTACGTTGTGTTGCAAAATCGGCTCCTGTCGACCGTGATTAACCCAATAACGCTTTGTGATCGAATTTGGCCACTCCTAATCTAGAAAATAGTTCCTAATATCTATAGGACCATCTGTTACAGATTATAAAAATAGTAAATTAATTTATTTCTTACTAAAACATGCGTTATTAATTCCATATAAATATGTACTAAAGTGACCATGTTGAATAACAATTTTTGTATTTGCTCGTCGTAAAAAATTATACCATTTCCTCTATCGGTATTATAATTTTTTTCATAACGCTTTTGAATAATTCAATCTTCCTTTTACCTTGAGAACTTTTGGGTAAAGCCCTCCAAAGTAGCTTAATAATATTGTCGATGTTATTGGAAATTCCTCCAATAAAACTGGGATTGAAACTTTTCGCCGAGTAAAGTTTTTTACGAGCGAAGTGGAATTCAATTTTTTTTAGTTTACAAGAATTCCTTGCTAGTTAATTTATGAAAGGATTGAGATTAACTCTGTGTGAGCTCATCTTAACAGAAAAATTTGAAGTTCTTTATTATGAATGTATATATGCGATTGGTTTCGTGAAAAATCGCAAGGTTAGGCCTAGTGAAAATACATATTGAAAGAAAAATTTTAAATAAGTTCGTTATTATAATCGTGTAAATGTAATTTAAGTTTAGGAAGTGAAAAGAGAAAAGTACGGTAAAAGTGGTTGCAATAGAAAGAGATCTATTAGATTTTACGCTTCCCAAATAAAAAAGAAAAACACACATACACTGAGTGTACAATCGGAATAAATGCGATAACATACTAAATCTATGTCACTTATCCGCGGTTCCAAACAACCAACATCACTCCTCGGGCACATTTTTCCTTCACCCTACCCTATTTTAGCCCGTAAGAAGAATGACACTCAGGAAATTCTTCGTTTCTCAACGTTCCACGCTTGATAAATACCACAGAAGGAGCGTACCTGGATGCATTTTCCTTTCAGCGTCTTTAGATTGCTTTCCCTGGCTACCCGCCATCTCCAACATAAGACGCTACGGTACCTGAGTGCATCCAGCGTACCATGATCAAAATAGCGCATTACCGTCGCCTATATTATCAACTGAGCGAGTACGAGAGGGGCTTAGCTGAAGGCAAGACGGCGTACGGTTCGGAATAAGTGCGCATTTGCGAGGCATTAAACAATTTATACCCAACATCAAGCGAATGCGGTGGAATAAGGAGACGAAAGAGAAGCTCGGAGGAAGAAAGCGGTGTACCGACGCGGTATATACCGTATTTCACTGTCGACAGATTTGCTCGGGAAATCGGGTAAACAACAGATGTATCGTTTGTCCCCGAGTAAATTAGAAACGATACAATTCCATGCCGGGCGATGTTAGGCGTCGTGTTTTAAGCAAATATACGGGACTGCTTAATTTATTTAATAAACCTTACCAAGCTCTGTAGCCGAATTCGGATTGTTGAATGGTAGTGGCACAATTTAAATTGTTGAATTGCAATAAGAAGATGATTTGATAGGAAATAAGATGTTTTCTACGATACTATCGGTCTCTAGGAGAAAATGATATTACGAAGTTCTGCTAGTACAATGTTTCACTGGTAAAATGGTTATAATTGCACTGCATCTCTTATAATACGTATAACTTAATTCTTTTTGGACATTCTTTATAGGCCCTTGTGAAGGCCCATTAATATTGGTATAGTTATTTGTACAAGTACCCAACCATACTAATTAACTCCTTCTTCCTCCCTCCGGCCTATTATTTTTGGAGCACGGGTGGTAGGAGGACAATATAAGTCCAGCCAACGATGATAGTAGGGAAAACAGACATGAACTGCTTTTGTATTCCATTTTCGCGTTTCCCAAAACTTCTAAATTAATGTAAAATCTTTCTACAAGAAGACTCAATGTAAATTTAGTCATATCAAGGTGAAATTTCATCAATTAATAATCGTTCGGTCAGTCTTCATCAAAATTCTCAGTAAAGTTTCACGTTGTAGTGTTGTAGGTGGTCTAAAATTTCAGCATTTTGTTACTTTACATGTTTCTCTGCAATGGGCAACAATTTAGATGCCTGATACCAATATTAAAGATGCTGGTCAGTAAACGTTTCCAAAAACATGATCACGGTAAATGGCTCAACAAGTGTGCTATTGAAAGTAATTGACACACTCGAGAGGAGCCTGTGTTTACTGCATAATTCCATGACTTCCGTTTCTTTTTTTTTGATTTATGATCAATGCATTTCTGGTGCAACATTCGGAAAATTTTTCCATCGTGTTTTTGATCGACCACAAAAGAATCCAGCTCATCAACGCTTACCACAACGCTTGGGTCATCGCATCATAAATGAACGCTTTGCGAGACATTATATGATCCGGGAGGTTGTCAATGTACGCCAGAAATATCAACGGTCCTAAGATATTGTAGATTTTCTGGGAGACAAAAATCGCTTCGTATTACGTCGAAATGCTTGTTATTGTTATTTTGTACATTCTGATGTTTTTTGCTTACACATTTACGAAGTGGGTTGCATATACCCATTGCTTTCGCTATTGAAACGACAACGCAGTCGCATTGAATGATGCCAGTCCTGTCAGTTCTAGTGAAATCTTACCAGTTCTCGTGATTTTCCAATTTGGTGATTTGGCGAAAACTTTCTCAAAATACAAAAAATTTTGTGATTTTTCAAATACAGGATTATTATTTTTTTCGAATAAATTTTATTTATTGCAGGCATTAATTTATGATATCAAAAGGTAAGGTAAAGAAAGTAAATGTCTGCGATCATCTAGTGACCAATAACAGTTTTATTTTGGCAAATGTTATTAATGACAACGTTTATTAAGTTTGAAATTTTCTTATTATTCTATTGTTTCTACTTTAATACATTTTCCTGTTACTTATTACAACCGTTTACTTTTAATACCTTCTAATTTTGGCTTCTAACATAGTAACAAGTGGATATATACTTAATTTCTAAAGGTAAATAAATTTGTACCATCTTTACCACAAGAACTAGTGAAAGTTTAGTAATTTTTGTGGCCTTAATTTGGTGATTTTTATTTTTTGAATTTTTAAAATCAATACATGAAGACTGAAAACAATTATTTGAAAATAATCGATGTACCACATATTCTTTAAATTATCAATAATAAGATTTTCTTGCGATTATTTCAATGAAATAAATCTATCCCCACCTTTCCCATACAAAATTTGGAATAAATATGGAGTAGTTTCTTCAATACCACATGTTCATGTTTTACATCACCACTTTCATTATATTCTGTAAATTCTCGAACGGGAGAAATCGTTTGTTGCAGTAGCGCTTCTTTTTGTATCTACTGATGGAATAACTCAACCTCATGCATAAATATGCGAAGACGGAATTCGGTCGTTTCTAGTGTGGTGGTGTAATGTTGACCCTGGTGAATAAATCCCGAATAAAGCGGGACAAAAATAGATACGAAACACATTTCGATGCCTTCATTCTTTTTTTGCGGCGGTGGATTGCTTTATGTGGAGGATTTACTAAAAATAAAACGTTAATTTTAGATCGTCCCACGAGTGTGTGTTCGGAGATAAAACGAGATACAGGACGTTGGCGTGAAAATGTTTCGTTTCTATGAGTATAAATTACTTTATAGGGTTGATGCTAATATAGGATGGCATTTGGAAGGCTTTTTTTTTGTTAAAAATTCAAAGTTCAAATAATCTTTTGAAATCCATAATTGAGGATTTCAAGGTTTTACTAGTTCGTACTTCAAAGTCCGAAATCTTGTTGTATTAATTTAATTGAAAATCTAAATATGATATAATTAAAAACTTCAGCTTCTAATATTAATTAACAATAGTCAAATAAATTTATTTCGTTTCGCCTAACTGGAGGTTTTTATACTAACGACATTGTGTTAGTACAAATTTACAGAATTTTTGTATGCTATTGATTAACTCGAATTATTTCGCCAACAGCCAATCCCTAAAAGACAAAAATCAATCAACCAGAAAGTATATTAGGACACAACGGAAGACTATCGTACGTGACGGTAATTCACAAACGTCTTGGAGGAAGAGAAATTTTTTAGCTTAATTTCGGAATTATTTCACGAAGAACATAGAACCCCTCCCTTCAACTACACCCTGCAGCTCCACTGCAATATTACTTCCCCCGCCCCCTTTTCACATTCCATTACTCTATATACAGATTATCATCGACAAAGTTGAGTGTCAAGTGAGTGTTCTCATATCCTAGTTAGCTTGGCGGTACCTTGGTGGCGTTGTCCTCGGCTCCGTTCTAATATATATCAGATGTTGAGAGCTTTTGTTCGTGCATGCACGCGCTTAACTAGAACGAACGAACAAAATTCTAATTCTAGTCGCGTAAAATAGCTTTCGGGAAGCAGGACAGGAGGATAGGAAGGAGACGTATATTACCTCCGCGTTCTTCATCGCACGTCGCGGGCGACGAATTCAAAGTTGACGTTGACGAATTCAGGGTCTAACTTTCGAATGTGTTTAGCAGGGACTATTATTTGGTATTTGATGTAGTTAAGTTAATGATAGTTTCTCGGAACGTACGTACGTATTCGTATGTATATCGTTTTGATTAATAGAAGTCTTGGCAGTCGCTGTCTTTATGGCTTTTCGCGCGAGGTCCTAATATGCTACGGAGGTCTTAATTACGATTAAAGCTACTGGAGTAAGCAAACTGTTTTTGAAAGCGTTTCTATCTCTGTAATAGTAAGTTCTTCAGGACTAAAAATATTCAACTATAAAAGTAAGAGCATTTCATAAAAGCTGGTTTTAATGGTCGGAATTGCCCGATTGAGAGCGCAACTAATGTGAGAAAGTAGAAAAATCATATTTTCTTTTTTTTTTTTATCCAGTAGAAATTATCATTACTGATATAAAGCACATCCTTAAACAGATACCAGGTATATACGGAGATGGTATGAGAAGTACCCTTTGTATCAAGATTTTGGAGTGATTCATCGAGTAGTGTTGTTTAATGAAAGCTATTGAAAGTTAGCAAGTCTTTGCGGAGTCATTGAAAAAGCGTGTGCAGAAATCAAAGGGAAGCTGAATGCAGTTTATGAAGACTCTGAACCTTAGATGAGTACTAACAGATTTTGGTTTAATGAATTTAAGTGTAGCCGAACATTAGTTTTTGATAAGGAGCAGCCTAGTCGTCCCCTTGAGGTGACCACGGACGATATAATCAATAAAGTTAATGATACTGTGTCAGCAGACCGTCGGGTGTACGGCATCGTATCACTCTGGGAAAATTACTCGAGGCATGGATAAGAGGAATTAATTGTAACAATACACTATTAAAGATTGTAGTAGTTAAAACAACATTTAAATCCAATTTATCCAATTGAACTAATGAGTTGATAAACAGAGTAAATCAAGAAATAGAGCTTTTAGAGCTTTGAAATTCATTGTAACGTCGTAATACTATGATACCTGCGCAATTAAACTTTGAGTTCTACGATTTGACAAAATAGGAACCGAAACCGTTCATATTATAGATCTTTTTTTAATGGATTTACATTAGACAAACAAAAATTGAAGAAACGACAAAACATAAAATAATGTTAAACCCCTCCCAAAATAAAATGATTTCGCAATATAAAATGCTAATTCCGAGCAATTAGAATCTAAATCCAGGCGGCGTTATAAATAGTTAATTATACAAATCGATTTCCACCAATTCAATTATTGATGCAAGTTGTTGTAATTCGTTACCAAAATTAGATGGAACCGGCTTTAGATATTTAAATTCCGCCGCTGTATGCAAATTCTCCGCCGCTAATAATTTATAATTTTAATCGTTGGTTTTATTAGTTCGCGTTCATCCTATTATGTTGCAAAATTGGAATAAAAGCTGTGATGCCATAAATGCAATGAGTCAATTATTAATTTTCGAGTTGTTATAAATCAATTCGATCACTTTGAAACGATACTTTTAAATTGGGGAAATTATTTTTGTTTTCTAGCTAAGATAGTGCTTAGGATATATTCTATTTGAGTCGACAATTTTAATTTTAGAAGAAAGCAAAAACATCAAATACGATGAAGAGGCTTCGTTACAAGTAGAAAACTCTATTACAAGTATTCTGATGGCCTCTGAAATTTTTTCTCCAAAATACTAATAATTTTTATCGTAGGACGTCTGTAAGTTATGAGAAAATCAGATCGTGCGTAACAAACTGGTTTATGGAAATCTCCATAAGCCAGTAATGATGGAGAGCCTCTTAGATAGCAAGTTAAATAAAAATCTCGAGCAACGATCTTCCAATTTGTTGTTGCAGCAATGTCATATAATCTGAATCACGATCATGGCGACTTTATAGCTAAAATATTAGAGAGCTTTCTTTGTAAGTATTGAGAAAAAGAAAAGAACATCAAATGTTTGTTTGCAGGCTCTCTAAATATTCACTTTGATTCTGATAACAGTAAATCAAATCGGCCATAATTGTAAATCTTCTATTCTTTATAACTATGCAGTAAAACATTATTAGAAACCACCTAAAAGGTATATAAAGTATGTATAAAACCATTGCTTACTGTTTGCAACTCTTCTATTTTTATTACTAGTTTCTGATTCTTTACGCAAACAATAAGATTGTTTGCATTCCACCTCATAAGGCGACACAATTTTTTCCGATTATTTCACTGTTATGCGCCTTACCAAGCAAAAATTTCTCTCAGCTCCAGGAAAAAAAATGCCTTTCGCTTTCGGGTCATGTCCCAACGCCGGGGATCCTTATCATAACTCGGAGTGTGTCGTCTGGAATTCGATGGGTGCCTCTCTCGACGACTACAGCTTTAATACCTCATACCGAAGAGGATCTAGCGTGCTCCTGGTACTTTCTAACCTAACGAAAGTGAAACGGAGCACTTCCTACCGCTATAACTCGTTTCTTTCGCTCTTGGAGCGAGGCAAAGAAAAAGAAAAAGGTGGAGACGAACGTGAACGCGGATATAAGGTTAGAGGAAAGGGTGTGGGTGGATCTTGTACGGGACTAGCAAAGAAAAAGTGCCGAGGTGTAATTTTTCGCACACCGAAGGAATGACTTCCAATTGTTGTAGGAGCGCGTGATAAAAGTAAGTTTTTCAAGTTGGAAAATTGAATTCGACGAAACAAAACGGCTCTGCGATGTAGAAAGTACCACTTTTCCGAAGAAAAGGAAGAAGAAACAGAACCATCTTTTGTGTCTGTTACTTTTTTTGAAGTCTGTAAGATGTAACTTTTGTCATTTTCGAAAATGAAGCTGGACGATTCGGTCTAAAAGAGAATTTAAAATTCAGGTTTTGTAGTTTTCGAGGAAGCCGCAGTACTGCCATTGTGTCTTGAATCTATTTGAAAAGACACGCTAAGATCTGCTTGAAGAGAAAAGTTGGAAAACCACTTTGTTTTATAGACAAAACTAATTCTCTCCAATTTCCTTCCGAATTTCAAAGGCTTACTTGCTATTCATCAAATTACATCTAATAACTTTGAAATTACGATTTTAACTAAATGTCTTCTTTCTTTTATAAGATTATTGAATAAATATCGTAATTGCCAATAGAAAATTTGTATGTTACAGACTTACGGAAAAGTGTTCGTCAACATCAGACGCATCTATATCAAGCTTTTGGTCGAGATCTTTTTTCTAAATACAATGAAGTCTTTATATTCGCTTTAGTGCAACGCATTAGAAAAAATTTCGTTTCATTCGTTTTATTTATTGCTTAGAAAAGTTCGTTAGAATTAGAAACGCCCTTTGTACTGGCGTCTTTATTTAATGTCAGCAACCGTTGTTTAAGACAATCAAATTCGAGTTATTATTAAATGTTTCAAATAAATTTAGCATTAAATCGGAAGATATTTTTTTACTAAAAATGTTCTGACAAGATTCCAACATGGAGATTTCATCTCTCGTAAAATCAAAGGTAAAAAAGCTATAGAAATTCTAACTATACATAATTAATTAAAAAATACAACAAAAAACAAAGAAAAAAACGGAAATGCCAAAGAAGGTAAAATTAAATAAAAAAAACAATAACAGCAAGCTCCGTTCATCATCTGCTTTTTAGTTTATCAGAAGTTTTGGCCTGCAGTGTCTTTTCATCTTGAGAAATAATTTTTGTGTTGTACAGTTGCCGTTTCGCCGATGTTAAATTCTTCAGAAGATCTCACAAAACTCCAGACATCATTTTTTTTTTATACCATCCCCACATAAAGCAAATTATTTCTGAACATCAAGTATAAGCACAGCAACTTCCTTTTTCGACATTATCGTCCATACATATTGGAGCTATATTTACTTTAGACGATCGCAAGCTTTACGACTACAACTTCCTACCAATCGGACAACTTCTACGAGGATAAAATATTCATTCGTTTCTTCCCGCAAATATGTTTCCCCACACGTACATAAGTAGCAGCAAACGTTCGGCTACGTAGCCCCGTGCATCTTACCTACTCGCCGCGTATACTTCCCACGTGTTTCTATAAATTCCGCTCGAATGGCGAAAGGCAATCGGTCTCCTTTCGATATTTATCGTTCGCCATTTGGCAAAATGTCGAGAGGCTTTTTGGTAAGCGTATAGTGGTGTCGGAGCGTGCCCGATGGGAGGAATCGGAAAAATTTTACGGTCAAATATCTCATCGTAATCGCTGGTATCGGTCGGTTGTATTCGTCGGTAAATGCTTCCATTGGAATCAATCGTGTTTATGGAGGAATGGAAATGAAAGGACGTCTATAAATGGGTCTCTATGTTGATAGAGAACAAGCAGATATTTCTGTTCGATTTGAACTGTAGATGTATGTCACAAAAGTAAACTTTCTTCGATTATATCCGATCATATCCAGATCAGAAAGGAAAGATGTAGAATGTGGAAGAATACGACCTTGTACCTCATTTGTTTTGATTTTAAACGACATTATAGAAATAAGTTTGGTATAAAATGATTGCCTACCAAAGAAATTTGTCGGGTGGTTGTTTTTCCTCTTAAGGCAGATATTCCTTCATTTCTGATTCTTCCGACTCCATCGCATTAGACAAATTTATTACACCCTGCAGGAAAGAGTTTCTCGAAGTTATTAAAAAATTTTTGCTTGTTATCTCTCTCGCTCTCTCTCAAGGAAATTGGTAATTTGCTTTCAAACATCGACAGTAAAGGTTTCTATTAGTAAATAAGACATGGATTTGCACCAACATCTTCGCTATACATTTATAGGCAATAATTACTACCCGAACCTTGTCCCAGCTTTCAATTTATAATTTTTCGTAACTATTATTATTGTTGCCGGCGGCGATGAAACGGGTTTACAATCGAGCTGAAGCCAAACTGCTCTATTGTTCGGCAGGATGATGGCTGCAGGATTTGTGGGTCGATTTGTTAAGCCAAACATTTATACGGCAATACACCTTGAAATCGTGTTGATATTATGGGATTAACATGAACAATAGATAGAGTATGGCCATCACTTTTCACATATATACACGATGATCAATATCTCCCTGGTGAAGTCCGTTATCCCCTTTGTAGGTTTTATACCGTACACAAAGACAAAGCACTACAATACGGATAATGTATTCAAAAATTGAGTAATATACAAAAGAAATCAGAACACATCAGAAAATGCGTAGAAACAATAACCAAAAAATATAATGCTAAGATAGCTTAGCTTCCTCATGGTATTGATGGAATAATTCACGGCAAACGCGACACAAGGAGAGAAAAAATTACACTAACAGACGGACATGTTTCTCCCTATCCGGCGTCATCAGCGTGGTTTCGAGAGTAATTTTTTATCTCTACCTTCTATCGCTGTTGCCTCACAGTTAATGCCACAACTTTCAAAACGACAAATTCGACATTTCTTGGCGCCCTCTAGTGCCAAAGAAACGCATGCCTGCCATTCAGGAAGCAGCGGCATAAACCGGGTACTGTTCCCCAAATCATCCCTCGAACTGTGAGGCAACAGCGATAGAAGGTAGAAATAAAAAATTACTCTCGAAACCACGCTGATGACGCCGGGTAGGCAGAAACATGTCCGTGTGTTAGTGTAATTTTTTCTCTCCTTTTGTTGCGTTTGCCGTGAATTATTCCATCAATACCATGAGGCAGCTAAGCTATCTTAGCATTATATTTTTTTACAAAAGAAATAGTAAGTAAATATTTGTGCTCTGTAGACGAATAAGCAGCAGATACAATTTCTAGCTTGCACATGACACCTCAATGAAAAAGAAACGATATTCGATTTGCTTACAGGAAGAAAATTCTTTAGAAGATTTGGAAATATGTCGAAAATGTACGAAGCGAAGGATTATTGTCGATTAAGTGAACCAAGAGTGGTATAAGAATTTCATAGTTGGGAGAATCAAAACTAATCCGTACCTCCGTAGTTTGGGGTTTAGTGGTTACGGATTTTCCATTGATCAATTGATTTTGCTTCGTCAAACAAATTTTTTGTAATTTTTCCCAGAATAATCTGAACTGTAATGATTAATATAGACATTTTTATGTTTTTATTATGGAAACAATGAAGAATATCGAGGAATTTCTAATGGTACTCCAAACAACATTTACGCTACTACTTTGTTATGTTCAAGTGTACTTATAATTTTTAATCACGCTGTAGATGAAGTAAGTGTTCCGATCAGAGGGAGGAAACCTTTTGTGAGATCGTCTAATCACTTTTTTACTCCATGTCAACCCAGCTTTAGTCGTAACAGATCAACTGTTGCTAACTTTGGAACTATTTCTGAGTTTATTTGCCAAGATTTGAATAGACCAAGTTAAGTCGACGTGATTTACATGGATTCTAGTCGTGCATTTAATGCTATTGCTTGGTTTTTTACTTAATAAATTATCAGAGCTTGGTTTAATCGTTCCTATTATTAATTTACTATTATTTAATTGGCAGGTGCAACTACGTTCATTATATTGGATTCATATTCTACTACTTCTCTCCCAAATCTACTGCTTGTAGAGTATATAAATGGGCTTGCAAACACAGTCAATCCTATTTTGAACCTCTAAAACCTTAGGCATTATTATATTGCATTTTCTTCAATTTCGTCATTCGTAAGTTGGAGGATACTTCACAAGTATGGCCTTTTATATTTACTTTTAGCTTTTTTAAGAAAAAGTTCAATGACAATTTCTTAAATACCTCACCCATAAAAAGGAAGGTCTAACCGAAACGAGCAGTAGATTATTCCAGATTATTTGGTTGATATGGTTTGGCTTCACTATCATCGCAGGGTGAATGTCAAGGAACCCGCTTTGTATGGAAATAGTCCACTGCTTACCTCTTTTCTTCTCTTAATTTTCGTGTTTCTCAATGTTCCTCTTCCGATTCCTTATTACTTTCCAGAACCAATACTACGCATGCCTCACCACTCGCTACAATGTATCGGTCAGCAGATTTTCGTTAATCTGACATCGTTTTCTTAATGTCTCTTCGTATTTGGTCCTTGTTTAAATCAAACAGACAAAAGAGTCGGCACACTCTGCGCCACACAAGTTTAATTAATTAATCCGGAACAACTGTTTCGAGGATGCGTGGATGCTCATTATCAACCGTATGACCGGATGACCGACTCATGCAAGCGCTCTATCTTTAATATTTGGAAATATGGCGGAATCTCTTACAAAATCACAGAAATGAATCGACTTAACATGTAAAATCGTATAACAAAAAATTGTTTTATAGGAAGCGTTGATGACTTCTTCCCTCCAATTTTCTCCAGATTGAGATTATATCTTCGACTTACACATGTAGTAAGTTAGAACTTGTTAAAGTCATATAGAATTCGAACATATTGCTGTTCGTGTGACGTAATTAACACTGTACACTTTAATGTGCTCAGCATGGAAGCGGAGGGCATTTTAATGGTTTTTGAGCAGTCAAGGATGTTATTTGGTTGAATTTGAAATAGTAAACTATGTATTGAAATTTTAAAAACAATCGAGAGGAATAAACAAGTTTTTCGACAACGACAATTTTTTTAATCATTAATTAAGTATTATTAAAGGACTTACTTAACAATCAAAATAAGAAAACTCGTTTAATACTATGTAGATCTAATAACATCAAAATTGCCGACCAGAGACCACTGATCTGTGCGGGAAGAACTTGATTATAAATCGGACCAGTTTCAAACTAAAAATATCTACAACGGACTTCAAATAGAACAATTTAAAAAGAAGCAACAGTGTAGAGATACCGAAAATTAAATATTTTACACAAATTTTATTTAAAAAACCATTAATAAATTTTAACTTCAAATTTCAAAAATATATGTGGGGGTACCGATTGTGGAGTTTGATATTTAATATTTACAAATTGCAAAAATAAATAGACCCAACGTTATTATTAACCCTGAGAGAAACAATTTTTAGCAAAAAAAAAAAGGATTAGTTTCATCAGTAAATCCGTTGTATATGATGAATGTCTCAAAAGTTAAGGAATAAAATACACAAAAAGGCTTAGAAGGCGTTTTCTATATTTTTTAAAATTACCATTAAAAAACTTACAATTTCATACAAAATAAATGTATCCGTTGCCTTTAGGTTTCTTTACCGTATAGAATTTATAAATTAAATTCCCCAGGGACAAAGAAATACGTATTTCTTTTACACTCACTGCATGAAACGCGGGTTAGAAAGTATAACAATACCCCAATGCTATGGCGGAGCAATTTTTAATATTTCTCGCTTTTCTCGAATAACTACAGAAGTAGATGACGCTGGAGCACAATTTAATATTGGAGAAATCGCAAAAAGCTTCAGAATTATTTACAGCTAACCCGAGTAAAATTAAAACTTCTTATTCGCGTTCCAAAATAGAATAACGGTTGGAATGAAAGGGTAAATTTCGTAAATTAATTTCTAAACGTATCTACATTTAGCTTTATGATAATTAATTAATTAATTGGGTGAAATGCTATCAACCGCTATCGACTAAAACAGACATACAAATAACAAACATTCGTGGTCGCGTCGATAAACACAAGTTGCTACCGAAACGCTACATATGTATTTAAATCATCGTTCTAACGGCCAGGCGTGGGAGGGCGTAACGATTGCGTACAGCTCTATTTACTATCCATTAAATCACGGTTTAAAATTTATTTATATTTGTTTAATTATTTTTTCATTCCATCTGTTTGGCTTTATCGATAATCCCTCGTTCTATGTCCGGTTTGAATAGCAATTAAACGGACAACTCTTGAGTAACGATTTTGCGAATAATTTTGTTGTGTTGCGCGCACGTTCGCAATATACGGAAAATTTACATTTTCGACGAACGTAGAGATCTATTTATTTTCGGAAAATGCTCTACTTAGTATCCTGTGTTGGAGTTGGTTTTAATTAAGTTTAGGGGAGCTACGCTCTAAAAAATGGTAGTAATCGTACTATGGTACGTTTCAAATTTACAGCGATAAGTAAGTTTTAGTTTACTTGTCTTTTTCTCAGATGTAATAAAAGTACTCAAATAAAATTTCCAGCTTTTCGGGTAGCTTTTAAGGTTGAAAGACGTTTACAAGATTTTCCGGGGAAACGCATCCAGTAAAATTTTTAATATTCATTAATGACAAGTAATATTGCAGTTGTTGTAATTCCGGTGCGTAGTACATATCTTGTAATTTTTTAAGCTGTTAATTTTGGAAAGTTGATTACTCAGGTCCCAAAAAAGTGCCGTAATATTTAATATCCATGTAATTTTTACCCTAATATTCATCGTATAGTATTTGATGTATACTCCTATTAAAATCATATATTTTTTAAGATAAATTTGACCAATGAAACGACTAAATCCAATAAACTATGTATTAAGAAACTTATCATACGACGCAGAATCAATTAAACCTTGTTTATCGCAAACTAACATTGCGGGCAAATGAATTTAAATCGCACCTAAGTACCAATAAACTCGCGAACGTCATCATCGAACGCCGTAAAAGCGACATATCCAAGTACTATGCCCGATGGCACACGAGACACTCTTCCCGCCGTTCTTTGCGCTGCGCGTACGTCCCGTAATTCACTATTAGCAAATTAACTGCACGTATCGGAGCCATAACAGTTTGTCTCCGTTGCAGTAAATATTGCTTATTCGGTAATAATTTCACCTCTTTGCCACCCCCTCCCAATCGCTCTATTCATAATCATAACGTGCCCGATTTATCGTTGGAAAACGCCAGGTCTCGTGACGTGCGCAATATTCAATAACTATGTGTTTATTACCCCGAGTTATAGAGCTAGATAGTAGCTAGAGCTAGGATCCTGCGATCGGTTATTGGATGATTGATCGAACTAAAGGTGTACCCAGAGTAAAAGCCGAGTATTTGTATAGGAGGTATATTATGGTGTGCAGCTTTTATGAAGCTTTACTGCAGCGATTTTAACGGTTAATTAAAGTCTTTATTGGGTGTATTACGCGCTACACAGAAATATTTCCGTGTAAACGTTATTGGTTAAATACTGTGTCTTGATTAATGTCGAAAATAAAGGCTCTAAAATGTCAGCAGTAAAACTCGAACACTCAAATTATAGAATACAGGTGATTTTCCTGCAAATAATATTTCATTAGCTACTTTTACAAATCAAGAAAAAGAATCGACAAGGACGCAGCATTCGTTATTATGACAATGCCAGCTCTCATGTAGCACGTCAAACAATTGTTTATTTGAAGGAGAAAAATATCGAACTAATGTTTCATTGCCCGTATTTCTTCAGATTTATAGCGTAATGATTTGTTTTCGTTCCCGAGTGACAAGTGAAAGATGCGCTGGCCGAGATTTCTGTTACCTGAAGAAGCCGTTGAAGCCTTCAAAAACAATGCTTTGGAAATACCATCTTCAGAATGGAAAAAAAAATTGGAGAATTAATTCCTAATTTTAGACATTGTTGTTTGTTGTTGTATTTACAGACATCATAATAACAAAAGGACATGCTGCACACGAGAACAAGTCGAATACAGGGCATCTAGAGGAATTACAAAATGTCCACAAAATCATATACTGAATAAGGCTCCATTCCACACAACAGTGTAAAAAGTCACCTCTTCACAACAGAAAAACTTTTTGCATATCGACGCAATTAATCTTAAACCACGCATCTAGATTACAAGCATTTTTCAGGAAAGACAAAAAACTGCATTATTCTAATGAATATTGCTACTAAGGTGTACCCTTTTTATACATTTTAGTTGCATCATATTAGAGAGAAAATAATGTTTAGGTTTTTGCTAGATATTTATTTAGAAATTTAGATACAAGGTGTAGCACTCTGCAAATGAATTGGCTAAGAAGATACGAGTTTGAGTTACATATAATGGATAAAATAAATAAATAAATGAATAAAATAAAATAAAAGTTAATTGCGTACATTTACTAGCAAAATTAACAATAAAATTCTGAAAATAAGGACATTTATGAAAATTAGTAATTGTGATATAAATTATCACAAAAGAGATGATAGTCCTTTAAGGTAGTTAGTTTCAAATGCAAGTCAAAACTGCAGATGCTAATATTTCATTGGAGCAAAACATTCCTTCCCTTGACAAAATCCGTTTTGTACTGAAAAAATGTGCTCACCACGAAGCTCGAATCTAGTTTCCTTTATTATTTGCATAAAGTTTGGCGGTGAATGTAGTTCCATATTTTACTTTCGACTCTCTATGACTGGCGTAGACACCAAATACCAAAGCCATCCAGCTTTTGTATGTAGCACTAGTTGTATAGATTGTACATTTGCTGTAAGTAATATAATTTCACATTACACCGCTTTTTCCTTGTCTAATGTTTTTTTCCAGACGAGCTCTGTCTTTTTGAGCTAAGTAAGACTTATATTCTTCGTCAAAAATGTTGTTCTACAGTTTATGTGCGATGTTTGCTATGTTTGCTTTTGTTTTTTTTTTTAATTTTAGCCTGAACAGCACTGTTTTTTGATGAGGATGCTTTTCTTATAACTCACGATCGCTGTGTTAAACCAAATGTTGCAAGGAACAATTTCTTACACGCAGGTAAGTAGTCATCTCCAATTTTTAATCAATACCTGTATTCGCTGTTCTTAACTGATTTTCTTTGTTTTTTGACTCACGTCAACTAACGTAACCCAAGGTGTTACATAGACTTTGCGACTTTTCCAGTTAAGCTCTTCCCAAAAATAATTAATTTTATTCTGAAATTTGTGAATATTTTCTCTTTTCCGTCTTACATTTTTTTAATTCACACCGTAAACCTGTAAATATCACAACGTTTAATCGATGGTTTAATAAATTTTTCGTCGGAAATTAACTGATTTTGTTTCATTTCTTTATTTATTTTTTTAAAGAATTTCTAGTATATCTTCCTTACTGGCAATACGTTTATTCTTGATTAACTTCCTCTTACTTACTATAAAATCCAGCGTATCAATCTTCTATTTACCAACGCTAAAACCATTCGAAATCCTCGCTAGGAAAAGGTTTTACCTCGAAATAGACATCCTAGGTGACAGAACGTAAACCGAAACGCCAACAGAAAAATATCGCCTTTCCCAAAGTCCGGTCGACGACAGGACCGAAACCCTGGAATTGTATTAAGCGCGGACGTCCCGTTGTCGTCGCCCCCACAGGATCCGAAATACCCTGGCGGATTTGCCACCGATGAAAACTAAATTATCCGAAGTCAACCGGCCGAGTTGACACATAAATTAGTTTCTAACGTTCGGGCAACGGCTATTCCTCGCATATTTCGCCCCCGTACGAAACGAAAGGAGACAGGAAACGCGAGACGAAGGGGCGGGAGGGGTGTAGTAGCTCCACACTAACGGCAATTAGGGCTTAGTCTACTTAGGGGTCCTCGAAACTTCTCCCCCTCTTCTCCGAAAACAAGAACAATCGGCTACACGCCGCGTACACCGCAGATAGAATATTAATTAAGAACTGCGGGACTCCGGCTGTGGCGGCGGTAAAGGGTGGACGAGGAAAGGAGTGCGGGAGGAATTTCCGCTTTTAAACCGATAATATTAAAGTTGCGTTCCGAATCCGGGAAGAGGATTTTAGTTTAGTTGGATACATGTTGTTGTTAGATGGCGCTGGGAACATGCAAAAACGAGGAAAAGTAGCAACATTTGATCCATTATGTGGTGTTATTGTTTATAAGTGGTATTTTATGAAAACGATAAAGATTAATTTTTCAGTTTTGTCCTAGCAGATGGGAAAGATAATAATTAATAAATCTTATTTTTACGTTTCTATGTTACGAAAAATTATTTAAAACAACCTGATTTGTTGGACCCACAACAACCTGTTAACGTTTACGTTAACATATTCTAGTTTTGCGAATCATAAAAGATAAGAAATTACACCTTTTCTGATAAATTTACACGTTGTGATCTTTAAGATAAACCAACCGGGTAGAAATATCGAGTTTGAAACATTAACAGATCAAATAAACTCCTGAGAATTGCAGAAAGGAAAAGCTGAGCTATGAAGTTGGTAATTTTTATACTCAAAATATTCCATTCCTGGATGTAGTTGTTCAGACTTCCGGTCGTTGTTTTCCTTTAAAGAATATTGGTTTCCGAGTTGAGACCGCGTGAAAATTTCATGAATTTTCCTATTCCTTTTGTGCTTAACTATAATTTGATACTGATTCTTTGGCACATCTCCTGTGCCAAAGAATAGAAAGACGATAATTTCTTATTTAAATTTTAATCTAAAGTAGTTTTGATTAAAAGCGGTATGAAATCATCTGACAATTGACTATTTAGTCTTAGGATCACAAATTTTGTATAGTCTCAATGCAATTTGGCGCCAAACGTGAGGCCAGCACCGTTGCAACTTAGTGCCAAACGTTGAGCCACCAACGTGTTGCAACAGTTCAATATTCGATTTTTTCTTACGAAAACGCTAACATCGACTGACATAGACGACTGTTAAACAACAGCTGAGTGGCACAATTAAACATCTACCACCAAAGAAATTATACAAAATAATGTTTGTTAGTACCAAAAGCGCTTGTAGTATTTATAAAAATGAGAGACAATTCAACAAAAGAAAAGTAAATAGGCGTCTATGCTCAAGTGTTAAAGGTGATCGCAATAAAGACCGGTAGCTTCTACTATCGATAGCGTTCCACCGCTGCTGCGCTAAAAATGTTACCGTCCGAAACCGGTGGTCCAGAACTTAGCAGTTGAAAGAAAGTCTCAGTTCTCGTTCGAAGGAGGTTAATTGTTTATAAGGTGTACGCTCCCCCCTGCGAGGCATCACTTACCATTGCTTGAAACATACTGCACGCATTCTACTCGGTTTATGTTACACTATTTTAAACTTGAAACTACATATTGCAAGTTGTTTGAATTAAGGTCCAAGATTCTTTTGTGTCTTTTAAACACCTCTTACATAATATTCAATTATCTACCATTTCGGTAACATAACCAAAACCAAATATGTTATCTTTCTTCTGTATCAACACAATCTCTATCAGATCTAAACGTTTCATTAGCGAGCAGCTTGTGCTCTTACGTTCCTGCAAATATTGTCTTTCATTTATTAGAAACACGTCGTCTCTATTTATGGAAGGAACGGGATTTAGTTGGTGGAAGGTACGACGACGACAAAGCACCGCTGTTTGCCGGTATGAAAATCAAACACCTAAACCGCGATCTATCAAACAAACGGTACGTAGCTGTCCGCTCCCACTCCGGTGAAGCGAATACTTGGAGCAGGAGATCAAGTTGAAGCGGGAAGGTATCAATTTACGGTAAAAGCGCTCTTCGGATAATTGAGAGGGGTATCGCGCCAGCACTATGGCTACATACATACATTATATTGGGTGTATGGTGCTGGGGTAAATGCGTGTGAGCGAATAGGATGAATTCGACTAATTTATTCGCCGTCAGACGCCAACCGCAATGCTTAATACGCTGAGAATGTCGAATGAGGTGGGGAAATTATCAGGATTCGTCCATCAGACTTAGTATGCATTAGAGAATCGATATATCTCTAGGCAAGCTAGAAAACAATTCTACATTTAACTATCCAAATAAGCAAAGAAAACACGTCAATTTCCCAAACGGCGATTCACCTAGCCTGGTTTACTGTAAATACCTCACTTATGGTGACCCAACCAGCTGCAATAAAGTTTGGATAATCTGACACGGTTTTGAAAAAAGCGCCACTCGGTTTCAAGCACTTGCAAAAGTGTTTCAGGGCCAGAAATCTTAAATGGGAGAATATTCGCCGAGTTCTTATTAGATATTACCATCACGCGGTGCATTTAATTCCGTGGCAAAAAGTTGAGAGGGCAAAATTTATTTATTACTAGTGGGGAACTGTAATATCAGCGGGATTAACTGTGGCAAGTGTTTATGATTCTTTATAGAGTTAACCCAAAACGATAAGTACACATATCGTTAGCTGCGCAAACAAAATGTGGCAGTGACGTCAGTAATTTCAACAAATTGAGGTGCTTAAGAGAGTGAAAATGGAAAATAGAAAAATAATAGGAATTAACAAATGAAAATATTGTTGTACCTCATTCAAGAACGTTTTACCCAAATTTTAGTAGGTAGTATGTTTTTTCCCTCTATAGCATTTTATAATATCTACTCTAACTTATGATAGATTCTGACTAATATTTTATGAACATTTAGTGTAAGAATTGCACCCTGTATATGATCCTCCTTTATCCTCATTTAATTCTTACGCAATAAACATAAGAATGGGATATCCTATGAAGAGCAGGTCTTCCCGATCTCTTGAAAAATTCATCTCTTAAATACCTCGAAAAGAAACCTCCTCTCCACAACGGTCATTTTAAACTCCAGCCGAATTAAACGGAGTAGAGAAAGTGACTACCTTCTCACCCTCCATTCTCTCTGCTCCTTGCAGTCGCCGTATAATCGAGGCGTTGGCTTCATGAAGGCAGACAGAGCCCGGTATAATTGCATTATCCGCAGTAGGTACCGAGATTAGGACGATGAAGTAGAAGAAAAGAAAAATGTGAAAAAGAGACTTTTCATTTGAAAACTCGAGTCCTCCGCGAAGTGTCTATCTTTATGATGAACCAGAGCGTTCTTTCCGAGCGTTAGGGAAGAAAAAAGAAGTTGGCCGAGAAGCCAACCGGTCTGAAACACTAATTGTTCGCGGCCTGCCCTTTCAAATGAGAAAACTTTTCAAACGAGTTTTTAAATTACCTTATTCGCTTAACAGACGTGTCAGCGATTAGCGTTCGACGTCCTCGGAACGTTGATGGAGAATAAGAAAAAGAGAGTGGGGAAAAGAGAAGAATAAATACATATTTGAAGAGGAATCGTCTAGCCTTAGTTATGCGAAACAAGAACCGACGGAACGACGACGAAGAGCTGGAAGATGCGCTATGAGTTGTTTTTCGTCGCTTTGCCTAATTTAAATTGCATAGAAGTAGCGAACAAACAAAGAATCTTACCGTAATTTGCAAAGAAGTAGCAGAAGTACTACCTTGCAAGTGGGAAGCAATTAGTTGCTTTTAAATTTAAAAGATTTCTTCTGTCCAAAGTTGTATAAGACGATGAGAATGGAAATAATAAGAGGGCTTCTATCTAATTTTCGATACTTTTCTTCTATTGTTGTAGTTTACAATTACAATTTGGCGAGAATAAGAAAAGTTGTTATTATAAATATTAAATTGTTTAACAAATTTCCTTGAAATTTTGTTAATTGCACGAATTTAAAGCATTTCATTTTTACACAGAGACTCAAAACAATGGAGAAAAGTACTTAAATTCCCGCTGCAATCAATATATTCCTATTGTAACGCCTCACCTATATTCAAGAATAAACCAAATAAGAAACAAATTTGATTTCCCTAAAGCACGTAAGCTATAAAATACTGCTAAGCGCAGCGTTCAAGCTTAATATCAATCCTCATTTAATCCACCGAGCCAAGACTGTGGAAGATTCGTCACAGTTCGTCGGTCCAAAATCTCACCGAATCGCCCGCAGCGTGTAACATACGGAAGATATTTAGTATCTCATAGTAAACACAATCTGAGAAAATAAATCTCCATGAAGCAAAAAATGAACCTGTCAAAACGTAATAACACGGTTGGCGGGCTCGCAATATGGGAACAACCCGTATTAAAAAAATCGAGCGCGTGAAACGATGGAGAAAACAACGCAGGAATAAATGGAAGCAAAGTGTGGGTGCGGAAGAAATGTATTGGGAGGTAGAGAAGAGGAATGTTGAAGGAATTTTCCGAAATATGTTCCGGATTAAGGTAGATCCTTAAGTATTGCCGGAGTGAGAATAACAATAATAATAAATTCTATTTTACTTTGGTGAAGCATTTATTGCTGCTGCTTCAGTATACTGAATACCACAATTTCTTTTCTTTCTTCAGCAAACAAAAAACAATTGAGACGTTTACACAAAAACGCATGTCCCTGTCATCGTTCAAACCATTTACAACGATACCATATTTTGAATTGTGTTGTATACATAAATAAACACCGGATTGTCTCTTGCTATTCCCCCTCCTCCTATCCCTACACCTTCCCAATTCTCCACTTTTTGTGTCGTAATTTATAAATCTTCATCCTATCGTAGCGAGCTATTATCATAAATGTCACTCGACGAAGAAAAAGTATCTTTCGTTTCCTGTTTCGTGTATCGGTACGTCACCTTGGCGGCCTGTACTTCCCCCTGTCTACCCGCGGAGAGTTCAGCGCATGGGGACGGCGTTATTTATTAAAATCCGAGTTTAAATAACTGGAAAAAGTTCGTAGCGCGGAGTCACCCCGGAATAAGATATCTCGCGTGCTTGTTTAACGTTTTATGGGTGCGAGCGGTTGTTATTTAGAGGAGATGCCATCGTCTTTTACGAATTTATTAATGATGTTGCGTATTTGCCGCTTTGTTCCCGTTAAAATTGAGAATGTGAGTCGTTCATGTAGAAAATAGCATTAGTTTATACAGTGTTGGGATAAAGTGTGGAACCAAACAAATATTTGCAAAACGGAAACGATGATATTAATGGAGCTTTAAAGCTGTAAAGACGCATAATGCATCTGATTTCGAATTTCTTGTTGTTACTGTCTTGTCGCTTTAACAATGGTGTCTACAACGAGCTGGACAGTACGCACAATGATCTAAGCGTCAGGAACTCAGTTGCTGGACTGTTTCTTCATCTACCGAGAGCATTCGACACGCTGGATCATACAGTACTGCTTAATAAATTAGATGGAGATACGCGGTACCGCTCTAAATTTATTTAAATCATGTAATCGACGAGCGTACGTCATGAATGTAATACATTATAACTTATATAATAATAATACTGGTAACACCAATATCTATCTAATTTTTGTAGCAGAAGCTGAAGATTTACCACATTCCACCCGCTTTGGAGATTTGAAATATACATAACATGGAAGTTCAAATGTAAAAAGCAGGAGCACGTCAATTCAACTCTGATTACTTTTCTCTTCATCTTCAAATAATTATTACGCATTATTGTATTTCCATTTACTTATTTGGAAGTTTAAAAATCGAACCATTACGAGGTTAAACTTTGTCCTACATTTACTTCAGATTTTCATGTTGTTGAGAACACCATATTATTGTGTAATAAATCAGGTGAGACTATATCCAATATAATGTACTGCTGAGGTCTTGATTTTTTCAAAGAATGTACCAATTTATTTCTAATGATAAGAAACCATTTCTAAAGACTTCGATCCAAATGACCATTTTAGTTCTTTGCACTTCCGTTTTTGAGGAATAAATGATCTAACTTACATCAATAAACGATAGATTCAGGTTGCCAGTTAAAGATTTATTCTATTGATATGAAAAATTATAAGAAAGCACGCCTTTCTTACAAAGTGCAGCTATAGTATTTTGTTTTAAGAGAAACTCGATTATTTTTACACGTTCTAATCCGAAATCAAAAACAAAATGAGCATCTCAAACTCACCAGGGCGTTCAAAATTACTCGAACGCAATCCCTATAAATCGCAGATTTTATTATTTGCTACGATATTGCTCCATTCCTTCGCTTAAATTGCCCACTTTAAAAAGAGAAACAACGAGGTTCACTTTTACAGTCTTGAATTGCGTCTTTCGTCCTTTCGTTTTGGCAAAAAAGAAAAAAAAATAGGGAGGAGGAACAAGAAAAACCACACCGTAAGCTTAAACCATTTGCCCGACAGCAAGAATATAAAACAAATCGCATTTTTACCGCTCAGACACAAACAGAACAGAACATATATTCCTCTTCTCTAGAGTCGTCCGAGGCTCTATTGTCGTTTTTCTTCCCCCTTCGTATCTGTTTTTATTTCGAGCGCAGGCATTACCAAAACGCCTACATTTTTTCGCGTCTTTCCCGTAGAAGCCGGCCGAATATGTGTAGGACGTACAATAAGAAGACTGAAGATGTAAGGGGCGAAGAGGTAGTAAAGTATATCACCTGCATAGTAGATTCACCCGAATATTTATGAAATATTTCATTAAGTCAACGGCCTCTAGATCTGCTCGTAATCTGGCTTGGTCGGAGTCTCCCTCTGGTAAAGTTGTGATTTTACGATAACGTCACGGCCATTGTGTGTATCGCAGAGGGCGCTGCGTCTGACGTCACGTGATAAAGTACCTTCTTCTTCTGAGATAAAGACGGGCGGGTGTGGAGTAAACGTGAGGAAATCGAGGAAAGATGTCGCTGTGAGACGACGAAGAACAAAAATAAATACATACGCCCCCGCTTTCGAGACCGTTCTCGTTCTCATACTCCGGCGTCGCGAACTCGAACTTCACGGGAGCGAGTGGATCTGTTTGCGAGATATTGCCTAAAATATTTGTTTATGTTTCGAGTTCTGGAGATGTCGGAGACACGGCGTCTGAGTTATTGCTTATTTCTGCGGTGGATTTTTGAAATTTTAATACATATATATGCATATATCGACAGAGATAGAACGAATCTCTTACTCCGTTTTCTCCATATTTTTCTCTCGGGAACGACACCAGTGTTTAAGACGGCGAAATGTTTCGCACGAAACAGATTTGTGGTGTTGAGCATATGGTGCTTATTTAGCATGATTATTGTCTATTTAAATTCTTTAACGGGATATTTTGCCATGTATACCGGCTTATTCGCGTTATTCGATGCGAAGTATAACGGTAAAATTATTTGTTTTTGGTAAAATTTTATTTTCGAAAAGGCCTCTTTGAAGTACATTTTGAAATTATTTTGATAGTGTATAGGTGTCCCAAAAATACAAAGTATATCAAAATTACTTTTTTTTATGGAACACTCTATATATTTAATTAGTTTTAATAATTACTGTTACAAATCATCTTTTACATCATACTATATTTCATATGCTTTATTATTATTTATTAAAGACATTTAGTCCCAACATATTTTTCTTTAAAGCAACGTACCACTTTCCCATTTTTCTATAACATTTGATTGTTAGTGCTATAACTTCTACCAAGGCATAGCACAATCATACATTTTAGTGTAATAACAATTAGTCATTAGATAGTTTGAACCGTAACAAATTCAAGTCCTACCAACCCATTTATACAATCTGTAAGCTGAGCTTTCACCTATTTTCTCAGTTTCCGACGTGTCCGAATCTGCAAGCTATCATTCTTCTTTTTTTTTGGGCTTGGGAACATAATAAAATCACGCCTTCTCGTCCTCGTCCTCATCCTCGTTTTCTATCTCATTCTCTCGTTTCTCCTTTTTAACAAAACACGAACGGATTATGAAAAAGCGCGGCTGTGATTGATGGTGTTAAGCGGCTTGTTTCAAATTTACAATTGCTGATCCGATTATTTTCTGCGAAGGTATTTCTATCAGAAAGTTACGTTCTGCAATACCTCGGTGCGGCGCTACTGCTTATTTCCTCCGGCTGAAAGGGAGCTTTTTGTTCGGCCGATGATACATATTCATTGCCTAGGTTGAGGAGGTGGATACAAGGGATGAGATAGACAGAATGGTGGATCGTTGGATTGTGAAACTGGGACGCTTTTTTATCTTCTTTTTCTGGGTTTTTTTCGGGGATAGCAGACGGTCGTAAATGTGTCAGTCAAAAGGATATGTCTTCCGAAATATTTTCGTCAGATTCGGACGAAGG
Source organism: Oryctes borbonicus (assembly GCA_902654985.2). Classification (NCBI taxonomy): domain Eukaryota; kingdom Metazoa; phylum Arthropoda; class Insecta; order Coleoptera; family Scarabaeidae; genus Oryctes; species Oryctes borbonicus. Next base: position 1,538,341 of record LR736894.1, read on the forward strand.
TAAATAAAAAATGTTAGCGATTTATTTTATGTTGCGTTTATTGTAAATTCGTTTGAGTTTTCTTGTTTCGCTGTTATAGTTTCCTGCTGATTTTGACTATATCTATCGATTATCACAAAATTCACTTTATTTAGAGTCGCCGTTTTCTGCACGTCTTCAACGTGTTTAAACAATTCAAAAACATATCTTATATAACACTTTGCGCTCCCTTAAACTATGTAAAATAGAATGCTTATGCACAATAACACAAAAGATGTCGATGAGAGTTTATTTTTTATTCGGCATCCTGTACTTTCGTAAATACGAGGTAAACTACAAATTGATCGGTAAGAAAATATGGTGAAAGAAATAAGAATATGCTATAGTAAGAAACATCGTCCGTAAAAACTGAAATTTCGTAAAAATCTCAATTTTCCCAAAAATTGAGGTAGATGAATAGAGGCGCTAAGCTATTCAGGGTTCTCTAAGTGTGCGCCGTAGGGCACTCGTGCGAAAATGATCTCAAATATTCTGCAATGAATATTTCGAAACGGCTTCGAAGTAAATGGAACTTTGTAAAACATTTAGACCAGATCGTTCACGTAGCTTGTAGAACTTTCTAGAAAAATATGGAACATTCTTGAAGCACATGGAATATTCCAGAAAAGTATGAAACTTCTAATAGGTTTATATAAACGTCTTATCCCAACGAACTACGTTAAGCAAATCAAACGTTTCTACAACCCGAACCCAGCTTTTTGCTGAAATTAGCGTATTTGTGCTATATAATTGATAAACTGAATGCCTCGAATCTGTCTTTGCAAGGCAGTACCACACACACAATTTGAAACTTTTGGAGAAAGTCGTGGCGTTTAGAGAAAAGTAGTAATTTTCGTCAAGAAAAATCAGGGAGGATGGCGGTCAACATTGTTTCCTTGAATTGCATAAATACGTGGCTTCTAATAAAGTCGTTGTTTCACAAGAAGCTCGGCGGATTTGCTGGAAAAGAGGGACAACAGCCTTCTTCCGATTTAGTATTTTAGATTTTAATCAAAAGTAAATATTCAACTTTGAGTAGGCTGTAAGGATCTTCATTTCCTTTGAGGCAGTCTATTTATGCGAAGCCTGATTTTCAGCTGTAGGTGTAATAAAAAGTAAATATCGCTCAAAAATCGATGTGGAGAGAAATGAGAGTGGCAGTGCCAAACTTTATTCCGCGTTTTGAAAAAATATGTGGCAATCAGTAAGCTCACCTATAACAGTAACTTATTTATCGTGGAAGGTTTTTAGCATTTATTTTTTGTATTCTCACGTTTTAGTTTGATGATGAAGCTACACATTGTGAGGTTTATCTTGGGAGTTGTTTTCGTTTGTATGCCTGATTTATGTCATTGTAATAAGGGCGCCGGGACACAATACTAAACCTATAAGTGCATCGCGGATTGATTAAGTTTGGGAACCTCTGCTGTACATAATTTAAAAGATGAAAATCCATTCAATGCAAATCTGTCTAGAAACTTAAACGTCCTTAAAAATAATCAAATACGATCCCGTTTCGCCTCAGCATAATCCGCTTTCGGAGGAGAAAAGCACCCCCATCAAAAATTTAATTCCGGCGTGAAGTCGCCGTTAATTTCATTAACTCTCCGAGGCGAATTAACGCAATTAGAAGTATCAGGAAAGTCGATATAAACGCTCCCATCAGAAGAAAGTGTTTACCCCCCAAAAAAGGGGCCATCGTTACCTCGATTTTAGCGCCATCTCCCGGTGTCTACGGCGTTCGGGCGTATCCCGTTCCAATTCAATTAATACAATGTCCTTAGCGTAATTGAAGCAAAAGTTTGCAGCAATATCATCCCGAACGCTTCGAATGGCGCGTTCTGCAGTCGTTGGAGATATATATCTGCATGAAAGTAGATGATAATTAAGTTAAGATTTTATGACGTAATTTTATTTGACTTCGCATCTTAAATTGTTCTTCTCAGGATGTCGTAAAATATTATCCCAAATGCGTAACAACGTTTTATTGTATTAAACGAGAGAAGTTATCATTTATATAGTGGTAAAGGGGTGGTGGACATGTGCAAATATATCCGGTGAATTGACGAAAATTGTAATGGATTGAAAATACTACGTTTATATTTGATTGAAACAATGATCCAAGCATTAATTAGAATAAAGTATTGATGAAAATGAAACGGAAATGTTTCTTTGTGTTCCCAATAATTTCTTAACAAGCACTCTTTTCCTCGAACGCAAACATCAATTAAAAATAATCTAAAGTGGGTACTGTTCTCTCCTCCTATACAATTTCGAACGAACAAAACAGTAATAAAGAAAAACGAGCATCAAGGGCTCTCCGCAATGTGCGGATTCGAAAAATGTAAGGTATTGTTTCGGTTATCGATAATTGTACGATTTTGCTTTATATTTGTCTACGGAATAGTAGAGTAATTAAAACATTCATCGGAGATAGATTGGAACTTTTGTACAAAAGCATTAAGCATTGTTTGTATTTATCTATCTTCGAAGGATTATTATACAGTTGTCTCCAGATAAGTGAAACAATCCTTGTATAAGTTAACAATTGTCTGTTTAGTCCTGCTTGGCTAAATACTAATTTCTGACATTCGAGAAACAGCGATGTGAAAACTATTTTCGCTGTAGGTAAACCACCTTTTCCGTTTATTTTACGACAAAATGTTAATAAAGTTGTTCTGAATGAATATGCATCATTTTCGGAATAATCGGCCTATTTCGATGAAGTACCATTATTTTGCTTATTACGAATAAATAAATTTTACACTTAATTATTATAAGATCTGGGAATCTAACCGGCCAAAATGTCATGCTCATTCTCCCAAACAATCTCTCGTGAAACCGTGAAATGTGTGGATTGGGCAAAGCAGCTGTTCTGTTGAGAGAAGCGCGATTGTCGAATATTTAAAGGAAGTTCCTCAACAAACCTTTCCGGAATATTTAAGTAAGTTTGTCGCTTTAATCTTCCTTCAATAAAATAAGGTCCGATGATTCCTAGCTCGTATAACACACCACACCAAATATGAGCTTTTCTAAAATACTGCCTTGTTGCATTAACTACGTAATGGGAATTGTTTCTGCTCCAATATCGAGAGTTTTGGGACGATGGAACACTATTTGTGGTAAAAGTGCATTCGTCAGAAAAAATTATTACTTTATGAAAATGGCTGCTTTGTGAAATTAGCTCCCTCAAAGAGAAACAGAATTGCAATCACATTATTACAAATATGCTCATTACGTGTTATGAAGGAATTTCCAATATCAAGTAATACTTACACTTATCTCTTACCGTTAGAGAATACCTTCATTAAGATTACCGCAATTATATGATACTATAACTACATATGCGATATCATATACGGAGAGTTAAATCAGCAGTTAAGGTCATCGAACACGTGCAACGGCTTTAGATTGGAATTATGAAGCGTGATCTGCTGTGTACCACGCTAATAATAATTCCATCCCGCTGTTTACGCTCATTAAAATATACTAGCTCTACTCGTTATTGCAACAATTATAATATACGCTGGTAACGACATCGATACTGTTGAGATTCAATATAAGCGCAAACATGCACGCACATAATGATGAGGGCGTTACTAGTAACGCTGGTCGAGAGCAGATGCTTATAAAATTATCGTCTAACATTAGCAGAATCGAGTGAATTCGATTTATTTGGCCATAGCTCTATTGGCTTAGAATTTGAAATATTATCTTTCTTCCTAATAATTGTTACAAACTACAACTTCTCAAAAAGTGTTTCTATTAAATAACAGCAAGGCTTCAATCAAATTTACTTCTGCAATCGTCGCAAATTTTATTGTAGATAATAACAAAACGAGATCTTCATAAACGTACACAAGAATTCGTTATATACTGAATATTCGTGGATTGTCGATAACACCATGCTGCTTGCCCGAGTAATCACATTAAAGGGGGAAATATGATACGAAATAAATCAAATTAGGAACCCCGACAAGAAACCCGTGCTGCCTGCACACAATTGGGATTTATTATAGTTAGACTTTGATGCCTTGGGATCAATTTGTTTGTTGCGTTGGGCCGCAAAAGGAAAGCACTAAACATGTTAGCGAAGTTCCCTTCGAACTTTATATCGTAGCAGATTATTATGGATACACCGTATAGAGCGTGGTGTGTGTGTTCCCGATAGATGTCGCTGAGGTGCTTTACACCACTAAATGGTATACATACAGGATGTATCTAAAAGTTTTGTTTCGTGAAATGCAACGCTAACGATTCTGACGCTGTATGTAAGCGTAAGAATTACAATATTGGTAAGCAATGCGTTATATGCAAGGACGGTTGGTCCATAGGGCCGACCTCCCTGGTATATCCTTTAAAAATTCTGCTGAGTTCATAACAAATAAAATTATTCAAACATGAAGAATCTCGTGGTCACTTTAATGGCTGTACGATATTTGCTTCACTTGGTAAAAGAAATATTGTGATAACAAAAAATATTTTAGACCAAAATTAGACGTGAATATAAATTAATGTTTATAAATGTAAATTATCCTTTAGGAAATAGGTTTTTGATATCTTTTAATGTGAAAACTGATTTTGCTTTCTTACCATGCTACACATTTAACATAGAGAAATAATTATTGATTCGCAAAAAGACAAAAAAGGTTAAAATAGTCTTCACGTTAAAAGACATGAAAAACCTTTTTTTCCATTGTGTTTGGAGCAGTAACACGGAAAATATCCTGACAAAGAAAACCATGGAAAAATATAACAATACACGTCAGAGAAAAATAAATTTCAGTGACTTTAATATTAATGATGGTCTGAATTGCACTGACGATATACAAATACCTTGTAACTAGGGAAAATAAGTCACAATTCGAGGTATCGAATGGTTACATTTACGAAGAACAACTCATATTGCTTTGAGAAGAGAACTCTCAATTTTAGTTCGTTTTTGAATTTCGCGCTTGTCCAAATTATTGGTTATTTCTGGTATTAGGTACTTTTACATCGACCACTAATCGAACTTGCTGTTTGCAGAATAGAAGTTTCAAGCCAAAATAAAAATTTCTATTTATTGGGTGACGAAACTACAGATGCAACAAATTGTAGATGTATTTTAGATCGATACACATTAAAAATAAATAATTTCTACTCTTTTCAAATCTGTAACGTAGCGCAGAAAACCGTAAGCTAAGGGTATTTTTTACAATCGCGCATCCCCTCGTCAGAAGCTCACGCACCGCCACCGACTGTATAAAATTAATTGTCACAACCTACATGCTTTATAATGTAATAATTTCACATATTTGTACTTTTAACAATATTTAATTGTTAAAAGTACAAAAGTTAATACTACGACCGCGACGTAATTCTATTTCTTAAAAAGAGATCACCCCATATTAAACATGTCGGGCGCATAAAAATTGTTTTTCCGAAATCTTTTACGCCTTCCTAACTGTTCCTAAAAACAACCCTCTAAACCAAACCAACACTCTCAACTTCAAGGTTCAAACGCGAACATCTCGCGTATAGAGAAAACCTACCTCATTTTCATATTTTCCTCGTCGCCTGTGGTTTGTTTCTCCGGTGTAATTTCAATATCTCGATCCCTTTCCAACTTCCCCCACCCTCTTTCTCGGTCGGTTTCACCGCAACCACGACATGTCAGGCAATTTGGAGCGTCCTGCTGAATAAAAAATTCCAGTGTGGCACCCGGGAAAGGATACCGGGGGTGGGAAAAAGTGGGAGACGGTTCGCCTTAAAAGCTCTTTGGCTGCTTTCAGGCCGCCAGTAGTCAACGTTCTCGTCGTTTTCGTTCTCGTCTTCTCCGAATTCTAAATTTATCACACGCGGAATATATTTTTATTAAGGATTACAGGCCGGCACGTCCCGTTGACTTAATGATTATGTCGTAAAAGGACGGAAGAACAGTATTGAGGTTCAAAATAAGAATCAGGAAGATTTGCTTTAGCGGCTCTATATCGTTCGCCTTTACTTCGCTAATGGGCTGCTGTTAGAACCTAGCATTTTTAACGGGACGCGCGTTTGAGAGGTATTAATAGTAAAAAGGTTTATAGAACGGAAGACGGCACTCAATATTCTAATATTTCAACAAGCATTTTTCTTATTGCAATCAGAATTTCCTAGCTCATCATTAAATTGGCGCAGTCAGCAGAATTAATTTTTGATATAAATGCAAAGTTATTTAAAACGATACTAACAAATTGCTTAATTGGATTCCTGCTTTGCATGTTCCTGGCATGAAAGACTTTTCCAATAGCCTTGGAGTTTCTTTTATTTCATATGTTTCTTGTCTGCAGAGAGTTTTGTATTTTTGTTGGCATTTCGCGAGCATACTGGGACCTGACCACGACTACCCTGTAGATTCAAAGCATTCATGAAAGCTCACGCTAATTTCACATTCGTTTCTGTAGTATCCAGTACTGAACTGTCCTGAACTATCCGAATGGGCAGCAATGGATCGACAACTAGCCTCTTGCTTCAATGCACCAGGTATTGCCATTATTTTAGTTTGGAATAGTTTTACCGCTTTATACCAAAATCCAACCTGATATATAACCAAAAAAGTTAAATTTTAATCTACAAAACGAATTTGAAAGAGGAGCTTTCGCCAATACTGAGGAACTAACGTGCCAACTATTTTTAATTCGTTGTCCTCGACTTCTCCCTCGGATATCGGAAAACAATAGAATCCGCGTAGAACTAGTAGCGGTAGTGGTATAGTCCGTGGGCCGCACTCTAACGAACAATTTGAGAGACTTATAGTTCGAAGAGGACCGTCCTAAACGTTGTAGTCGTATTAACTCCTCGCTCATCAAAGGTTGCCGTAATCGTCGCTCAAGATCCTTTAATTATGGGTAGGATATTCCCTCTCTGGATGTTTAGCTCGCCTTTGGAAGGAAAACGACAGGGAGAGACACTTCTGTTTCGTATTAATAATGATACCTTTGGCAGCGTTCGTCTGTGCGAGGCCCTCCAGCGTATTATGCGGGGAAATGGAGTTAGACTGAATTTTGGTTGAATATGAATAGAGGTGTTTCGCCAATTCGGTTTAATATTTACGATGCAAAAGAAATTATACAGAGACGATCGTTTGTTATTAGAAAAAGAAGAATTTACTTTCAAGTTATGGTAAACGGTGACAGATGGAAAAAAAAAATTATCTATTACGTAAAGTTAAAATTTGTACAGGGTGTTTCGTAGCCTTGGTACCTCTAAACTCGTTAATTTCCGAGATACAAATGTCAATAATTTTACGTTATAAACCAATTATGATCCTACAACAATTTCCCTGCTAGTGAAACGTCCTGTATATACATACATTCACGAATTACTAATTAAGTTAACTTCTACTACTAACTAATTTAGTATTCCCGAATCGAATATTCGTCCCGCAAAGAGTTATACGACGAAGAATATTGCAAAAAAATTTCATATTCTTTACATTTTTTTACCGCATCATTCAAGGTTCTCACGGTCGCTTTTTGTAAGAGCTTTAATTTTCCGAAAATATTCCTTTCACAAAACGATAGTCCTCCCCAATCCGATTCCGTGACTTCCCTAATCCGATTACCGGTTCTCGAGATCGGGACGTGCCGCACGGAAAATAGCTACCGTCTCCTACACACCTATCGGCCTTCTCCGCGCCATCTAATACGGAATTTCAATTTCAAATAAACAAAAAAAATATATCCGACACATTTTTAGGGTTATGCGCGAACATATTCGATATCTTTTAAACTTAAATCCGGCCTGACGCAATCCTCTTTCTTCCGACCCTAATCCTGATCTTTCACTGATGGAAGAGAAGCCCTTCGAGAGAAGCGAGCTCCTGCTATACGCTTCCACGGCTTGCTGCGGGTGCTGCCCGAGCTTGAAGCTTCAAGGACGCCGCTCGATTATTGAGTTTTTTTTCTTCTTATTGCATATTCACCGGCGCAAAATGAAAGTCAAAAAATACTCATGAAATATTGACGTTTTTATCGTTATTACTCTTCTCGGCATCTCTTTCATATTCGCGATCTTCTGGTTGAGCCTAAGCTACCGACCTCGAAGTGTTAGTATCATCTCTATATATACTGCCGCCTCAATCAAAACGAATCTCTCAATAAAACCCAGGGGGAAGCGGGGAACGCGATGTTGGATTTAATTCGCCAGAAGAAATATTCATTGATAGGTTCTCATCGTAACGGGGCAACATTTTTCGGTTATATCAATACTACAAGCTTAGGTATTTTTTAATACAAGCAGTAAATTAAGAATTCCTTGGAAGCGGCAGCGGATATTCATACATTCTTGGTTCAAAATGTGAAGCACATAATTTATAATCATTGTAAAGGTGAAGGGCACTTATCATTCAGTTCCTTTGGGAAATCTATAACAGCTAATAGTTTTGATAGTCCTACTTGTGCAGTGGCTGTACAAGTAGGGTTGTTGGCTACATAAATAGCACCACCTTTAAGAAAATAAAGATATAAAGCGAAAACGGAAACTAAGAAATAAATGGACTCATTTCATCCACATTTATCGAAGAAAAAAATGTTTGACAGCCTTTAAGGTTTTATCTATTCAATAGCCGTTGCAGTAATACAAAACGTAGATGAATTTACCAAATTGCCCTCAATGTTCCACACCATAAAAATCAATCCATAAACAACATTCCACAACAACAAATCACAAAGTACCTGAACTTCCTGAAAAATACACTAACGCATGTAAGTTGGATCTTTAACGTTCCACTGTGAATATAAACCATTTTTTTTTATCATTTAATCCCCGGCCATAAATTTCCTCGGATTTTAAAATTACTTACCTGCACGATTGAATTATGAAATAATCGCTGGTAGTGCATAGTATAATTGAAAAAACGCCAGAGATAGGGATAGAGAAAGAGAGGTCATAGCGCGGGAGCGAGGTTTACACATTTGGAATTATTGTACAAAACGCACAGATAACCGTTTTTACCTTTTTTTTTGCTATGTTTCAATGCATCGCTGTAAAAATCCGTTTGGCTAGAATTTGTTAAAGTTTTATTGCTGAACGCGAGATTCCCCGTAATATTTGTTTTATTGCCGTGTAGGACTCTGCTCCGTTGATGCTAAATATGCAGTTTATTATTCGGTCGCGCGATAGCCCGAGTTTTGTACGTGAGTAATTCGGGTTGAATAAAATAAAAATGTTTGAGCGTTTAACATTTAGATAAGGTCAAAGCTAGTCGACCAATTTTATATAATATTTTTCGATTGACCAAAATTCATTAACATTTTCAGCTTGTTTTTTAGAATTGTGGTTTATGAGGATTTTCTTGGGCTCAATGCACAAAAAAAATGTCGTGAGTTATCCGTTTTAGAACACCCATCATTTGCCCAGCAATTTGCTAATTTTGACTCTAAAGATCATTGATTTAATACGATATGTCCAAGCTCTATGACTGCGTGTCCTCCAACAGTTGAACGTTGAATAAACTATGGCACTGTGGCTTCTCTATTGTAATCTGAAATATGCCTCATCTACAAATTCTGCGGTTGCAATTCTAGGGTTATAACAGTTTCCCGTGAAAACGAGCATCAAGAATATCTTTTATTATGTCGTACAATTCGAATTTTCTTCCCATAGTGACAGGCTATTAAAATTATTGAAGGTTTAGCTTATAATATTAGCTGCTAACAAAGTAGTCAAATAAACTTCCTGAAATCATTTCTATTATTTTCGTTTTTCAGTATAGATTTAATGGTTTTAATGATTTCAGCGATTATACATCGTTAGACTCGGTATTTTAGGAATGTAGACATAATTATACGTCTCCAGGGATCATTTTGAGGAGAAAAATATGGCGTACTCGCTGTTTTCTTTTGTTAGGGCATTATTTCCAATGGCAGAAGGAGATCGTTAAAAATAATACCCTTATCAAAGCCCGTTCCGTAGGAGTCTTCTCTAATGTACTTGTTGGCAAATGGTTTGTCGAGCATCCCATAGTCATTAGTTTTTTAAGTATGTGTATGGTTTTTATAGAAAATTTAGTATCTGCAACGTTATTTTCATATCTGTAATCCAGTCAAACAGTTAATGATTTCTCTGTACTCTGTAACTAATCCTGTTGACTGCGCCATTTGTCGGAAATTTTTATTATTTCTCCGGTATACTCGAAAGACGTGCTTATTGATAATAAACAAATTAACCCATATATTCTCCTACAATAAAGACACTCTCATCTAGAACTATACACAAACCAACTGCGAATATTGGCAATGCTTAGTTAACGTTTACAGTCCATCCCTTATCTTAACTAACTCAATTAGTTCCGTTGTAAGATATAATTGAATGCCGGCGAAAGGTCTGAAGTATTCTAAAGACCTTCTGTCCCGCGTATTTTCTCCGTTATATTTCTGACGTTAAATGTTAATCCCCTCAACAGAAAGAAGGAATATTCAATTTAGAATAAGACGTGACTCCCTGAAACTAGTCGTCGACAACGGAATAAACAAATTAGAGGAATACAGAAGAAATAAATAACCAAGCATTGTGAAGAAAATACGCTAGGGAAGGGGTGTAATGTCCCGAGGGAAATTGGGACACGAGATGGGCGGAACATCTACAGTACCCAACGAGTTCTATTAGCGCTAGATTCATGGTACTCGCGCGAAAATTGCGAGGAATAGAAGAAGACGTAGAAGGGAGCCTGTTGTAACTGCACAAATACTTGAAAATATGTATGCAAATAGTAAATATACTAGGATGACGTCTCTGTGCGGTAGAGATGTGGAGCTAAGTTTATCCCTGGAATTAATGTTATGTTAATTTAGTACTGCTGAGAAAAAACAAAACACTGAGTACCGCAGAAGCTTGTCTAAAGTGGTTAGGATCTTTGTTTGAGCAATTTCAGTAAAATATTAAAACAAAATAAAATTATGTGCGGCTAAATATTGCTTTAATTATTGGCGCTTAAAAACGGATATGAATTAAATCCCAGCATAGTAATGACACTGTGCATTTCCGTTAAATAGTGCAATGTACATGATATTCAACGGTAATACCCGAGCGAATTGAAGCCTTAGCGTTAACCTCCCATTTATGTCATCACCAGTCGCCGCTGCTTAATAGTCTTCATTTTCTAAGGTTGTAGGTTGTTTGAATATAAGACAAAATTATCCATAGATTGTTCTTCTAAAATTATTACAGAATTCAGCAATAACTGATTTTTATTCATGTTTTTACCAAATACTAATATTATTTATAAAAATTCAAGTGCCCAAACGCAATCTTGTGATATACCTATATTTCCATACTGAATTCCCGATCCTTAACTCAAGGATATTAATTTTGTTAAACTGTTAAAATTTATGACAAAAAAAATATATAGACCGTCTAAAAAGTATCCGGAATTTATTATTTTTCTTAATTTTAATATATTTCTTTTTTGTTACATCCTAAGACAAAAGTAATGCATCAAGTAGGTTGTGCCGACTGTAGGCCATGGCAAAACTCATATAACAACACCAGCTGTCAAATATTGTTGATTATCAACAGGCTTAATATTTGTGAAATTATGTCGCAAGTAAAAAGAAGAAAGTTGGATAATGCAAGATGCCACACTTCCTGCCTACACTATAGCTTGGATGCTAGAACAAAACTTGGCAACAATTCCATGGCCAGCAGCTTACCCAGATCTTAGTCCCATCGAAAACATATGGGGATTAATGAAAATTGAAGTAGAACGAGCAGCACCACGAAATAAAGAAGATTCGATTCGGTCAGTTTTACAAGCCTGGACCACTATCACCGAAAAGTATAGCGTTGACCTCGTTTCGGGATTACCTGAACGTTTGGTGAAGTGTTTACAGTTAAATGGAGATTGTATTAGTAAATGAGATGAATTATTTGTTATGATTTTATTATTTAAGTAATAAAAATATATACCGTCAAATTATAGCTGTGCTTTTTGTTTTCCGGATACTTTCTAGACAGACTATATAATTTAACCTACTCACAGCAGTAGGTTTGAAACAAACATGAATATGAAAATATACACAAGAACATACGCGGCTTGTCATGATGATGGTTACGTTGGCGGGAAACTGATAGCGTCTCACTGGCAGGAAATGGACAACGTCTTCTCGCCCTGCCCCACGGCTCTCCTGACGGTGACCAGCTTCACTTTATACACTATTTAGGCCGAGGTTAACGGTTAACCGTTTTGCTTCATGGGGCACCTGGCGTACTTTTGTACGTTATTACTATGGTGAAATACCAAATATTTGTTGACTCTTGATACGAAACGCCAATTGTATCTTCCTCCACAATATACAGGGGACTTACTACACTTTACTCGACTCTTTGTGGAACTGGGGTTCTTTACAGCCAACCGGCTATACTTACACGATGATCACTGGGAAAGGCTCTATTACAACGCTCGGGGTGATATCATCTTAGTTTTTTCGTGATTTATTCTTGATTTTTTTTCCCTTACAAACATAGTAGCGATACACATCCAGCTCGCTATCACTAATTGCAAATCCGAGAAAAATATTCCAATCATAAATGCGGAATTCCATACCAACCACCACGATTATTACAAGCAAAAAAAAGAAAACAAACTAGCAAAACACGCTGCATCCTCCAACATTACAGCACCTCCTAGTTGATGAGAAAGGTTCTCTCGACGAGCTCTACTACCTCCACATCCCCGTTCTCCATTTATTTGCATGGCAAACATCGGGAAGTAACGAAGGTTCTACTAATTGCAAGAACCGAACGAGATTCTAACGGAAAAGGTTCGAATTGCGCCTCGCAAATCAGTTATGTATGGGATTTCCAACTCGTCGAGAGCAGATGAGGTCGCTAGCAAAAAGCAAGGTTTTCAATTCAACCGCCAGCATCGAGCTTTAACGCTTGCTGTTGTTCTGTTTATATTTTCCATCAGTTAGGCTCGATGATGGCTCTGGCGGTAAGCACAGACGTAGACAATTAGTTTTGTTTATTATGGCACAATATTGATGTACTTCGTTTAGTGTTAAACTTGGTGTACGTCGTCTAATTTTGCTATCTCTAGCAAAATTGAATAAATTTTAGATGTGGAACAGCGTAGGACGGTTGGGCTGTGCTGAGTAATGTTGCATCTCTAAAATGTTAAGTGACTGTTAAAAAGGCATATCCTACTAGATGATCCCCTAGAAATAAGGCTTTGTTCGCAATTAAAACAAAATATAAAACGATAATGAAGGCTTTAAATAAACTAATTTTGATTTCTAGTAACAAAGATGAATGAGACAGTTATCAAAATATAATAAAAATACTTGAACCTTACGATTTTTTTTTTCTAAAGTACTACAAGGCACTAATACCGATTTACAGACTAATATATTGTTAAAAAATCCTACCAGAAATTTAACAATGTTATGAATCGAGGAGGAATTTCTTCTTAAGAAGTGCGATGACACAAGAACGGCTGCCGGATAAAGCCATATTATCTATCGAAAAGGAAGAGCTTAAAAAATTGATTAAAATGTTGCCGAGAGCCGGCTCTCGGCGGCAGGTAACAGAAAATGTATCGAAATTCTATAATATTAATAATAATTAAATTAGAATAATGATAATAGTTCTATTCCTTGATGAGTTTTATTCATTTCAGGTACTCTAAACGTTACATGAAGCCAATATCATGGAAAGTACCGAAGAAGATGAAGCTGAAAGTCTAGCAGCGACTGCCGGCTAAGCAAAATTGTGCCCCTTCCTTCCGCAAGATAAAATGACCGCCTACTCGCGACTAATCCAGCAATTGTTTTTGATATTCAGTTTCTACGCGCAAATGCTACTTTCCGATTGTCCGCGTCTCTGCGAATGCAAGTGGAAGAGCGGCAAGGAGTCGGTCATCTGCACCAACGCCAATCTATCCAACGTTCCCGGTGATCTAGACGCCGGCACTCAAGTCCTAGATCTCACATCGAACGCCATAGCTACCATAAAGAACGACGAATTCAGCAAGGCGGGACTTTTAAATCTGCAGAAAATTTACCTCGCCAAATGTCGGTTGAAAACACTAGAACGATACGCCTTCCGTAATCTCATCAATTTGATTGAATTGGATTTGAGTTATAATTTTTTGTCCACGGTTCCATCGCATGTTCTCTTCTCGATACACGAACTCAGAGAGCTGAAGTTAAGCGGAAATCCCATACAGAGGATATCGAATGGAGCTTTCGAAAACGTGCCTCAACTCATAAGACTTGAATTGTCAGAATGTAAGATCAGTATCATTGAAGAAAACGGATTCAAGGGCCTAGAAAAATACCTCGAATGGTTGAAATTGGATAAAAACAAGATATCTGAGTTGAAACATACATCCTTGACGATACTTGAGAATCTCCACGAACTGGAATTAGCGGGAAATCCATGGAATTGTTCATGTATGCTAAGGCCGTTACGTGAATGGATGCTGAAGCAAAATGTGCCGTTTGGAGTGCCTCCAACCTGCAAATTTCCCAAAAGATTAGCTTCAAAGTCATGGGATAAATTGGATTTAGATGAATTCGCTTGTATTCCTGAAATTTTCGCCTACGATTCTAAAGCTCACGGAGTCGAAGGTAAAAACATCACTATGACTTGCAGAATAACTGGCACCCCGATCCCAAACGTGCGTTGGTTACTAAAGAACAAAGTTATAGCTAATCTATCCGGTTCCCCGTACTCGAATGGTAAAAAACTTTACACGGTGCGGTTGAAAAACAATTCCAGTGATTTAACAATCTTAACGGCGGATTTACAAGACGCTGGAGTATACGTTTGCGCAGCTGAAAACAAGGCTGGCCGTGCAGAAGCCAGTGTCACCTTAGCGGTTTCGAAACGAACACCAGAAAGTGCTTTAAGTAATAAATTAATGATAGTGAGTGCGGTAAGCGGTACCCTATTGACGTTAGCGTCTTGTTTGTTGATCGTTTGCGTCTGTACCATCCGCAAGAAGCAGTTGAGCGCTTGGAGGAGGGAAGAGTGTCGCGGGGAAGAAAATTATGAAAAAATCGAATTGAACCATAAGATCGGTGGCGGTGTTAACGGTCGGCCTAGCCATGGCGAGATATCGATTGTCGGTGCCACAAGGAAGAATGGCGAATATCGAGTTGTACCTGGTGGGGACACCGATCAGGAAGTTGAAGAGGAGGAGGACAATTTGGATGAAAGGAATCAAAAGGAGACGAAGCTCTGGAATGCTAGCACCGCTGGATCGCCTGAAACGAAATGGAATACCCCAGAGCATATTTTGGAGGAGACCAGGTATGTAAACTTTAGAAAAATGCGGTGAAATTCATCAGTTGCAATTTTGGAAAAGAAATACAGCAAGTCAATGAAGTTTTTAATATTACTCCTTTCGATGATATTCAAGAAAGTTTCAAACAATAGTTTTCGTATGACCCTTTAAAGTGAAGTTATATAGCTCGAGTTGAAACAAAATATATACCGGGTACACTTTTATATATTTATTTTTGAATCTTAGTAGAACTTACCATTAGAGAGATACAGTTGCTGCTCATCCTTAAACGAACATCCGGTATAATTCCAATATACTCGCTTTCGCCAAAATTATTTACCTTTTAACTAATAAGCAATAATTTCTTCCACACATCTACATTACCAACTCTCTAATCGTCTGTTAAGCTTTTCTGCTTCAGAAAGTGGAAAATCATAAACCTGGCTTTTCATCATCGTATAAAAAGTTATAACTTATTATTATATAACACCAAAATTATTATTATTATTTAGTATTTTAGTGCTATTATTTTCTTCTAGAGACGATTACAAGAAGATCTCCGATTCGACGTCTGGTACATTTAAGGGCGCATCGTCCACATCAAACCTACTACCACAAAGTCATTATCATCAATACCGAAGCAAACCCATCGAAAATATGTATGGCAGCGTACATTATTCGGGTTTTTCGTCGGATTTGTCGAGTCTAGTTGAAAGCGATGAGAAAAAATTTCCTGATCTGATCGAAAATTCATCTCCATCAAGCAAAATTAACCCTGTATCGACAAAAGCCAACAGCGAAGGAGGTAGCATCAATGATATTACCGAATTGTTCTGTACATTGCCCAGAAAAAGAGGCCCTTTGCATAGTAACAATAGATACACAAGCAGCGATAGTCAATCTCCTCTACTACCGGAGAGTAGATATGGAAGCAGTGGAGGATGCAGCAGTGGGAGTCAAGATTCGACCAGAATAATGGGAGAGCCACAAAAATTTCCTTTTAACAATTTGGCGCGTTCCAGAAGTAACCAAAGATCCAATAGTTTCCTAAATTTAACCTCGCCGAAACCTTTGAACATCCAATCGCCCATCCAAGACACGCCCAATGCTACTCCTTTACTGGACGTTTCAAAATTGGAGAGTCGCGTTTACAAGAAAGAGATCTCCCCGACTTTTAGCTGTTCCCCAAACACAAGTGCTTACGATTACCACGCCGCACAACTCGAGAGGTTCCTCGAGGAATATAGGACTTTGCAAAAAGAATTGACGAAGATGAAGGAGTCTTGTGACAGTCTAAAAAATGATAGGCCATCATTATTATTGCCAAAATGCGATTTTCCTCCAACGCCTTCATCATCCGAAGATGGTTTCAGCAAAACTATTCCGAATAACTCACCAGCCTCCATGGAATCTGGTTGTTCGAATCCATCGGTCAACAGGAGCGTCAGTAATTTCGACGGTGATCTAAACAAGTATCTCTACACTAAATGTGTTAATTTGGACAAGTAAAATTCTATTTGGAAAAAATAAATTAAGTCGAAAATAAAAAAAAAACAAAGTTAAGAAATGATTGTAAACTGTTGTTTCTGTTGGATGTAAATTTAGATTTATAGGATGGTTGTGATATTAACGTTTAGAAAACTAACTAAGTCGTCAAATCGAAGTCTTCATTTTACTTTCGTGTATAAAATAATTGAATTGTACGATGATAAAAATGATGATAAATTTGTATTTATAATGATTATTACGAAATGGATTAATATAATTATTAAGTGAAATTGATAAAGAAATACCGACACATATCCTTTGTAAATTTCGTTTTAAATAAAATTGTTTTAAAAATTCACCTTTTTTTATTTCCTTGTTGTTTTGTTTTGCTCTTATATTAGGATATAAAACTTTAGGAGCTCAAATCAACAAAGAATTCGGAAGATCGCCCCCAATATTGGCAATGGAGTGAGAAAAACCACGAAAAAGATCATCCTAAGAGTTAATAGTCCCGAGGTTTGAATAGCCAAGCGTGTCACAAGTCCTGCTATCTTACCAATAATGATATATTTGGCAATAAGATTAGAAAATAATCTAGAAAATTAGTAATATTTTTTTTTTTCAAAAGAAAGCCGAAATTGTGAAGATTATCAAGGCAAATTTGGCATACAAATACGCGAAAACTTATTCCTGGTTGTTACGAATATTTTTCACATTTTCAAACCATAATGTTCTATGTTTGTTGGCCATCGAATGCCAAGATTTAAGCTTCCATGTCAGGAAAAAAAAAAGGGTTTCACCCGTTTTTTTGGCAACCATCTGCTTTTTTTCTTAAAAAATCATCTCTTCTATTGCTTCCAAGCGATTTTTACAGAAAATCAAATTTTTAAACCAAAACAATAATTTCATTTCAAATTCATCGATTTTCAGGAAGTGATGTCACCACCGCCACCAATACATAAGGTAAGTTCCCTTAAATATTAATAGAATGAAAAGAGGGAATCTTTATCGCCGTCACCGGTTGGCCTACTTTTTTTTTTACAACCGATGATGCGCAACGACTCGTAACTGACTGGCAAGATCGTAAATATTGAAAGAATAGGGAAACAGATTCTCAGAGCTCCAGCCCCGTGTATTGAACTTTCGCAAAAAGATTGGTATTTAGATTTTCCCCTTTCCGGGGTTGATGGCAGGGCGCTGTTATGTACGTAATACGTAACAACGCTAATGTTAAAGCACGAACCAGGTATAGGAATTATCTAAAAGAATGATCTGGGTGTGCCTGCCTGCTGGGGGATGATTATGGGTGCTGTAGGTGTATTGTACTTAGCCGCTTCTACCGGTTTCATGTAAAGGGCGAACAGAGAAATAGATAATTTAATGCGTTCCAGGCAAAAAGCACCTAAATTATATTTAATGATGATTCGCAGTTGCAATTTACCAGAGCTTTACCCGGGAGCTCCGTACGCTAGAGCTTAGATAAATGGTGTTGCGTAATTAAACAGACAATATGTACAGAATATCTACATTAAAAGGCATAGAGGAGCGAATAGGGTATCATTTTAACTAAGAGGCTTATGAAACTGTTTCGTTTTGCTAGCGATATGTTTAAAAGCGGGCGTACAATGGGTAGTTTGCTCCTCACTTTGTTTTGCTTCACAAAAAAATCGATATAAGAATGTATGGGTGGTTATCTACAAATTAATTTGATTTCTTATATATTAAATAATGCCCAAAGGGATTAGAAACATGAAAATTTACATTACATTGAAAAATAAATTAATCATATCAATCATTGTAAAGGTACGTTTCGCTAACTACTTTTAGAAGAATTATCCCAATGAAAACGTAAAATCTTTTAATATTGCACAATGGGATATATCTCTTCACGATCTTCGGGTTTAATAGTTTTATCGATTTCAACTGGCAACAGCAAGTCTAATATTTCCTTAAGACAATTATTTTGCTGAAAACTACATTATTGTCTGATACAGCTACTAATCCCGTTTTCATGACCAGAGATTCACATCATCATCCAAAAATAATTATTCTAGGAAAGATATTCAAGCTACCATTAATCGCTTCATCAATCCTCCACAGCAACTCCCGCCATCTAATCCTAATTTCTGTAAGCAAGCATGCTTGGAAATGCCAACTAATTAAACCTGCTAGCGACCGCCACGGTTCATTGATTCGTAACTGTTCCGCTACAATGGCCCGTAACAAATCCCAGTGTGCAATAACAGCTCTGAAGATGTCCCATAGAAGCGAGGATGAAAACATCCGCAGAAGCTACGACAACGACGCGGTTCCATCGCGGAAACCAATAATAGAGTATAATGTTATTGACGACCATGAAAGCCTGCGTCTGTTACAAGAATATTTCATTGTTGCCTTATTTGATACGTATCTTTATCGTGGAAATATTGCACAAACATAGATTTTTGTAAACTGTAAAAAGTATTTCACTTAAGTTAGCCGTATATTGATTAAATTAAGATAAAAAATAATATTTAAGAAAATATTTTGAATCGTGAAGATCATGACGATCCTGCTTGAAACATCAAACGAAATTATTAATTTAATGCCACGCACATTCAAACGTCTTCATTCGATTCGCTTACAGAAAGCTAAGGAAGCCCCTCACTTAATTAGTTGAATTCTCGCTATATTGCCGGGGATTTAATTAAAATACGTCAAAGGAAAAAAAGTCCTACCACCCACCGGCACCAGTGGATTCAGCCCTCAAGACAATATAAATTGAACGAAATTATACATCGGAAGGATTCGAAATCAGATAATTAAGTTAGCTTCATTATCGATCCAGTAACACGGGTACTTTTTTTTACAAATCAGACAACCAATAGCAATGCTGTAATATTGAAAAACGTTTCTCTGATAAAATTTCTAATGTAAAGAAGATTTGATACTGATAGACGTGAAGGAAATAAACAAATTTAAATTAGTAAAAGATATTAATTTATACGTCGTATGTAATATATTTTTAGAATCTCAGCTGTAACTCGCACAAAACAATTCCCAGCAGCTTGAAATTATGAATTATTTTGGAAAACTTCTGTCTATGTATTCAATAAGAAATAAATTGAAGATCTCGTTGACTTCAATAACAAAATAATTTGATATATCTTTGAAGGCAACTCATTAAGGTGAGCGACATCTCGAGACTAATCACTCTAACATGAGTGAAGAATCTCGGGAATTCCTTAGTAGGAAGTTGCAACATTAAAAAACCAAAAAAAATGTAGTTACTAAACAACCCACAGTACTAAACAATGCACTGCTAACATCATTTAAGGTCGCATACAGAGTGACGAAGTGCATAAATGCAAAAAACCTCACACCATCACGGAAGAGCTTAATAATATGCTGGAAGAAACGGTAGGAAAATTAATTTCAAAGGTACCTTTATCCAACAACACTATTAGTCGAAGAATCCATCATATGGCATAGGGTCTCAATGATCAATTAATACGGAAAATGAAAGGCACGGAATTTGATGAGGCTAACAACAGTAACAAAGACGCACCTTATTTTTTATGCATACTTCCCGGATGGCAATATTTTCGTTAAAAACCTTCTATTCTGCAAAAGCATCTATAGAAGGACAAAGGCTTGAGACTTATTTGAAATGCTTGATAAGTTTATAACCGAAAGTGATTTGGATTGGGAAAGGAACATCGGTATGTGTACCAATGGAGCTCGGTCGCTATGGAGGATTGCTGGCACTTATTCGCAGTAAAACCCAGCATGCTATGTAACCCAATTGCACCATCTACTAGGGAAGCACTTTTATCATAGTCGATGAGCTCTCAATTGAATTTGGTATTAGAATGTGTCGTAGACGAAACGTTTTGCCGAAACTCGCGTATTTGCAAGTGTGTGCCTCTGCCAGGCAATAACATGCACATTTTGAAACTTTTCAAGAAGGTTGTGGTGTTTAGGACAAAACTACAGTTGTAGATTTGAAAAGTCAATGAGGATGGAGGTCAACAGTGTTTCCCTGAATTGCACAAATACGTGACTTCAAATAACGTCGTTGTTTCATAAGTCTTGCTATTCCGTTTCGAGGTATACCTTCAAAGCTGACTGATTGGTTTGCAAAATATTCTGAGGAAGACAAGAATAGCCTGAGAACAAAATTTGCTTCTTCCGATTTACTGGACGTTGGATAAAAAAGCTGTAAAGGTCCTCCTTTCCTATGCGCCAACCTATTTATGCGAAGTCGGATTTTCAACGGTACCTATAATAAAAAGCTCCGATGTGGAGCAACAAATGTGATTGGCTGTGTCGTTGCCAGTTTCCAACCTTTATTTCACTTATTTTATTTTTAATTTCAAGTATAACTTTAGTAAGCTCTAACCCAACCAACAAACTGATGGTATTACATGCATCTAGATATCCGCTTCCAATGTTATTGCATCTGCGAGATGGAACGATTGAATTATCCTGTCAATATTTACTGAATTGTTGTTTGTAGCTTCAAAACTCTCACCTATACATACGTATAAAATCAAACATACGAGGCAACATGTACACACATACATCGAAGCATTCGATAAGAAATCTCATCAATTCTGTTTACTCCAGACATCGTATCTCGAGAAAGTCAATATAAATATAGACGGAATAACTCTCGGAGCCTACTAATATCCCCATCTCGTCGTCCCTCATCAAGTCGTATGTACGAGGTTTGCCCACCATGAAACGATAGGCTGACGAACGCCTCGTTATTTTTCCCCCTTCTCCCGTTTTGCTGTTCCAAGTACGTCATTAAAAACCTTTATACAATTCCGAAACAGCGGTAAAACTATTATACACTTGCAAGATTTTCAGATAACGAACGCGAAGGCCGAGTTCTAGATTTACGATGGCCGAGATGCCGCGTCGTGAGTGGAGAAGTAACCGCCCTCCGCGTTCCCGATAAAATTTCATTTGAGCTCGGCTCCCTTCTGTGCTCTGCGCTTTCAACAAGTTTACGAGCATCCCCGTTTTGAACGCTGATATGCTACACTTACGTCTTCTTTGTCGTGAATTGCACGGGCCGTTTGAGTAAAGGCATGAAGTTTACGATTTCTTTGCTTTAAAAAAGGAAGAAATCTGTGAATGATAAGAGATAGGTTGCGTAAATATCAGTAAGTATCAAATCTGTTATTTTATTTTTAAGAAAACGAAAAGTGATTGCTTTAAAAGAAAAGGCATTCATGTGGAGTAACAAATATTAAATACATCCTTAGTAGCACAGACAGTTGGCGCAATATTGGCTCCCGATCACTGATCACGTTGGTATTACGTGGAAGAGCGAACATTTTACACTTTTTGCTGAACATTGGCTCGCGACGTTCTTGCACACTTACCTGATCTTTGGGCGAATTATCTATTTTGACGTTTTTGCTTATAACGCTTGGCAACTGATCTCCTGATGTGGCGCTAAACCGACTGAATTGGTTGAACATCGACTTGCTTATGTCACTCAAGTGTTTATTACCAAGCGTCATTTCCCGATATGCTTTAAATCGTGCCATAAAGGAAAGTTACGTTCAAGAGATGATGGTTTTTCCAACAGTTGTAAAAAGCATTTTCTTTGAGGGTGTGGTGGAATTATCCTTTATGGCTAACGATCTAGTTATTGCTAACATACCACGCAGAAATTGACGACTCGATGGCGCTACGTGCAATATTTGTACGGCCATTTCCTTATTTATTTAATTCACTTGAAAGAATCAAAATTATTTTTTATAAATCCCTTAATTCAATCGTTCACTAGCTCGAATAATTCATTTTTCGATAATTCTCTCATGTTTACATAAAAAAATGGTGCATGCAACAGCATACGCGCAGAGAAACACAAAAGTTTATTTTGCGACAATAAAACCGCTTCTTTAAATTGTTACAGCGTTCATTTAATTCAAAAACATTTGGTTTGACGGAAAGGGGCATATTCTTAGTTCAGCTTACCAAATATTTAAATCACGAAAATGGAAATAATTATCTTATAGTAAGAAAACATTGTCTTGCTAATATACAAAACCGAGATTTTCTTGATGGAATGCAGACTTATTTGTGTTTCTTTGCTTGTATAACTATAGGTTTTAGGTCTCTGCCAACTGCCTGGTATAATATGTGATAAAAAACGATTACGTTCAACGTTATGCTTCCAACCCACACGAACTTAGAC
Source organism: Oryctes borbonicus (assembly GCA_902654985.2). NCBI lineage: Eukaryota > Metazoa > Arthropoda > Insecta > Coleoptera > Scarabaeidae > Oryctes > Oryctes borbonicus. The sequence continues at coordinate 1,561,293 of LR736894.1, forward strand.
ATCCTTTCAAGTTTATTACGTAGAATTTAGTTACTAAGTTATCACTAGAATTGAGTCTTATATATATCCACAGTTTACTTTTTTTTTAACATAAATATTTCAACAAGCTTGTTTTCTTATTTTTACCGCTACAATAATAACTACTTTACCACACTTCACATTATTCGGAACATACGCCTGTATTTTAGCTACGTGCTGATGTATATCATCTATAGACGTGCACATAGCGAAGTGGAAGTCTACGATCGATGGATTGGTGACCTGAACACAGATTTCCTCATCGAATTACGGCACCGACCAACCAGAAAAAGTAAAATAGGGAGAGATGATTGCAAATTCAGAAAGTTCATAAAGCCGGGAAAAACGTCGTTGTGCGTCTACGTATGTGTGTGTATGTGTGTATTGAAGAAGAGAGAAAAAAGAGAAAGTCTTTTATCTGCGCATACGTGTCCTAACTCCCAATATATTTTGCATCATATAGTCGACGCGAGTGACTGGTGGCGCTGCCGACACGACGTACGGCGGTTGATTATCGTCTGAAATGGATGGTTATAGTTGTTACGCATGAAGATCGTAGGTTTTTACAAGCTGAGCTGCGCTATTCGGCGATAATAGATATGGTTACGCTCGAATCAATTGTTTAGTAATACTGACAATGAGTGAACTTCTAACGGGCCAAAAAGTTTGCTTTTTGTTACATATATAGCCAAAAGATTCTCGGAAAAAAGCTTCCTAATCTATCTACATGACATTCTTTCAGAAAAACTGCAGCACTACCTAGTTATGGGGAAATCCCCAGAATTTATTGCATCTTGCTTGAGGGAAAGAACAAATAGTTGAAAGAAACCCAAATAAACATAAATCGGAAAAGGAGTGCCTCAAGGTTTTGCGTTGGGTTCTATGTTGTTTGTTATTTTCACCAACGATTTGGCGAAGAGTATATCAATGGTAACGAGAAATTAAAATGGTCCTCCCTCAATAAATTAGACCTGAACAAAGACGCAATAGACTTAATAATCACTATTTATTATTATTATTATTGGTACGAGTTGCAACAACTAATATTTATCGGTTAAAAGACATAAACTGCATAAAACTACGTAAACGAGATGACAGGTTCGATAGTCCAATAAATACTACGCACAACAGAGCCCTTAATAAATTGTTCTTTACAATGTCAAGGTGCTTCAAATTACATGACAACGGTAAACGAAAAACAAAAGACTGAAATAAGCAATTCGATACCGACAAACAACGAAAAAAAGGGAAAGAAACAATCGAAAGCACACACCGACCTATTATACCTTACACACGATATTGTATTAAATGTTCCCGGCGATTTAACAAGCGCAAAAAACCAAACAAACGTACCTAATGTTTCCCATCGGAGAAAACAAAAGAGGCATCAAAGGAAACAAAACCTGCCCCGCCGCTAAGGGGTGCCGTTTCCCGGAATCGAGTCCCGGAGTAGGGTTCCGATTGTAAAGACTCGGGGATCTCTTATATAAAAAGCGTACCAGTGAAACGAAAAAGAAGCCGACGATGGTTTTGAATCATGTTTCCTTTGTTTTTTTATTCTTTCTCCAATTTTTTTGTTATTGTAATCGATCGATGGCTGGGGGCAACATTTTCCCTGACTATTAATAATAAATCGGTACGGATTGTACAGAATGGGTGTCCTGACCCCTGGATTGGGTTTTATTGATTATGCTAGCGATTGTAAAATTATGCTTGCGATATGTCAATGCGCTAAATTGGTTTCAATTCTGTATGTAAGATGCCCCTTTCTAGTCGTGATGCATGAAACTAGCAGGGAGTTGGTGTATAATGCACAAGAAAGAGCAGACGTTGATTTAACATTAGTTAAGCAAACAGATTGAAAGGAGTAATTAAACACTTGAGAAGTAGGACGAAAAAAAAGAAGATGGAGATGAGGTGGTTTATATTGACAAACACAACAGTCCCGTTGTGAATGCAAACATCATCTCTAGTGCCACAAAGGTAACGCATTCTGGAAGTCTTTAATCTCTTCGATTGCTTTAACAAATTTTGTGAGTCAATATCAAAAGAACCATAGTAAGTATTCTGCGGTAGAAAATTAACTGGCAGAGCCACACAGCAAATAGGTTCAAAATCGAATGGCAAATAGATAAATAATATAAAAATATTTCGCTTAATATTTTTCCTATATCCCTTACCCTCAGGCAGTAATAGAATTTGATCAAAATTACAAGCAAAAAAAAAATATTTTCGTTACAAAGAAATAAGCGCAGCATATGAACATCATCATGCACAGCATACGAAACCAAAATCGAATTTTTCACGATACCTCGATCAACCCGCCGATTTAACAGCCAAAAACTATTTCTTTCCGCATTTCGTCCTAACCCATCTCGTACGTCACCATTCCATCCATCCACTTCTCTTATTTAAATCTACATCGCGGGATGATTTCGTCGCATTTCGACGGATCAGAGGATATCGCCTCGATCCAAACCTCTCCGATCCAGTCACGGAAGTCAATTCCTCCGATCCGGTCCTGCAGTACCTTTTTCCCACGACCGATTCGTCGACAACCGGAGTCTTATGGACCGACGTCAACGATGCGATAAAAAACCAACGACCCAATAATTTACGCATTTCAATCAAAATATTCCGGTATATACGGCCGGATCAGCGTCCCGAAGTTATGATTGCTCCCGGGAAGTTCCGGACGCATAACTTTCGAGAAGTAGATACTGGATCCTAGCATGTATGCGATTGCGAATTGTTATACGTGAGAAGAGAAAAAAATTTAATATGTACGCTATTATTTGAAAGTGTAGTTACTAGAAAATAGAAAGTGAAATAAACTTTTTAATAACGTCCAATAGCTGTTGTACCGATTTTCACTTCTGCACGCTTAATTGGTGGAAAAATCTAATAAAATTCTTTATAAAATTGTAATGAGGGAAGTTCATTTAGGTAACTCGTAATTATTGTTAAAAAACGTTTCTTGCTGTTAGCTCAACTTTTTTAGGCTAGAAGCGCTATCAGTTCCTCAGCCACATGGTACAGAATAACGAAAGGAGTAAAAACGGTAGGTTATAGGTCGTTTATCAAAACGATCGATTAGGGTATAAAAAATTTACTGCACATTTTCGTATGGTAATTCGATGCTTCCCCCATAACTTAAACGAGGGCATCGAGATTTTCCTGAAACCCAAAAATCCAACCTTCCGCTTGAGAAAAAAGAAAAATAACAGATAAAGGATATACTCGCTTAAAGGTACTTAAATTTCGAGTACGAAGATGGCGGTGCATATTCCGGAATTCTACTGTCTGATTCAACAGTTAAATGAAACGGTTTTATTGGCAAATTTTATATCGGCGTAAAAGTTTATGATTGATATATAAGATTGCGTTTTATTCGCTTTTATTGGCGACAATAAAAATGGGGGCGAGGGGAGAGCGTATTAGCAAAAATCCATCTTCTGGCTTATAGGTTACACGCATGGATTCTCAATAATGATGATGAATTTGAACAAATTTATATGAGAAAATTAATTAGATTTTGTTTATTGGGTTATTTATATGGCAAAGGAACAATTGTAATCCACAAAATTGGATACGTCAAGGTTGTTGGTTACAAAATTTTTAACCAAAAGCTAGATAAAAACGATAACATATTTGGCAATCAGCGGAACCACACAAGTTCTAAAATCTGTTTAGATTCAGCATACGTATATTTAGATTTTCATGTAACATGGGTTAACGCAGATTTATTCAGTCTAAATTCACGAATTTCTGTGAGCATTACGAGGTAACAATGCGGTTTCCTTTCTAATCCGTTACAGTATTTTGGTTCTTCCTATTTCAACAGCTTGGGAGAATTCCCTTTAAATAATGAAGTGCTGCCCCAGGCTGCTTCGCCATTATATTAGTTCTTCAACATTAAGAAATAATACCTACTATAAAAGACGGAATAATGCCATTCTGCACCAAGTATAAATACACTACCTCCAGAAAGATTTCCGTTGATAAAGAAACGACCCATAATATAAATAATGATAGGAAAGGTTGTAGTTCACCTATTTGCTTGATTTTCCCAATCGCCAATAATACGTTCCGTTCGTTTTTCACATATAACTTCCGACAAAAACCAATATTTTAATACCCAGCGCACCTACGGCATTCTTTTTCATTTCCAACGAGACTAAAATGCTCACATAGCGTACGGAAAGTGCTAAATTGGAACATTTTAAAAGAAGAATAAACGTCTCTCCGTTAAATTACGAACCGCGGTCTGGAATTTTATTGCCAGAAAGGTCGGTTTAGATAATTTACAGGAACTGCAGGCACACATACACACAAGGCGCGAGAATTGAAGGTCTACCTGGCTTATATTACACATGGATATGCAGGTAGGTAAAATTCTATAGAGTTCACGTTCGCGTACGTAGTCGTATGAAACAAAAGTGAAAAGAATGGTAGGATATCGCGGAAAATTGGAATTCTCGTTATTATTCCCTACATTATGGTACAAGTAATTTTGTGGTGCTTCTCACGAGCATAAAGTTGCTGTGGTTGGTCCGAAATGAGACCGAGGAGGTACATTTAAGTGGTTTTTTGAAATCATACTTTTTCCAATGTGTTCTTTCATCTTTATGTAATGGCATGTTCCTGTTAATGGTTATAGATTTGTTCGATTTCGACATCTAAGAATAGTTCCAAATCATTCAAACATTATTATTACAGTACCTAGTAGTTGTAGGTACATATGTCTATTAATTCTAGTTCACCCTATATTAGAACTAGAACCAATGACGAAGGGGTTTGTAATAAAAAATTGTTTAACTCTGGAAAAAAGCAAAATCCTAAGAATGATCTTTACAACAATCAATTGACATAACTAATTAATTTCGTAAATTAATTAATTATGGCAACTATTTTTTTATGTAAAATATCGTAATAACAATTGCACATGCTCAATCTCTGTAAGAATTTCAAATACTTGTTCTTTAACAAGAATTGCTAGAACCGTTAGGAACGTGGATTGTGTATTGCGCGAGGTTGCTCTTCAGATTCCGTCATTCTAGAACAGCACGACCATTTACCCTTTTGGCAAGCAAACTGCTCTTCACAGCCACTGCTTCGACTCTACCTTGACTTCAGCATTGTATGGTCTACTCAAGTTTCACCTACAGTCATTGATCAGCGCCAAAACTCTTATTTCACTTAAACTGCCTCAACAGGGCTCTGAAAATGCTCATTCGAATACGATTTTGGTCTTGAGTGAGCAAGCGCGGTACCCAGCTCGCGGTTAGCTTTTTCATGACCAAACTAAGTTAATATATGGCAAAAATGTTCCTTCGAGATATCCACAACCTCTGCTATCCATTGTTTAAGACCATTTGCCAAACTACGCTTACAGCTTTTGCTCGTTCCGCACATTCTTCCTCAAACAAGTTGGTACGACCAGTTTTAAATTCGGCTGCCCAAATGCAAAAATTCAGAAACACTAACATCATCTGACTTCTATGTTTACTTAATTAATAATTGCAGCAGTGAGTTTTTATCGAAATCTTAGAAGATCTTAAGAACCATAATCGTCAGTTATGAGAATTCCACAATAAGCAGAATAAAAGAAAAAAAGAGATCTTTATCAGCTATATATCCGCGATATATTTTGCAGCTTCGGCAATCCAATAAATCAAATATGAAATTGGAAATCCTTGCTCTACAGCTGTACAGATACAAGCACACTTAAACATACTCCCGCTGTTGAATTTCGTCCGGAAAATCTCCAAAGATATATATCGAAGATTAAATTATTCATTTCTATTGAAATTTCCGGCTCGGCTAGTCAACGAACTGGCAGATCGACGACGCTATGAACCGAAAGAAAGGTTCTTCCTCTTATTATTCGCTAGATATTTCTTCCTCTACCTCGTGCGCCGCTGCCTTTTCCTTCACCGATCGTTTCCGAGATTTTATATTGGATTTGTATTGTTAGCGCGCGATGATGACGTGAGTTCGTTATGGGAAATGCAATAACTGCCGGCAGAAATTGATTATAGTGACGTGAACGTGGCCCGCTAGCTGTAGCCGAGTTGGTAGGTTGGTTTGATGGTCGGGGGAGTCCCTGATACGGTACGCTTGCCTCAAGCGAGGTTAATCGGTATCTTCCTTTGGATTCGCGAGAGCTGAAACTGCGTGTGCACAGCTAATATTAGACGTATAGAGTATGAAGAGGGTTTCCCTAGAGAAGGCAGAGTTTGTCGCGTATACTGTAACGAGATCGGTATCTTACGAATCCGGAGGTGTTTATTTGTCCAGATCGGGAAATCCGATGCCATTAGAGTTAGAACACAAATTTCCAAATTATACGCAGGAAGAGCTGTAAAATAGGAGAATGCGCTCTTAAATGAAACGTTCAGTTTTCCTAGATAATTGGAACCAATTCAATTTTTTAAGTCAAAGTATACTAATTTTTATCAACGTTATGTAGTACTTAATGGCAAAAATGTAAAGCAATTATTGGAAATTTATTGGGCTTTGGACCTTCCACCATGCATAATGGAATACGATTTGAAACATTTTCTCGAAACCTCTGAACAATATACGAAGATGGAAAAATGTTGGTAAGCTGTATGTTTACAGTCTGACATGGTCTGATGTGAAAATTTCACACATTTTCCCACACGAAGGAATATTAAACTTTGACCAGAAAAAAACAATCAAGAATAATTCCTCAAAGTAGACGAAACACGTAAAGTTACGACAGCATCATAAGACTTCTTTTTAACATTCACGCATTTGTTGGGAAAAGTCCATCAAATTGAAACTTCAGAATGTCAGACTCATATTTGGCTTAGATTTAAATTTGGAAGAATATGTATTTTTTTCTAACAAAAAAAAAAAAATTGTGAGTTCGTAAGCAAAGCAAAAGAACCGTATATTGTTCGAACACAATTTGCAGGAAATCTATTCTACAAGAACCGAGGATTGAAACCACATGAAGCTTTGTCAATCTCTAGAAACAACTGAATCATGTTGTTTACGCTCATACAGAATATTAAAGAAAAAATAATGCAAACCTAAAGGGGGCCCAAAATATGCAGAAAAGTTTTAATAAACACAGGCCAAACAAACAATGTAATTTGTAAACATACAACAAAGGCAAAAAATCAAATGAGATGTTGAAATTGCACTGTTTATATTTCATAGCAGCACTAGACACTTCAAAGATCCCCTGATACAGCTCCGCCATGCACAAATGCTGCAAAAAATAATCATTTTTCGTAACTCTGAAACCGTCTATTTGGGGACCCATGTTTATGAAAAGTTTTCTGCAGATTTTAGACCATATTATCCTCCTCAAGGTTTGTGGCACCCTGTAAACCACTCTGCATCTGCATGACAGAAATGCATTTTAATGAATTTAACGTCCTACTTGTTTTGATAATTTTTACAAGCTTGTTACCGGAATCCTTCGATGCAAATTATGGATTTTTTCCACATACTATATGTGTGGAATATATTACATTTCGCTGCAGGAATATTTTTTAACTCATTCGCATTTGCCGCAATCAATCTCCAACAAATTATTTCCAGGTCAGCGATTCTTGAATGTACAGGTATACCGTTGAAGTAATCTCACGTAATTTCCGTACATTTTATTTTAATAGCAATAAATAAACGGGTATTAATCAAATTCTCGCAGTAGTAACCCTTCCTCACTCTATACATGTGTTGTGCGTATTTTACCATATTTGCCTACACCCTTGCTACATAGAGCCGTGTTTTGCGCACGTCTGTTCGTTTACGTGATTTACCTCTTTATTCAAAGTCGCGCAGAAAATCCACTCCGCCCCTGCGACGGCAATAACTGTCTACCAGCGAAAAATACAAGTACATTACGACGTGCGCGATATTAAATTAGAATTTTATTGAATGCTAGCTTGAAGACCAGCGACGTAGAATAAATAGATTTTTACCAGTTGCTGCGAGTCTAATATTACCTGCCGAGACGGCTACGGCGTGCAGACGACATGAAAAGGATTCTTCCAGGTATGCCGGGAATGGGAGCAGTGTAGGGTGAGCGAGATGCCGTTGCTGTTGAGAAAAACTGGGATGATATGAGATTTTTTTTATATACATCCTTAAATTAAGCTAGTCGTATAACTGCAAATGATTAAAAGAAGAGTTGGTTGTACAAAAGTGCCTTAATAGATTAATATGTGAGCTTAAACGTAGTCATATCAACTTATAATGAGTCTTTAATTTATACAAAGGTTTCATTAATAATTTGTGTTTGGTATAGAGAAAATATTGTGTTCATCCACTATTGAAGAAACCCAATGCGATATTAGACCTTATTAACAAACTAAAGGCCAAAAAGGAGGGCAGATCTCACACCTTCTTTGCAGTTTCAAAAGTTGAAAGAGTCAGCAGGACAAACGTATCTACTTAAAAAGGGAAAATAAATAGGATCACACTAATCTCGATTTATTTACACTTTTTTTAGCAAATCTTTTTTTGACGATTTGAACGATTTTATGTTGTTTTAAATTATATATTTTAAAATAGTATACAGGATGGGGCACCACATTGACGTCGAATTATATTCGAAAAGCGTTATTCTTTACGAAAGTTTTTGCTTACCTTGAGACCATTAGAAAACATATTAAAATGCACCGATTACCTTCTGTATGCATATAAATGGTGAAAACGTGTTTGCTTAATTTCAAAAATTTAACTAAGTTCAAAATATTGTTGATAATCGTATTGGCTTGAAATTTTGTTGACATTTAATTATTTGTCTGCTTCAAATTTAAGTGACACTACATTTGCAATCACGAACGATCGCAATGATGCTAACATTGCAACAATGAATTTATTTGATTAAGTGTAAATGGAATTGGTGATATTTCATATCAAACAGCGATCAACAAGTTTAACGTTAAATTCGTCGACATTAATATCGCTATTAATTCTTTGAAAAAGCTTGTTAAGAAATTTGATGCAACTGGCTCTGTTGTTAGAAAGAAGAAAACAAAGAAGCAATACAATGAAGATGATGCATTAACTGTTCTAGCTATGGGATCTGTATTAGAAGATCCAAAAATGTCACTTCGTAAGAGAAAGACCTTTAAGGAAAACAAGCTTCACCCATTCAAACCCAAATTTATTCATACTCTGGAACTCCGGGACAATGCGTTTAGATTAGAATTTACTCCTTGGGTTGGCGAAAATGTTATGGAGGATCAATTTTTCCATCTTAAAATTTTGTTTTCGGATGAAGCTACTTTCACCACTAATGGTTATGTATCATCCCAAAATTGCAGAGATTGGACAAAAGAGAATCCAAATTTTCGTATTAATCGGAAAAACCAACGTTATAAGAAATTAATGTGTGGCGTGGAATTTTATTCAATAAAAATTATTGGCCCCTTTTTTTCAAAAATAATTTAAATCAATACAATTATTTGGATATGTTATAAAATTTACGAACAATAATTAGTGAGATTGATATAAGAACAATTAGGAACGTTTACAGAAAATTTAAGTATAGGGTCCAAAAATGTGTGGAAGTAGGTGGGAGTTACGTTGAATAAATTGTCTGTTGCTTTTATCACATTCGAATTTATATACATTAGAAAATATTTCATAAAATCTTATATTTATAATAAAGAATTTATTTTAGTTAACCAGAATATTATTAAATTATTTTATATCTAAATATATATATAAAAAAAAACTAAAACATAAAATACTTTAAAAAATGTATCAACGTTCACTGTTATATAAGTTTGCACCAAATCTGTGGATACACTGTATACTGGGTGACTCAAAAAAACGTTACAGGAAATTTGAAAGGGATACCCTGTATTTTATTCCATATTTTGATAATAATGACTAAATAAAGGCAGGTTGGTGTTATGTTCCCTATACCTAACTCAAACCGTTTTTGAGAAATTTAATTTTTCCCGAAAATGTAGACCAAAATTTAAGAGGCGTGTGTGTCTTACATATTTAAGCTAGATTGTATTTAATTTTTTTGTTTAAACATTAGACTTGATGGTTACAATTTTATAAATGGTTAAAATTAGAATCAAAATATGATAATGAATACAGGATGTTCCATTTAATATAAGAAAGTTATTGACTTTGACGGTAATCCGAATCAAAAGCATATTTTCATCCATCCCTTTAGGGATCATTTTTATTTTATGATCAAGTCTAATGTTTCAACCAAAAATAAATACAATTTAAAATATCTAACTTAAATATGTAAAACAGGCACGCCTATTAAGTTTTGCCCTGCACAATAAATTTTTCGTTGTTTTATATTAACCAACTGCTTTTTATAAATATTAAGTCGTACAAAAAATCCTTAGCAACTCCTACCTAATCCACACATACATCATAGTAATATCTATAAAGCGTTTCTAAGATCCATAGCAATTGGAGTTTCTGGTCACGGACCTGCTTGATCTGAAAATGAAGCATGTATTGCGGGCACGTAAGCTTTTATTTCTTTCTTATTGCGGCCAAACGACTTACGTTCAACAAGTTTATTCTATTAAAGTTTAAGCACTGAGCGGCACTTAATGTTGATTTGAAAGCACCTACGCGGCGGAAATGGATGTTCTCCTAAAGATGCGCCCATTCTGAAGACGTTCTAGGACGACATTCAATGCGGTCGGAAAATGTTCACTCGCTCATACAGAGGAAACGAATTTCTTGAATAAAGAATGGAAGTGTGCTAGTCTGGTAGTCTAAGCTTCGCGGAAAGAAGAATTTATTAGTATTGTGTCGTAAAACAGGTTTAAAACTGCTACATTCGTGCACTTATCTGGTCGCGCTTCTTTGAATTCAGTTAAAGGAATTATATATATGTAATTATATCACATTTTATTCCGTTTGAAATGTCCTGCTGGAGAGAATATTAAAAAGACATCAAAGGGAATACAAATTTAAAAACAAAATTAAGGTGGCAGTTCAGAAATATCCAATATAATTTTAATTGGAATATATTATTATGAGTGTTTCTTAATGATGTCATCAGCGGTCCTTGTAAGAAAATACCAGTAGCTTATTTTGAAAAATTCGAAAATCTCGGAATAATCGGAATTTGGTTATTAAAAAATACATCGGGGTTGTAATCGATTAACTGAGGCTTAATTAGAGAAAATTAAGATGACGTTAAATCAATGTAGAAATTTTGAAGCAGGCGAGCGTAGCGTCTTGCTTCTAAAGGTATGTTGGGAATTGCTTCTTTATACGTCGTCTCCTCCGTTTATTGGCTCAAGGTAGAAAATTGCTTTAGTTAGTTGGAAGAGATGGCGACAACGACCTTCAGGTAGGTTTCCATAAAAATTATATGTAAATGTCAAAGCTTTGTCAAGTGTAATAACGTCCAAACAACAACAAGTTTGATATTTAGTTGCATTAAACTGCTCCATCTTTTTTCTGAGACCAAGTAAAACATCATCATCAATTGCTATTGCTGATATTTGCTATTATTTTGAAAGTTGAACGTTCTACTAATATCAGGTCTGTTTGGATGAGGATCATTAAACACCGAATCAAAATACGTAGATTTCAAGAAAAAATCTTAAAAACTCCATATCTCTTTTATTGCTAATTATTAAATTTTAGTGTTAAATAAGTTCCAATCCCCTCTTTCGATGACTAAGAATTATTCACGTTCTCTAATCGAAATTCGATTTAAAATCAATTTAAAATTACATTTTATCACAATAAGGCCGTGTAATAAATTAAACGTTTTCGTTCTTTTCAAATAAAATTTATTAAAAACCGTTAAATTACATTAAATAACACTATGACGTCTTAATGACCAACAGCAGTAATATGGGCAGCGGCTAATTCAGCTTTAGCAGCTTCAATCTCGGGAGTATCCTTCTGGAACACCAACGGTACACTGGGGTTGAGTTGCTCCTGGAGAGCGACCAGATATTCTTCACTGTTGATGGGATCTTCGTTATCGTCTGAGGGAGATTCGGCAAAACGGGCATCGGCAGCGATAGCCCCATGGACAGCTAGGAATTGGCTGCGAGCGGCTTCGTTTTCGGCAGTATCAGCGACTGGTACTGGAATATCAGCTCCTTGAGCTACAACACCTTGTTCGGCAGCGGCATTGTATTCAATCGTGTGTTTAACGCCGTCTGTATCGACGAAAGTGAATTTGCCTATCGTGGTTCCGTCTTGAGTACGTTCTTCTAGTTTGGAGAAGTCGCCAGAATCGAAAGCGTATCTGTAGTTGCCTAGGGTATCTTCGGTTACATCGACGACTGATTCGATTGGGCCTGCATAGGCAGCAGCAACCAGAGCGGAAAATACCTAAAATTTATTAATAATTAGCAAATGAAGATTATATTTTATGTTTATCAAATATTATTGTTATTATAAATACGGATGTACTTACGAAAATTAATTTGTTCATTTTGTTCTAAAGGTTGTTTTAATGCGTTATATGAAAGCAATGAACTGATACTGTCTTTGCTAACACAAAAGGTTCCTTTTATATGAGTATCGTTATCAATAATTGTTCAAGTTATGTGAACTTTCCCTAATAGTTTTTTATTCGGTCACCGGTTGATGATGAGGACCATTCATGTCCTCGAAACGGCCGTCCCGGACTAATTATTATACTACTATATAATAAATTAAACTTGTGTGTTGCGTAGGGTGTCGATACTTATGTGTTGTTTACCATACTACGCCACAGTCCTTGCTATCATTATTTATCATTATTAGACTAGAAATTTTATTAACAATATTGATTTTTCCATTTCATTAATAAGTATTTTGTAGCAAAGGGTCTTTCAGATAATCGGGTATGACGATGTTCCCCTAAAATTAAAAGTAACACTAAGCATTTATTTTAAAATAAAGTTGTTAAAGGCTAAAACACTTTTTCAATTATTTTATCGAAGCTCTTATTACAATACGTTCCCCAATATGAAATTAGATTATCTTTTTAGAGCAAGAGTAAGTTAAAAAAAGAAAAACCCATAACAATAACAGACTTATAGCACCCCAATATTGTTTAATAAATAACTAACTTGTTACAGTTCTTCATATTAAAATGAAATAAAAATGAAATATAGAAACAATAAGAATTATTTCACCACATACAATATTTTAGTAGATATACTTCATAAACATTAAGCCTAATATATGGATTTTCTAACACAAATGTTTGTAAAAATGAAGTAACACGACTTAGTACGCATTTAGTGTATTTGCCATAGATAAAGATCAGGTCACGTATGTATAAGCACATTAGTTAGGGATATTATCGTATAAAAAATGCTATTTTAAGTAATTAATGATCTGGTTTTTTAATGTATTAAAAAACTATTAGGGAAAGTTCACATAACTTGAACGATTATTGATAACGATACTCATATAAAAGGAACCTTTTGTGTTAGCAAAGACAGTATCAGTTCATTGCTTTCATATAACGCATTAAAACAACCTTTAGAACAAAATGTACAAATTAATTTTCGTAAGTACATCCGTATTTATAATAACAATAATATTTGATGAACATAAAATATAATCTTCATTTGCTAATTATTAATAAATTTTAGGTATTTTCCGCTCTGGTTGCTGCTGCCTATGCAGGCCCAATCGAATCAGTCGTCGATGTAACCGAAGATACCCTAGGCAACTACAGATACGCTTTCGATTCTGGCGACTTCTCCAAACTAGAAGAACGTACTCAAGACGGAACCACGATAGGCAAATTCACTTTCGTCGATACAGACGGCGTTAAACACACGATTGAATACAATGCCGCTGCCGAACAAGGTGTTGTAGCTCAAGGAGCTGATATTCCAGTACCAGTCGCTGATACTGCCGAAAACGAAGCCGCTCGCAGCCAATTCCTAGCTGTCCATGGGGCTATCGCTGCCGATGCCCGTTTTGCCGAATCTCCCTCAGACGATAACGAAGATCCCATCAACAGTGAAGAATATCTGGTCGCTCTCCAGGAGCAACTCAACCCCAGTGTACCGTTGGTGTTCCAGAAGGATACTCCCGAGATTGAAGCTGCTAAAGCTGAATTAGCCGCTGCCCATATTACTGCTGTTGGTCATTAAGACGTCATAGTGTTATTTAATGTAATTTAACGGTTTTTAATAAATTTTATTTGAAAAGAACGAAAACGTTTAATTTATTACACGGCCTTATTGTGATAAAATGTAATTTTAAATTGATTTTAAATCGAATTTCGATTAGAGAACGTGAATAATTCTTAGTCATCGAAAGAGGGGATTGGAACTTATTTAACACTAAAATTTAATAATTAGCAATAAAAGAGATATGGAGTTTTTAAGATTTTTTCTTGAAATCTACGTATTTTGATTCGGTGTTTAATGATCCTCATCCAAACAGACCTGATATTAGTAGAACGTTCAACTTTCAAAATAATAGCAAATATCAGCAATAGCAATTGATGATGATGTTTTACTTGGTCTCAGAAAAAAGATGGAGCAGTTTAATGCAACTAAATATCAAACTTGTTGTTGTTTGGACGTTATTACACTTGACAAAGCTTTGACATTTACATATAATTTTTATGGAAACCTACCTGAAGGTCGTTGTCGCCATCTCTTCCAACTAACTAAAGCAATTTTCTACCTTGAGCCAATAAACGGAGGAGACGACGTATAAAGAAGCAATTCCCAACATACCTTTAGAAGCAAGACGCTACGCTCGCCTGCTTCAAAATTTCTACATTGATTTAACGTCATCTTAATTTTCTCTAATTAAGCCTCAGTTAATCGATTACAACCCCGATGTATTTTTTAATAACCAAATTCCGATTATTCCGAGATTTTCGAATTTTTCAAAATAAGCTACTGGTATTTTCTTACAAGGACCGCTGATGACATCATTAAGAAACACTCATAATAATATATTCCAATTAAAATTATATTGGATATTTCTGAACTGCCACCTTAATTTTGTTTTTAAATTTGTATTCCCTTTGATGTCTTTTTAATATTCTCTCCAGCAGGACATTTCAAACGGAATAAAATGTGATATAATTACATATATATAATTCCTTTAACTGAATTCAAAGAAGCGCGACCAGATAAGTGCACGAATGTAGCAGTTTTAAACCTGTTTTACGACACAATACTAATAAATTCTTCTTTCCGCGAAGCTTAGACTACCAGACTAGCACACTTCCATTCTTTATTCAAGAAATTCGTTTCCTCTGTATGAGCGAGTGAACATTTTCCGACCGCATTGAATGTCGTCCTAGAACGTCTTCAGAATGGGTGCATCTTTACGAGAACGTCCATTTCCGCCGCGTGGGTGCTTTCAAATCAAGTCTAATGATTTAGACGAAAACATTTCAAATAAAAAGTAATCAAAAACAGGTTTTTAAATAGTTAAATAAAGTACGAAATTTTGAGTTTAGCAGCCTGTGTTTAATTAATATAAATTACTTTTTTTCATTTGGACGCTTCGGCGCATTATTATCGCTTTCTTCAATAATGACATAATTACATCGTTAGAAAAGACATATGTTTATAAAAATAAGCTAATTATTTACACATTTTACAGTAATCAGACTTTGCCCAACAGGTTGAAATGCTTTTAAAAAATAATTTAAAATCTAAAATAGGGCGTCATTTTAAATTGCATTCAGCGGTTAGATATTTTACAACGTCGGTGTGAATGTTTAGTAAAAAAGCTAGGTTTTTTTATTTTACTATATATTTACAAATAAATATACTTATGTACTTCACTACATACGCTGAAATTGTTTATTTGCGTCACATAGATGCCCTGTTGTAAAAGAGTACAATTTCCATTCTGTTCTTTTATTTTTGAATTTAAATCATTTCCAGAACACATCGAGCTTTTATATTAATTTCTTTATTTAATATTTTTGGATTTTAAAAATTGGATTCATGACTAGTATCCAGTGTACGTTTTTTAGTTTTTCTAATAAACGCTGTTTTATTTGATGTCTATATGGTGATACCGAGTGTCGCAAAATAAGGTTACGTTAGACGTATATCAGAAACTTGTTGCAAATTTGTAAATTTGCAGACTTATTCTGTTCGGGGGGACTAACTTATAATAAAAATATCGGGACGTCTGTACAACTCCCACTTCACTGGAAGTAACGTAACTTCGTTGTATTTTTAAATAGATTGCCCTAATTTTTATAAAACATTTGAATTCGGCAACGAACAAATTCGATCTATTTTCATAGTACTAAATACTACCGTTTTAACCAAAAGTGTTGATTAATAATTATTAGGAGTTAGGAGAATCAAATATTATTATTAAAGTCCTCCACCTTCCGTACGGGTCACAGGCGTCGGTATGGGAGTGGTCGTGCGAATGTTCGATTCGTAATATATGCGCAAGCGATCTTATTGCAGTAGTAACGCATCCGGTATGTACTTGGCAGCCGATTGGAATGCACGCGAGCGTAGCGAAATGCTGCATATACGTTATACGCAATAAAATGTCGTTGATAAGTAGATCAAGGAAACGAGCATTTTTTATCTGTCGTGTACTCCAACTCACACACGCAACACAACTCTGAAATCACTCTGATTTTATATGCCATCGATTTTATTTATACATACAACGCTGCTATAATATGTACTATTCTTATTTTTCGTATGTTTATGCATGTTGCTTTAATAGCAAAAAAACAAATGCACATTTCATTCTTCCAGATAGAGTAAATCTCTCTACTTGTATACTTACAATGGTACAATGGTAAGGTCGTCTCGCGTACTCGCTCCATCTAATATGCGAAGTATAAATTTGCGCATATATTACGAATAACACACCCGAACGACCACTTATATACCGACGCCTCTGAAGCACACGGAATGTAGCGAACTTTAACTATTATACACTAACAGAATTACTGTTTACAGTGCCGCTGCTAAGATTAATGTAAGGATTAAGAAATAGAAAAATGTCATTAGATGTATCGTTCTTCCAGTGCCAATGTGGCCGTTATCGAAAAGAAAAAAAAAGACAGTAGAGCAATGAATTTTATTTAGAATACTTAAATAATAATAATACATTAATTTAAAGTTTAATTTATTATTCGTGTATACCGATTTATTATTATTATTAATAATAACCAATTTAGGTGCTGGAATCTGGTTTCATTCCTTTTTTAATGTATTCATTTACAAAATTAATAATGAACTATTTCAATACGCGTTCAAAATTGGCGCAATTCCTTTCTAAACATTTATTAATTTTTTTTACTACTTAGGTACTAGTGACGTTTCGTATTTACTCTTCTGTTAAGGAATTCAGTGTTACTCGTATTCTTTGTTTGGCGTCTTCAACAGTTCAACTGAATTCCACAAACTTTATTTTTATGCCCCAAAAAAATAAGCAATCAAGTACTACGATGATTTTACTAATCTTCATAATAATAGATCGATTTTACGTCAAATTCAATGCTGAATTCAAATGTTTCTTAAATATCCATTTAAGAAAATTAAGTGTACGTTACTTCCGGTAAAATCGAAAAATGAATAGACGTGCCGATATTTTTTAAAACTTACTCCTCTCAAACAAAATAAGTTTGCAAATTCACAAACTTTGAATCTGCTTAGTTTCTACTTAACGGCTCCAACTCATCCTTGACACCTTGTATATATCTTTTCGTATTGCTTTTTAAGGCACAACCTCTGTATATTTTCCAAAAAGCTCTTCTAGATAACATTTCGCTCTACTTAAAATATGCCCTTTTTCAGTGAATTAAATGTTTCTCTAAAGATATCAATAAAAAATTATTTTATTGGAATTTCAGAGAAGATAAATATAAACAATTTAATTTGTATGCGAATGCGGACATTCTTATATAGGTAAATGAATGAAAGATATGTTATCACTATCATGATAAATACAAGTTTACAAAAAACAATCCTTATCAAACAACTATCACTTCATGTAGCTTCTAAAACCCGTATAAAAGGAAGGAGTCGCTTCTTCGAAAGCAGTAACAACACAAGTTTCCTGAAATATATAGCAAAATTTGAAAAATCCTTAATTACGAAAATGAACTACTTTGCTGTAGTTGGAGTAAGTCAATACATTAAATAGATCATTTTCTAATTTTAATACTTTTCTCTTTAGCTTATCGCAGCTATATTAGCTGCTGCAACCGCCGGCCCAATCGAATCAATCGTCGATGTAACCGAAGATACCCTAGGCAACTACAGATACGCTTTCGATTCTGGCGACTTCTCCAAACTAGAAGAACGTACTCAAGACGGAACCACGATAGGCAAATTCACTTTCGTCGATACAGACGGCGTTAAACACACGATTGAATACAATGCCGCTGCCGAACAAGGTGTTGTAGCTCAAGGAGCTGATATTCCAGTACCAGTCGCTGATACTGCTGAAAACGAAGAAGCTCGCAAGAAATTTTTGCAAGTTCATGAAGCTATCGCCAACGATCCTCGTTTTGCTGAATCTCCATCGGACGAAAATGAAGATCCCATCTCTGGTGATGAATATCTAGCCGCTGTACAAGAGCAAATACAACCAAGCGTGCCTCTGGTATTCCAAGAAGATACCCCAGATATTGCTAACGCCAAGAGCTTGTTGCTTGCTGCACATGCTAACGCTGTTGGACAATGATTTTTCATCAACTTAAATTTTTAAAAGTTATGTATATAGTTTTTGATTTAGTAAATAAAGTAAATTTAATAAAATGACAATTGTAGATGAGGTATTTTTTTTTTGTATTAAATAACTTTGAACAGAACTATAAAATTTACTAAACACCTGGCACATAATTCAATATAAGGAGATTTAACTAAAATTTTAGTCTGGAGCTAATTTTTAACGGAATAAGCTTGTTATAGTAAGTTAAGGTACAGTGGCCGGTTTATGTTTTGTTCTCCCCCTTGCAACGACTAAATATCGATACTATCCTCCGCGTGGCAAGGCCAAGTACTTAGGTCCGGCAAATAGAAGCACAGAACCACGTTTATTGGGGATAATAATCATAATAATAATCGTTTCCGAGTGAATACAACGTAAAACTCGTCCAAATATAATAGTGTACAAAATTGAATGTATGAAAAACAAAACATATAACATAATAGGACATAGAGCAAAGTGAGTATTATATACATTCAGCGATCTGACATATTAACAAAGAACATGTAAATAATTTTTCAAACAGTATTTCAGGCAAAGCTTTTATATGTCGTGGCAAGTGGTTGTATATTTTTAGACATTGAAATAAACTCGACCCTTGTATTTTCGTTAATCGAGTTTTTGGTGGAAGAAGGTAAGATAACTCTGTACATATTCTCTGAAAAAGTCTTGATAGTTATTTTTTACAAATGTGGCACACTGTAAAATGTATATAGATGGCAATGTAAGTATTTTATAGTTCCTAAATATGTTCTTAGATGAGTCTTCCGGTCTGCCCTTAAGCAAAACACTATTGCATATTGTAGTAACGAATGAACGTTCGCGTAATATATTTTGGGAGCAACACATGGACCGACACTATTCGCAACTACCCTCAGAGCCCAGCACAAACCACTCAATCTCGACTTTAGTGAATCAAGATGTTTGATCCACGACAGTCGAGCATCCAGCTTAAGTCCCAGGTGCGCTATTTCTTCCGGACATGTAAGTTTCTTTTTGAAATTATGGCGTTATATAGCTATTGTTATTGTTGATCACCATTAAATTTGTTTTGTTGATATTTAAATTTAAATTATTTTATAGCCATTATAAACTAAAATGGGAGAAACAAAATCGCTAAAATAATTCAAGCGCACGGCTACGAGTGGTAGAAAGTATAGATACATCGTCTCAGAGGGAGACAAAACATAAAAATTTCACTGTACCAATAACCATATCATATAAATATACTAAAAACCATATCATCAAAGATTATCATAATATCCAGCAATTGTTTTAAGACAAAAGAAACAAGAACATTATCACTAATTCATATACCACTAATTACCATAGTTACTGATAGAAAGTTGTTTTTAAATACTTTCCCAGATCTTGGAACGTTTAACAGTCGAAGAGTGGAATTTAATACCCAAACCAGTAGTCGTACGGTAAGGTTTCGACTACATTTCACATTAACATTGCATCAAAATGATATCTTGGGTAAGTTTTGCTTTTGTTTATTTAATATTCATTGTCTGAATGGTAATTATGAAACGTTTATGTGCAGTTGTTGACGCTTTACATTATTGGGCTTTGTTTTTCGCTGTGTCTAACACTTCAAGATGACTACCAATTAGCAGAAAGTGAAATTGACTCCAATGGCGGCTACAAGGTGGTCTACACCATTACTGACAAGCCTAAATTTACGGAAAAACCAACTCAATCCGAAGATAATGATGCTGAATCACGAACATTCAAGAAAGTCAATTAAAATTGAAAATAGTTTGATTTTGGGTTGAATGCAAATGTCTTTCTGAGAATAAAATTTTTTTTTTTGAAATTAGACTTTATTTATTTAAAGCACCATAAATTTGGAAGATCAATTTTTATAAAATTAAATCTATATGTTAAATTTTTGAGTGTCGAAAAACTGCTACGGGATTTTCCACGGGAGTGGCTAGTTAGAACTTCGTTATTTTAAATGGAGCGCTCTATGGATCATAACATTTTTGAATTCGTGGCGACTTCCATTAAACCAGAAGTGTAAGAAACTTTAAAATATTTTAGAAGGAAGGCAAACATCAAATTATAACAAGCCCGAGCTTCGTTAAGCTCGAAGACTTCTAGCTGGCCACCATGGAAAACCCTGTATATTATTCTTTGTCATTTAATTTAAACAAATTTCAAAAGACTAGTTACATCAAAAGCCAATAATAATTTAACCATTTTGAACAATCCTGAACAGTATTCAAGAAATAATTTTTAAACTTAATCCCAAAAAGTAGAAATCGATATGATTAAATACCATGAATACCAAAACATTGTTGTCGAGTTCGGCAATAAATTTCTTACATCCAAATATAAGCAGAAACATCGTAATGCCTTATTTAGAATTAATTTAAAAATAATCCTTTTTATACTTGACAAATCCGGAGTGGTTCGCGGACCCTACCGTTTTTGGTGAATTAATTTCGTGAGAGTTTCCGTTTTCCGGTCCCTCTCGAGCCCCACTCGACAGCCCATTGCCCTCCCTTATATCCCGCCCTTCTCCATACACCTTACGAAATAAAGTTTGGAAATTACATCGAGGAATTCAATTTAATTTAAGCTCGGTTCGATGTTTTAGATGATGGTAGCGATGGTGTGCGCGTGTGTATGTGTGTCTGTATTTACCATTCGCACCAAACTGAGTAAATATGACGTATTTAAAACTAATTAAGAAGTGTTTCAGAAGCGTCTCGTTTCTCGCATCGCATCGTCGAGAACTTTCATCGGAATTTTAGTTTTGTTCGATACACGATCCGGAATTAGAGATGAATGGAGGAACTTTCTCATTTGATTAAATATATGGGAAAGAGGTGACAAAGATTAGGTTTTTGGAAGGATGATCTTAGCTAACGGTAACTTTAAACTGAAATATTTGAAGCGTTTTAAATAACTTCTAATAAATGTATGTTTAGGAATATTTGATAAATACTAAAGCCGAAACAATTCTTTGTTCTAAGATAAAGTGAATGAGATAAAGAAGTGGTATATGTACAGTTCATTACACCAGGGCTAGTACTAGATATTGGTTGGTTGTGTAGCAGACCTGTAGTGTTGATTGCCAATAATAATAATGGGATACCTACGAATACCAACGAAATCAAATTGCACGACGTAATATAAGATATCCTTCTTGATGCTCAAAGAGAAACATCGTTTTCACAAGAAAGTGAAAAAATCCTAAAATTTTTGCAACCGCAGAGACCACATTCAGCATTAGAAGCTGAAGAAGAAGAGTGTACATCAGAAGAAGAAAGCACTGCAACTTTAGGATACAAAAACCAATGCTGTTTTATAAAAGTGGGAGGAAAAAGCGACTTGCGTTAAATACCGGAAGTTCCATTTATGCAGCAGCTGTACAGGTAAATGGTGAAACAATACTGTGGCACAGCAACGATTTGCTCCTGCTTTTGTTTTTCTATAGTATTATTAAATTTGTTATTGTTTTCTAGCTGCGAAGAAAGAATAAGCAGAACTGGTGCGCGACAAGAAAAGTTTCTAAAAATTTCGCCAACTTTTTTCAGCGAGAAGCTAAAAGAATAATAAAAAATGGTGTTCGGGACAATGGTTAGGGTAATGTCATGTTTAGCAGAGCCGCATTGTGCACGAATTAAAACAGGGATTTTATGTCCAGTGCAATATTCTCGCATTACAGAATTATATTTTGTGCTAGTCGTTAATAAATTCACAAAAATAAATTTCCCTGCGTTATCAGAAATATTACAACGCTTATAAATTTTAGTCATTTAATGAAATTTGCCCTTTCACTTTCACCAGCAAAGTAATCTTACCAATCTTACCTAACAAAGGTTAATCTTACCAAGCGAAATTAACTTATATGTGTGTGGTATAACTTGGTCTCTTTTTTTTTTAGTATTCACTAAATACAACAAAAATAAAATTTATAGTTATTTATTTAAAGCAACGAATCAACAATAAACATAAATAAAGTACAAAACCCAGAACTTTTTTTTATAAAGAAACAATGTTATAATAGGCTTGTTTGTAGAGCAATCGTGATTTGATTGGTGGAAAGAATCCACAATTAAAATCAAACTGATATCGCGCTATTTGATTCACTCAGACTGCTCTGATTTACTCTGCGAAGTTGATGTGTCCAATAAAAGATATAACCAGCCTGTATATTAATATTTCCATTACCGAGTGAAACAAATCCTCCGACTAGTGTCAAACATGCGTCGAACTGTCACTTCGAAAACGAGCCATATTAGCAACAACTTTGATCGAACGAAATCTTTCAATAACACCCGTCGCTTTTCGATTATCGCGAGCGGAACGGAGCAGCTCGATATGCAGACCCCTTGACCCTCTCCCTCATTCCGCAGAACGTTACAATGGAACGAGCAAACCGAAGTTGTAGCCGTATAGCGTATAGTCTACGGTACCGCGCATATACCAGCGGACGCTATCAATTAATCATTTCTGGGTTGACAAGGTGTCAACTGCCATACATTATTATTTCTAGAAAAGTCCATTACCTCTACGTCGCGTCGCGTCGCGTCGTCTGTTCTATGGTACGTTTTGGGGAAAATACGACGCTGCTAAACTAATTTCGCACTACAAAGTCGCGTTTACGAAAATAAGTTGGCGTAAAACGGTTTCGTGGAAGGTGTCAGATCGTTGTGACATGACTTTCAATCATTAGAGCGTAGTCGAGCGTAATCAAGCGTAGTGAAAAGTTGAATTGAGACGAAAATGGCTTTCAACGCCCTATAAAATAATGTTCTTATCCACTTTGAAAACTTGTTTGTTGGTAATTGTTTCGATTAATGCAAGTATATTTGAACACAAGGTGGAGTAAAAACATTCGGAACCATGCTGATGATGCCGGGCAACTAGAAAGATGTCCGTGGGTAGTATGTTTCTTCACTCCTTGAATTGCTTTTGCCGTAAATACTTTTTTTGTGGTTACATGTACTTTTATCACAAAAAGAATGGAGGTTTCGAACGAATACAGTGCTGATAACATTATCAAAACAAAAGTTTCCAGGTTGCACTTCACAGAACACACAAAATTGTGTAAAATTATTTATTTATTTATAAAATTGCAAGAAATGATTAAAGAATGTATCACATCAATAAGTTTATAAAATTTCTTTATTAACTTAGTTTGGCATTTGCATTTGCACGAGTTGGCACGAATTGGCCTGCCAGTGGCGCCTATAGCATGTCTTCTATCTGCCATATCCTAGATACGCCACTGTATTACAAGCAATAATACAACTTTCATCTGCAAATATAAATTAAATACGTCCGTGGATGAAAATCATAGCCAACTAAATATATTTTTTTTTACGCAACATGATTGTACACGTTTATTTCATAGTTTCACCTTTTTCGCACCTGTTTTAAAACTAACATTTCAAACACTTCTTCAATTTGCAGGTTTGTATGGCTAAAATAACCGCATTGGCTGAAATTCCAACGCCATAAGTAAATCTAATCACTAATCTAACTGAAATCCAAATTTTCCGTCATTGTTACGCGTAAATCGACCGCGCAAATTATCCACTAATCGAAACCACCCTTCTCCAAATGGATATTCCGGCGAATCTACACATTTTAGAAATGATATAACCGTCGCGTCGCATTTTTTTTCACAGCCCATTACTCGCGAACCTAATGAGCAAAAACCAATAAAGCACCCCAACGCGACCACCAAAACGCGAACTTTATTATTATGGCTCGGTGATGCGGTGATCGCAGCGCACACCGCAATTTCATCTCTCGCTAATTGGGAAGTGACTAGCTAACATAAGCAGAAAAAATGTTTCTTGCTATTCTCTGTATGTTTGTTTATTGGTTTCCAGTTCTATTGAAATTGAAACGGCATCCATTCCCTACGCAGAGAAAAATAAAAGACAAAAACAGCCAAAGCTACCTACACAGATATATGATTTCGCAAGGTAGTTGGCTGTATAGCTATAAATATCAGGTCCGATAACAATACAAAGCCGAAAGGAAGAAAAAACGGGGAGGGAGAGAATATTTGTTTCCTCTACGTATATTTTCCCGTTTTCCGCGAATTTCCAGTCGTTATTTTTAGTTCGGTGTGGTTACCCAAGTTACGAACCCTACAATACCCACTTTTCCACATATAACAGACGCAATATCCTACAATAGAGCAAATAAATACTACTCCAATCTTAAAAACAGAAAAAAAAATCGAAACAATGTGTTGCGGGATAAGTGTCGCAACAGGAAAAACTTTTGCTATTGATTTTTGACAAAAAATTGTTCATAAACGTAAACACTACAATCAATACAACTTGATATTAGTACGAAACAGGAATATAGAAAAATTACGCATATATTTAGATAATAGATAATAGACAAAAACTATCGATTTTACACCTTATTTTCAAATTTATTTTAAAAGCTTGATATTATTTATGGATTCCAGGACAAGCAAAAACTTCGGAGAACAAATTTTTTTCAAAAATCAGCAGTTGAAAAGTTATTTATCTTCATCATCTAAATATATATTTGTTCTTGGAACACTCAAAAGTCTATGAATTAAAATATCCCAATTAGCCGAACAAGATATATTCCAAACAATTTCTTTAATAATAGCACTTTCCAAAATTAAAACAATGGATTAATTACCTAATTTATATGGTTGAAAAGTACGAAAAATTGCCTAAAATGTATTAAACAGAGTAAATGTTAATCTGAGAAAATATTATTTCCCACACTTTAGAACATGG
Source organism: Oryctes borbonicus (assembly GCA_902654985.2). Classification (NCBI taxonomy): domain Eukaryota; kingdom Metazoa; phylum Arthropoda; class Insecta; order Coleoptera; family Scarabaeidae; genus Oryctes; species Oryctes borbonicus. The sequence continues at coordinate 1,586,732 of LR736894.1, forward strand.
GCATAGTCAGAAGGGGCCAATCTCTGAAATAGTTTCACTTTTCAATTCTTGCAATCTCCTCCACCGGTCATACAAAAGTTTCCAAAACGTCAACTCTAATTAGCCCCCTCTTAACCAAATTCTGGCTACGCCAATGCTTTGGCACTGTTTTTATAATTTATTTCTAATTTCTTTCAATAATCACTATTGCACCACCGAGGTTAATAATAGGGAACACAAACTACAGAAGGTAACTGCATTATCGATACCATTTTTGCTACTTCGAAATGATTCCCTTAGATGGCGCTTGGCTCCGGAATTTATACAATATTAAAAATAACAAGGAATATAGTAATTGTGTACAATTAAAATGGAATTTGTGTTGGAAAGAGAAAGGGAGAAATAAGACCAACGTTTTACTATTATTTACAACTGATTTACAAAAGCTTCGCGAATAATTATATACTATTTGTAAAATATGGTTTATTAAGTATTGCAGCGCCATCTGTATTTCGAGTGCCACATTTAAGATGGTACGAAAATATAGAAATCTAGCCCCAATTTTCTGGTGGAGTAATTAAAGAAAAAATCAAAGATTTTCATTTTATTAACTTACATGCAATAGAGAAATATATACGCACAGATGGGAACATTCTTATTTCAAATGAATCTTTTTGTTAATCAACTTTATTATTTTTGTCAACACCGTTTCATAGATAACTATATTTTTAAAATAATTGCAAGTCTATCGCAGAGATGATACTACTTCATCATTTGGAATAAAACACATTTTCAATAGATATCATTAATATATTTATACTTATATACTGCTTAAGTTGATATATGAAAAGTATAAATTGTTGATTACATTTCAGAGTAAACCTTACAACCTGCTATACGAATCCTTATTTAGCAAATCGACAATTATAGGTAAAATTACATGTTATACAATATTAGACATTGGAAAATTGACATTAATATTTTTTGATATTGTACTTAAAATATATAAAGGAGAATTGGTTCTAGCTTCGGATAATTAGAATATGAAAGTAACCAAACAACCTTGTATGATACTGTGTTAAAGTGTTAATGACACAACGTAGCATCAATCTGATTCAAAGACGGAATCATCATCTTTAACTTACGACGATATGCTGGGTCGTTAGCTATCGGATTTCTTTCTAGATAAACAGTGGAAAGATTCTTTAATTCTCCTAATTTCTGAATGCAATTCCAGTCTGTTACTTCATTATCATTCAACTGAAATTAAAAAAATGAATTAGATTGTAAACCTTGATTGGTTCAGTTAATATCGTACCCAAAATTCTTCCAATATTTCCAAATGAAATACATTCTCTATCAGCTTAATTCTATTCTTTGCCAAGTCTAATGTTGTTACTAATTTATTATTTTCCAAGTTCTCTATTGTAGTAATACCATTCTCCGATAAATATAATTGATCAACGTTAATAAGTGCTCTTAAATTTTCAATAGTTACGATGCGGTTGTTTTGCAAACTTAGACAAGTTATATTTGTTAATGTATCTAGATTTTCAATTTTCGTTATTTTATTTTTACCTAAGTACAATTGCGTTAGGTTTGTTAACTTTTCCAAGTTTTCGATAACCTATAAAAAGAGACAACGTAAATAAAATCATAATGTTGCGAAAATTAATTGTATTTACCCGTATTTTATTATCTCCTAATTCCAACAAAGTTAAATTAGTTAAGTTATCCAAATTCTCAATTTTAACAATCTTATTTGATGATACATATAGCTTCTCTAATTTCTTCAATTTACTCAATCCTTCAATTTTTTTAATACGATTGAAAGACAAATCCAATATTCTAAAATATACACCAGTAAAATCTATAACAAAAACAATGTCAAGAACATACTCCAAATTTACCAGCTCGCTCAAATTCTCAATCACGGTTATTTGATTGTCGTACAGCTCCAATTCCTTTAGAGTCTTTAGAGTATTCAAATTCTCGATTTTCTTTATTAAATTCCATCGTAAATATAGTCTTTCAATGCAATTCAGTGGCTCTAAGTTCTGTAACTTTCCGATTCTACCATGATTCAGATCTAGTTCGCTGGTATCGGGATCTACAATTATTATATCGTTGATCGTTAAATCTGGATTTTCTTCCTCGTTCTGTTCGACATTTTCTGCAAAAATCACATGATGAAAGAGGTCCACGTTTAGTTGTATAAAACTTTCTAACCTTGCGCGTCTTCCTCTTTATCGGATGCAGACATTTTCAAGCTTTAAATTTGGAGAAATTGGATACTGTATGGAATAAAAATGATAATATAGCTTAAAGCGTTCGATAAATAGTTAGTTAAATATTATTGGTTGCTATTTTTAGGGAAAAAACACCTATATACCTACTTATTAAACTTCAAAATTGTGCACAAAAAATATGAGGTTAAGGAATAAAATATAAGAAATTAAAAAGCACTAGTGGGATGTCGAAATCAAAATGATTTTCTTAGAAAATTAATCACAATTCATTGTGTATTTCCTTGTGAATGAATCACAATGTTTAGTCATCGCTTAGCGAAAGTTGAAAAGTAGTTGTATAAACAAATTGAAGTCAAATTCTTTTAATTAATACCAACGTAAACATTCCATTAACAAATTGGCGGGAAAAAATCAAACTTGAAATTCAATAAAAGCCTAATCTCAAAAAGTTTAATTTATTTTATAAAATACATATTTATTTCTTCTACACAATAATTATCAATAGAATTAAAGTGACCTCAAAGATATCTTTATTGGTACCATAATCAACGCTTTGGTGTATGATTCAACGATTCAGCAAATCTGCTCTCTAAAAAAAAGGAGAAAACGATACACAACTATTAATATTATACGCTATTAACTTACGTGAAAAGACAACTGGTAATTTCTTGTCGATCAATAACTTTGCCAATGAATAAAAACAAACTGTAACAATTAACATGAGGCATGTTGATATAATGAACACATATTCTTTATGATGTCGGTATTTACAACATTTATCGCTCCAAAACGTTCGAGTTCCGTTCATCTGAAATTAAAAATATTAAATTTCAAACCTAATTTCTCTTAGTAATCTAATTACCAAGTCAACGATATCCATACAGTTTGCTATTTCTTCGTTAATATCACTTACGCTATTGTAATAATCACTTAACTCCATATAGAGATCTAAACATGTCCGACAAATCCCAGTATCATTCTGCGTTGACTTTCTGTCTATGCAAGATACAACATTCTTATATAATTTATAAAACTGTATGGTAATATTTGCTGGTTCCGGAGTTATTGTCCCATTATTAACAACAAAACATTCTTAAACACATATTTTAGACAATACATTTATCTCAATTACAGATACGCAGCAATACCATTACACTTCGCTCTGCTCCATAAATGTTGGGCGTTCTCATACATTGTTCCGATTATTTCTAACCTATCAAATGCTGTGTTTGGATCATAACATGCAGTCCCATTTACATCGATACTCTAAAAACAAGCTATTGTAATACAGCTCAGATTAGCTCAGAGTACTTTGAAAGTCTTACATGTGACAAATTGTTAAACGAAGACAAGACATCAATGTAGTTTAGAACGCATTCTTGACAAAATCTGATCGGATGTGAATTATTTATTGCACAATAGGTGAAATTTGATGCAACTAAACCAAAATTATCCTTTAACACCACACATTTATCAGGACTTGTTTGATTATCGAGAGCATAACAGACTATTCTGAAAAAGAAAACAAACAAAGGACTGGGTGTAATACACAAACATCGATTGTACGTACAAATTTATGAGAATCACAGAACTGGTAAGAAGATACATTTTCACAAAAATAATTATTATTTCAGTGGTTGTTAATTGTTTCAAGTAATACGATCATGTTTTTTGAAAATCAAGAAAGATCCCCGCTTGTACATTTATTGAACTGAAAGGAAAACAGCTGGAACTAAAGAATTAAAGAAGCTAAAGAAGCAGTGACAATTGTTAATTTCGCCAAAAGATTGCGCTAGTAATTACGTCAAATTCCGTACAGAAACCTGAAATATGAGATCGTTCCAAAGTTTTAATTTATTTTTTTTATATACATTTTTAATTTCTATTATTTTTAAATTTTAAAT
>LR736894.1:1590873-1949837 GCA_902654985.2 Oryctes borbonicus
ATGGTTTAAATATATAACATTAACTAATTAAAAGACTGTTTGGTAGTTTCTTGTATCCAACGTAACTTTTGCTCCTAATGCATAGATGGCGCTAATTTTAATTCTATAAAATTAGGTTTATTTTTGTATAAAGTGTTGTATTTCGAAATGAGTGATTTCAAATGTAAAATATTGTTTTAATCCAGATTGAACATTGAGTGCGAAATTGAATTCTTATCATTATTCTTAAAATTTTTGTAATTAAAGTATAGTAAGCATTATTAGAAAATAGGTAAGAGTGTACTATGTTAAGAATTAAATGCAAAGAACGTGTATAATAAGTTGCCTACCGTATTCAAGGTACTCTGATAACTGGCACAAGATTTTATATGAATGCCTGTATTTACTATTAGCGTCTCTTCAATCTCCTAAATCTGTTGTCACAACTTTTTGCAAGCCACCTCCATTGTTGCAGAAATAATGCAAAACATGTAAAGTAAATGTACTTATTTTGTTTTAATTTTTTATTCTTATTAATTTTAATCTTTCATTGTATTATTATTTATATTTACTGAAAAACTTCCTACAAAAACTTGCGTATTTAGTTAAGAGAAAGTTATGACTTCATGATAAATAGAAATAATGGGGACCGCGCGGAATATATCTAATAATTTTTTCTTAAGTAAAAAGGAAACGTTGTGACTACATATTTACGAGTTTAAAGTGACACCAACCGTAATACAGCCATTTATATGAAATCTTATGTTAGTGACCTACAATTTCGTGATAGGCAACATGTTATACAAGTTCGAACCTGCTTCCTTCACATTTAATTCTTAACATAGTGCACGTTCTATTTTCTTTGTAACTAAGGAAATACATAACACCAAGGTTAAGTGCAAAACATATTTTTACGCGGTTTCAATGGATTACTCATAATTTTGTACTTACTTACATAGAAACAATATCTAAATATCACATTTGACGGTATAGTCGAAACGATTATAAGATTTAAAGATAACAGCTTTATAAAATATCAAAATGAACTGGAAATCTCACTGTATAAAGTGAATTCTTTCTTTTTATGGAATAAAATTTATATTTCGATTACTAAGAATAACATCTGGTAATTTGAGTTATCTCTTAAAAAGAGCATTTTTGAAAAGTATACAGAATTTAATGGGGAAAAATGCACTTTTGGACTAGCTACATAAAGCAAATCGAATAGGAAGATAGCAAAATAATAGCAGTCTTCTCATTAGACTAGATGTCTAAGGAATTTTCAAACGACTTATATTTTTTTGCTTTATATTAAAATTATAAGTGTTACAATGAAACAATGGTACGAAATATCTGGGAAGCAATTATTTGTAAAGAATTCTTGTTGATTTGAAATCGTTAAAGGATGTCTCAATTTACGTTAATGCATTTGTAAAACAAAAGATAATTTTACAATGTTTATAAACAGTTTTCTTGAAGTTCAAATTTCGGTAGATCATGTTTCCAAATCTAGCATATGTATAAACAATAAAACATCGATATGCATAAAAATCTGATCAAATAGCCAAATAGTCCCACTGCGTTATATGCAGAGAGTATCATCTCTATTTTCAAAACTCTCTCGGCTGTGCTTACAAAACACTTGCAAACGACGGAAATGACCCGTGAAAATCACAAAGGTCAATAAGTGCTCACGTCATTAATGGCAAATGTTTCAGTACGCACATTCACATGTGTTTTATTTATGGAGATATGGAAATACGTCAGCTTTTACGATCAATATAGACGCTCGCATACAAAGTTAGATTGTGTTGATATTACTGGTCCAAAAACATCGAAGAGTAAACGCTTATCTTCTCTTATAGTAAATTTCCGCATGTTTAAATCTTCGTCTTTTTTTTTGTATGTCGAATATTTTCGGCAACCAAACCATGTACTGCTAAGATAATTTGTCGGGGTCAAAAATTCCATTTGATCATTCAGATTATGCGGGATTTGTACAAGAGCTTAAAATGTAAATGTTTCCATTGTTTGAAGATGCGGTTGCTTGTAAGTTTGCACAAGGATACGCGTGCGATAAGCTCTTGAATATCTTGAATATTAGAACGGAAGCGGACGCCCAAATAAGGAAGAAGATTGTTTCGGAGATCTGGTCCTGAAGAAAGAGAAAAACTTAAAAAAAACTAAAAAAACAAAAATCTGCATATTTTGAAACTATTGGCATATATCATTAGTTCTATCATAAACAAAAAAGGTATTATTATTATTATTAGTTATGGTGAAATACTTGTCTACACGTCAATTTACAATTTTGCTTTGCCCAAAATCGCATAAGAAAGTCACTTTTAGCGACAAAGCTCACTTATTCTAACTTGGCGGTCTTATAAATAAACAAAATTGCAACATCTATTTGGAAGCAATGCATGACTACTTCAATAGCATTTCATGCCGGAGAAGTCACTAGTAGCCCTTATTTTCTTGTCGACCTCCTGCTTAATGTTAACTGAATTTTTTTGGCCCGAAATGGATGCTTTGGACTTGGACGACAAGTGGCACACTTCACTTACTGCAACACATCGATAGTTTCCAGGAATGGAAATATTCCCTTAACGTCTTCTTATGGAGTTACACGTTAAGTCGTTAGCTTACGTTAACATTACACGATTTGGAGACTAATATTGAATGTGTAATTCCTGCCAGCGCTTTCGAGAAGGACATTTGAATGATGCACCTACTTATTCCATAAATAATGGTAGATTGCGTCTTACATTGAAAATTGGTGAGTCTGAAGCAACAAGAATCAAGTTGCTTGTTAGCCATGTATTTTGTTTGAGCTTCTAAGCTTTTCGCACCATAGAGTCCTTCAGACAAAGCAGACCATGTTGTAATTAGATCTTTCTTCGTGCTTCACTAACTGGACGTTACACTTGTTTTCTGCTGCACAATTAATGTTGCTTATACAAAAGTATTTATCACTTTGAGACTTTTTGAATGAAACAAATAGAATTTATTTAACCTCCTCTCTGATCTTTTTTTTTTTTATTAATATTGTTTAATAATTACACTGTATTACTTCGGGATGACGAAACGATTTTAAATTTGAATTTGCGTATATCTTTTTAGCAAATTTCGAATTATTTTTATCTCACTACCTTAACCTTTAATATTAATATAAGCAATAGGTTGAATTAAATATTGCTTTATACGCCTTTACCTAAAAACCTAGATATACCAAACGAAAATTTGTATGTTATCATCATCTCAGATATCTTATTTGGCGTATTTGGTACGATATGTACGTTGTAATAATTACTATGTTTACATAAATAGAAAGAAGGCCGTGGGAAAAGTAGGAATGACGAATAATGTTGATACATTGGTAATGCTGTAATCTTAATTCTTTTGTTTTGTTAATACGAATGTTGCTAAATACTGAAAGCATGGGTATGGTGAAAGATCATCCATATTATACAAAGTAAGCGTTCGCTATTACACCTAAAAGCAAACATAACTCTTTTGGCATATCTTTCGTGATCCCCTTATTATTAAAATTGAAGACGTTCGATTTATTTATCATCAAGGCCAAAGCTGATAACGCAAAAAAATATTTGTTTTATGTTACTATTTACACAAATATATCCGAATCTACTACATTCTCCATTTTTATTTGATTTTTTTTTACATAAAATCAAACAAAGATAAAATAACGTTCTTGGAAGTCATTTACATCTCATGCATGAATATATCATTATATTTATTGTTAGAGTAATTGACGAGATCGGCACGTGGTTAATTCCTTTGTTTTTATCCTCCCATGATCCAGGAAGGAAATGGTTTTGGTTCGGCCTTGGTTTAGTTTTATCTATTTCCTTACACGTGCGAATTTTTTTGCATAAACAATTACGTAATGAAAACATTTGTAAATGTAAATGTTTGTATTTTTTAATGTATACAGGTGTCCCCGGATGGAGTCAATAAAAAGTCTTTATTATTAATTTCACAACTTTCTTTTTGAAAAATTCTGCTTTTCAAAGAAGTGCTAGGACATTTTATCTCACGATCATGCTGTAAATTTTCTGCATAAACCCTTTGTTTTAAAACACCCCACAAGAAGAATCGGTGTAAGATAAGAGGCTTAGCAGGAAAATTAATAGAATCAAACCTTCTCATCCGCCTTTCTTCGGAGTGTTTTGTCAACTGGTGCCGTACCAGAATTATGGAATGATCAGAACTCCCCACTTACTGTCGAAAAATATAGCATTCCTACCTCTAAAGTATCAAGAAATGGTCACAGAAAAACCGAAAAAATCCTCCAAAAGACGCAAATAAACATGACGACAAAGATTTATTCGTAAAAAATTCCCCACAGAACTATGAAGAAGTGCAAATTATAGGGAGTTGGGAGAAATCGGGTGACAAATATTACACAGTAACATTTGTGAGGTTAATATTAACAATATCATAAACTTTGGTGTGCTATACTTACTTAATTTTTGATTTTTTTTATAAATGAATAAAAAAACGGCCGTTTCGAGGACCATTCGTGTCCTCGAAACGGCCGTCTCGGACTATTTATTATATTACTATGTAATAAATTAAACTTGTGTGGTGCGGAGGGTACCGATACTTATGTGTTGTTTACCATACTACGCCACAGTCCTTGCTATCATTATTTTATATTTAAATTTGATTTTGGATTAGAAACAACTTTCTTTTTATTTTTATGCTTTTAATTTTTTTTTAATTTATTAACAACCTGTACATTTGACGTCGGTCTCTTTTCACGATAAGCTAATTTCTTTAAAACGCCGAATTTTCCCCTTTCTTCGTAAATTTAGCAATAAGGATTTTTTCCTTTTGTCACCTCAATTAGGAGACATACTATAAAGTGTTCTAATAAAAAATACATTTATTTTTTTTTTTTTTATTAAAGATTTAAAGATTAGTAATTTCATTTTAGCCAAATATTCATCTAAAAATAGGGAACATAGGAATAATTATGATTAATAATTATTGATAATATTTTTTTTTTTCGGGGGAATCTATAAAGAAAACCGCAAGCATGTTACTGCTTAAATTTGCAACTTCTTAATAACTGTTATTTTATTTGAAGATGTGAATTAAATCAATCTATTTTAGAGAAAATTTTCAAACTAATTTTTCTTCAAAGTGAGAAAAATGGACAGCATGCATTCATGACGTAGCTAATTTAGGTCAATAGAAGTTGTAAAGCTTCATAAAATAGGGTACAACAGTAACGGGAGATCAAGTAGGCCAGGTGCATGTATTTCAAAGTTTCGCGGCCAACTCGATCAGCTGGTACGTTAAACAGTTGAATCGATGTCGATTGGTTGCTATGCAACCACACCACTGGTTACCACCAATCGTGCGGCTAGATATTTAAGTCCGCGCGTTTTTTTCGTTCATTGTCAAGTGATTTCCACAGTTGCCTGGGGGCATTTAAAGTGGGAGGTGTATAGAATTGCTAGGCAGTGCGGAATCGATCAGAGTGTCGTTCGGAAGTGCATGTGGAGCAATATTTGTTTACGCACGCTTCAAAAAAACCGCGAGCTAATTGTCGTGCGATTGTGTACATTCGAAGTTTTCGATAACGAAGTGCATATTTGTGCGGACCTCCATTCGATTTATTTAAAGAATATTTTTCCCACGTACCACAAAAAAGAAACCACCATAAAAAATTATTTAATTCGTTCAGTTTGGAAGGATGAATTTATCTTTCGCAGGATGCGGTTTTATGGGAATCTATCACGTCGGTGTAGCGGTTTGTTTTAGAAAATATGCTCCGCATCTCCTGCTTAATAAAATATCGGGAGCTTCGGCTGGCGCCTTAGCCGCTTGTGGATTACTTTGCGATCTCCCAATTGGTAAGTTGTTTTTGGAAAAAAACAAGAGAAATTACCAATAAAATTGAACATAGTAAAAACAACTTTTATGTTTTGAATATTTTGTTTTATATCAGAGAAACGTTCTGTTATTATAAATTATAACTGCGTGTATTTTGTAGTAAACACAAGTGCGTCATCGCATTACTCCACGTGGGGGCATCGCAGTTGACATCATTCGCGATTATACATATTCTTAATCTGTTGTTTATTTTTTTCTTTAATTTGTTTCGAAACTGTGTTAGTAGCGTTAATAAGGCGTACTTTTGACGTATCATCTAGCAAGATAATTGTGTTAACGTATTAAAATCGATCATCTCAAAATCAGTTATCTGAACGACCTTTAAAATTATCGCAAAAAAAGGATTCTAAGTTAAGTTAACCTTTGACCAAGTTATAAATAAGCGGAACCTAATTTGCGCATGCATTAAGTATTTAAAGCACACGTACCTAGCTAAAAAAAAAAAAGAGTTAAATATCAATATGGCAAACAATACAAAAGTATCGGCAAACTACGTACCACACAAGTTTAATAAATTAATTAATCCGGGACGGCCGTTTCGAGGATCCCGGATTAATTAATTTATTAAATTTGTGTGCTGCACAGTGAGCCGATACTTTTGTGTTGTTTGCCATACTATGTCACAGTCCTTGCTATCATTATTAAATATCAATATTTTTAAGGTACGAGGTACAAAGTGCCTAAAATGAAAAAACTAAAAAAATAGAATTATTCCATATCAATTAATTAAATCAAATGCAATTTAAATTTTTCAATAACAAAGTTCATTCATTATCTTTGATGAAATTACTTTATTAATTATTTATTATTAATTACGGTTAGTTGCTAAGCAACGACCAATCGCAATGATGAAACTTTTAGCGCGACTTTTAATTTATCCCGATGAAAATGTTTCAAAATCCACTAGAAATATTTGTATTTCTCCAGGTGATTTTACCAGCGATGTCCTTCGTGTCGCCACCGAAGCCCGCAGTCGATCCTTAGGTCCATTCCATCCCAATTTTAACATCCAGAAACTCCTCCTCGAAGGTCTGGAGAGATTCCTACCCGAAGATGCTCATCTTATGGTCAACGGCAAGCTTCATATATCCCTCACCCGCGTTTACGACGGAAAAAACGTTATCGTCTCCCAATTTAATAGCAAAGAAGAGCTAATAGCTGCTTTAAATGCTTCTTGTTTCATTCCCTTCTTCTCTGGGTTGCTTCCGCCTAAATTCCAAGGAGCTCGTTACATGGATGGTGGATTTAGCGATAATTTGCCTAGTTTAGACGAAAATACGATAACGGTTAGTCCATTTTGCGGCGAAAGCGACATATGCCCGAGAGATGATAGTATGCAATTGTTTCATGTAAGTTTGCTAAATGAGCTTTTATTATTGGTTACATTTGGCCAATTTTTTGTGTAGATTAATGTAGCCAATACGAGCATCGAAATATCAAAGCACAACATATACAGACTAGCTAGAATTCTATACCCTCCAAAACCGGAAGTCTTATCAAACATCTGCAAACAAGGCTTCGACGACGCCCTTAGATTTTTACATAGGAATAACTTGATCAATTGCACGCGGTGTTTGGCGGTCCAATCCACTTTCGTCATTCAAAAAACCATAGACGAATGCATAGAATATGATCCACAGTGCAACGAATGCAAATTACACCGACAGGTAAGCGTCATTTTAGTAACTTGGAAACTTGGATGAAGTTATTTGGCTTACAGGAAGCTTTAGTGTCCAATCTACCTGACACCGTCCTCACTATCTTTCAAGACGCGATCGATTCGGCTAACAAGGGCTTAATCAATTGGATCTTCAAACATAGAGGGATGAAGCTGTTGTCTGTGCTGAGTTTACCTTACAGCCTACCAGCTGATGTGATGTACGCTACACTTACCAAGTAAGTTTGCTCTATAAGAGTGCCTTGAGCACGTAGAACGTTGTTTACAGGTTGAATCTAACACGCTCATTTAAAACCACCACCATCAGCATATACACCGCACTAACGACTAATAATGTTGGTAGCATTGTCGGAGATAGCTTCGAAATGCGAAATTTTCAGTACAAGATCGTCGGCAACGCCTTCCTCACCTCTAGACCACAGTCACCACATAAGCGCTTAGCTCTTTGCGGTAATAACAATAGGTGACTATACACTGTATTCCTATTGGTTAAAGGTCTTGCTAGTCACTTTTTTCTCGTTAATTTTCGTGTGATTTTGCTCATTAACGTCGTTTTCGTTTTGGTGGTGGATTGTAACGTTAATGTGTTTGGATAAACAGCAGAATTTCTAAGAATCTCCTTTAGGGATGTCTGGTGAAAGTCAATATCATGTTTATGTCAATAATTTATGTAAAGCAAGTGGAACTTTTATAATAATTGTTTTAATTCCCAGACTTCAACTAATGCATAACATAGATAAATAGGGATTTAATGTCCTTTCACATTTAACACAATAAATATTGAGTGGCTTTTCAACGGTTATCTATTCTATTTACGCAGCCAAAGAGGTTCCGATATCGCGTTTGTTTTAATCACTTTTTGTTTTATATTCTTCGTCACTTATCAACGCCTTCATATCTATTTTTGCCGGTTTGTAAATAGATTGATTTGAGTTGGTAAACATGGATATTGATTTGTAGCAGGTGCCGCTATTTTTCTTCTAGAATTAAAATATGCCTACAAAGGCGCTTTATGTGGTTGTCTTTTGTTGTGTACTGCTTTATTGTCGGTTTTTTTTTAAGAATTTTATCATCGTGGAATGAAGCTATCTTAATGATTTTTTAATTTTAAAGTGATTGTCACTATATTGCATATGTTCACTATTAAAACAATATATACCTTATGGTATTTTACATTGATCAACCATAAGTTAAAAAACGATAACGTTTTCGTTATATTTCGTAATGTAAAATTTGGAAAAAATGTATTAACGTTAGCAGTTTTTCGGTTTGCATCTTGTTCTATTTCAAATATTTGCGGCCTGTTACTGACATCTCTAGGATACTGTTGGTTTATGTTCTATTAAAAAAAGTGGATCTTATTTTATTTTTTTGGGGCGCAAAATGATCAAAGTAACTCCACTCTATGGTACTATTTTTTGCTTGTTTGTAATATTAAAAATTGCTTTAAGATTCATGGCGACGACCCCGTCGGTTGGAAATAAGATATGGGAAGTTAGTAAATACTTCCTAGATCGGTTCTCTGACGTAATTAATAAAGTGAGCACCAAACCGAGACAGCTCTCTGCTAAAATTGCATGCCAATTAGCGATAACGGAATATACAGGTTCGTAACGTTTTTTCCCCCCTAAAAGTCTAAAAATTTATGCGACTTTCCTCTTGAAACAGACGATCTTGATGTAGAAGCTTACCACCAACACAGAGAAGTAGAAACGACCAGTCAAGTAAACTTAAATTTCACGCTCGATCTAGAAAACAACGGAAGGTAAGAATTCTTCATTAACTTCTTTAACGTCCCTATTGCTACGCGTTGCTTTACGCAGATCTCTAGGCGAAAGCGAGACTCCCCGCGCCATAGCCAATAAGATTCTATCGAGACGGTCGAGTCTGACTTTCAATACGACCAGTGATATCTCAATCGGCGAAGACACCTTCGAACACATCTTGCAGGCTACGCAACACCACGAAGCCGTATGGACTTACTACTATCTCGATGAGAATAATAAGGTTCGGCGATTATAAATGCGGACATCCTTTAGATTTTGGAAAATATTGGTTCTATTTTGTTTCAGGTCAAAGTAACGGAGATATTTGATGTAACGGAGAGCGATTCCCCGGCGGTCCAAAGCGTTAAAGAGAGGGAAATCAATCAGCAGCTGCAGTTCGACGACGATTGGGACGAGTCAACTTGGATGGAACATCCGGAAGATCAAATGTGTGAGTCTAATATAAAAGGAGGTATCCCAATGAAGCTTTCCGTTAATATTAGTAATACAAAAGAGTGTGTATTACCATTCTTGATCGGGCCTTCCAAATTTGATACTAAAACAATTGACGTGTCGTAAGAACTTTTTAATCCTGCTTGTGGTTAACATTCAAAGACATAGTCCTGTATGGAGGTATTTTAAGTTTCGCAAAAATACGTTTGCGCGTTAGATTAGCTTCTTTGGAGAATCAAAACAGTTAATTGCATGCTTTAAACATTGCTTCGCGTAGTTGCTGCATCTTCTTGGTACCATAACCAAGTCCTGTCTGCCAAAGCTAGGTCATCTGTGAAATCTTCTAAAGACGGTTAGAGAATTCCCAAATGACATTGAACGGTTAAAGTTCCATTGAACATAACTGGTTGAACAGAATCGGATTTAATTCCGACGTGAATTACAACATGTAATTGTTCCTGGCCGAAAAGTTTGGACAAATTAGTCTTAAAATTCGTCATGCTTTTGATTTAGGTATATCAACCCATGCTTCTATTACTCGAGTTGAAAATGCCCGGATTAGCCGCGATATAAGTCATTGCTATTAACTAACGTTGTTATATAAATTTGCAAAATTGAAAATCCGCCATAATTTTTAAAGCTTACAGTACGATAGCACTTTAGCTTAAGTACTGTTTACTTTACTTCGAAATTGGTTGATTTTGAAATTAAATCTTTTCCAGTCCTCAGCCATGACATTAGGTCGAGAAGTATAGCGGAACTATCCGAATATTCCATCGATGACATCCACGATCGCGACAACTGCAACCTATTCTCAGATCCGGAAAGCGAATGGACAGGCACGTTGAGAGTTGAGGAACCTGACGACGAGGACGTTTCGGACTTGAGACCGGAATCGGACCAGCCCGACGGTCGATTTAGGACACCGTATCAAATTCCTTCGTTCACTTACGGCGAATCCGGCCTGTGATATCCCACTACGTTTCTTCCCATCTCTCTAAACATTGATTGACATTCCAATTATATATTTCCCGCCATATCTTCATCTCCATTCTATATTATGATTACAATCCTCTGTGAAATAAAGGAAATATTTATTCATTTAATTATAAGGTAATTCAACTTGTGAGTGAGATATTAACGGTTATCCCTTCTATATGTGATATATGTAGCGATACTGATTTTTTTTTTTGTACATAATGATATAATTTGTTGTGTTTAAAGTCAAGACACGTTACTTGTTATTGAGATTACCCTTTGTTGTCTGTTATATATTCACATATGCATTGAATTTAAGTATTAAAATGTGAGTAACTGATATAAGGAAACAAAGCAATACTATTTATTGAAAATAAACGATATTTTACTAATCTGTTTGATTTATTTCTTCATCAAAGCGGCGCGGTGAGTTACGAACACTTTGTTTGCTATGCAAAACGTTTTACCTTTTTTTTTAAGATATCTAATCTTTGGACCTTACATGAAATTGGATTAATTCCATCAATTTAATTGCTTCTAATCACTTTATGGATGATTCACAATGTGCATAATAGATCTATTTCAAACGGCTTGCTTAGTAATAAGTAGTTGCCTTAAAAACCTTGAATAATTTATATGGATACGAACAATTATGATACGATTAGCACTTTTATGTATGGTTTAAAATTTATTCCAGAATGTTCCATCTAATTCGTATTACAATATTAAACATTCTCTTATGTTATATATAATTAAGCAATTAAATTAATTTGCAATTTAATTACACTAATATAAAATATTTGGATATCAGTGCCATCTCTTAGAGGTTTTCTAAAGTACGCTAAATTTCTACGGTTTGCCTTACTGTAATACTAACATCAATATTATAGTTATCTTTAATATCGATTTATCGCATTTATAGAATTCTATAATCAGTAACTTGGTTGCATTCCACATATACATATGAACGTTTCGCAATAGATGGCGGTACTTTGTAAATTCGAAAAAGGTATTTGTTGAAACAAATACCTTTTTTTTGAATTTGAAAATTTGAATAAATATATTAAAAAAAACATTAAATTTCAACAGTAGAAATGTATTTCGGGTGATGCCGTGTAGTTAATATTTTACTTAACGTTTCGCTGACCATCCTGTCAGCTTCTTCAGAAGATTTCTAAAGACTGCTGTTGTTGTCTTTTGCTGCTCGTTATACATCCTATTTTTGTTCCGCTTTGCTGATCCATAACCGTTCTGCTTTGCTGATCCATAACCCTTCCGTTCCCCTGAATCGCGTCGTTCGTGGTATGACGACTCCGTAGTGCTAACCTCCACGTGTTGCTGATCTTGTATCCATCTTCGCGATTGAAGTTGTTGGTGTCCTTCATTATTTCTATCGATTCGCGTATTATCTTCGGGTAGTAGTGGCTGGCCCTGGCTAATACCTTAACGTCGCGGTGGTCTCCTTGTTGGTGCAGGTGTTCTGTGATGAGGTGTGATGAGGGATCTCTTCCTCATCAACACTTTATTAAGAAGAGCGGAAAAAATCAGCGACAAACATCATAGGAATAGCGAAATACAACACGTCAAAAACGCCCTGCAGAAAAACGGCTACAGTACAAAAGATATAAGGAAGCCACGAGAGCAGAGAGAAGACGAAGACCAACAACAACTAGCAGGATACGCGTACTTTCCATACATAGCCGGAGTCACCGACAGGCTAAAAAAGACCATAGGGGAGAAAAACATTACCACACGTTTCAACACGGTGACCAAAATCGACCAGCTACTCCCTCCTAACAAGGACGTGGTACCAAAACTACGAGCAAAAGGCATATACGAACTGAAATGCCAATGTGGAAAAAGCTACATCGGTCAAACAGGACGGAGTATTCAGTGCAGAGTGAAAGAGCACAAGAGACGCACGCCTTAGGCATATTGGAAAATCTGCAGTCGCAGAACACCTGCACCAACAAGGAGACCACCGCATAAGCTACAGCGACGTTAAGGTATTAGCCAGGACCAGCCACTACTACCCGAGGATAATACGCGAATCCACAGAAATAATGAAGGACACCAACAACTTCAATCGCGAAGATGGATACAAGATCAGCAACACGTGGAGGTTAGCACTACGGTGTCGTCATACAACGAACGACGCGATTCAGCGGAACGGAATGGTTATGGATCAGCAAAGCGGAACAAAAATAGGATATATAACGAGCAGCAAAGGACAACAACAGCAATCTTTAGAAATCTTCTGAAGAAGCTGACAGGATGGTCAGCGAAACGTCAAGTAAAATATTAACTACACGACATCACCTGAAAGACATTTCTATTATGGATTACGGTCGTGAAAGCCTACACTTAATTAAATTTCAACATTTATTTTCCTATTTTGCCAAATTTCCTTCCAACTAGATTTATCGCATTGAAAATATTACGATCAATTCTACGATACCTATTTAATATTCACTCAACGTTCTACTGTACTTTTTCTCATAATTTATAGTTTAATAAACAATGTCCAATTATTTCATGTACCAGTTTCCTAACAACTTACGTAGACAGACCTTAGAGCGATTCTTAACAATTCCCTCATGCATTATGTTCAAAATTTATTACGCCATTGTTTCGTAACGTTAGGTATTGCTTAGTGTAATAGCATTCTGAATAGTAACAAGTTGGTATATTCGGTTTGGTAATTAGAAGGTGGTAGTAGCTTGTTTGTTTTTGTAAATGTTCATGTCGACCGCAATGGCGTGATAATCAATAAAAAATTATGTCCTGCACGAGTTTGTCGTAAAGTATGTTAAAATAAAGATAGTTTTTAATAGGCTATAACAGTAACAATTGTTACATTAAAAATTATATACTTTGCGTTAGGTTTTCATTATATTATGGTATTGTTAGAAAAGATTCTATTTTTTTTTGTTTCCATATATTTCATGTTACCATCTCACCTAGATGTTCAACTACTTTGGGCCAACGTAAATTTGCCTACTTTCAATAGTCTTATGGTCTTATAGAATCTATAAAATCTATATCTTATAGAATCTATTAAGCTATTTTTGGTGCCTTATGAAGTTTTATCCTGGCTGAAGAAAGCCAACAGACTGATAGCTTGGTAGTTCCTTTCTGATACGAGGGTGGTTTAGGAAGTCACTAAAAACTCTAAGAGATGGCGCTCGTAGTAACGAAAATGTTTGTTTTGTGACAAGGTTTGTTAGTCACTAGACAGTCAAAGTCTCAGTTAAATCCATCACTCGGTTCTCGATTTAAGCAAAAAATGTTTGTTTCTGTAAAAAAGGGGAAAAAGGTGAGTTTCGAGCGGTGATTAAACACTTATATTTAAAAGAGAACAAAGATGAATTGGATGAAGTTTACGGCTGCGCTAGCAACTGTTTACAATTGGGTAAATGAGTTTAAATGAGGCCGTATATCTACAAAAAATAATTCTGGACGTCCAGTGGAAGTGACTACCTCAGAAATTATTGGATATGGTTTTGAATGATCGACGAATCAAAGTGCGCGAAATAATCGAGGCCATAGGCATATCGCAAAGTACAGTGTTTTCAATTTGCATGAATAATTGGGCGTGAAAAAAATTTCGGCAAAGTCGGTGTCGCGTTTGCTCTCAGTGAAGAGTAAACGCAATTGTGTGGCATCGACTTTTGGGCTGTTTTGACGCTTTTCCGATGCAATCTTGACATGTTTCGCCATCACTACATAACTATGGACGAAACATGGTTGTACCACTACGAAGAAGCAGTCAAAACAGTAGGTTTTTGAAGGCGAAAGAGCTCCAAAGAAGGCGAAGGCGGTGAAATCGGACGACAAGGTTTTTTGGGAATCGCGGGAACGCGGAATCATCTATATCGATTACTTGGAAAAAGGACGAACAATAACTGGGAAGGACCGAAAAAAAACGTCCTCATTTAAAAAAAAAATCCTCATTTACATCTACCATATTCACTGTATTTGGCCCCCAGTGACTTCTTTTTATTTCCAAATTTGAAAAAATGGCTCAGCGGACAACGGTTCGTATCGAACGAGGAAGTCATCGATCAACCAGATGCCTATATTAAGGGCCTTTGGAAACCCTACTTTTTAGAAGGCTTAAAAAAGCTGGAAAAGCGCTTGGAAAAGTGTATAAAGTTAAATGGAGATTATGTTGAACACTAAATAAAAATCTACAGGAAACACTTTGTTTTTCTATCTTGTTTTAAGGACTTATTGAACCATTTTAAATAAAAAAAATCGGTATAGAATAAAACCAACGTATTTCTCCTGATACTATCCAAATTGTTAAACTTAACAATATATATGACTCATAGGTCCAACAAAACCTTCCGGACACGTTTTTTGGCTATCAAAATATTGTTTTTTTATCGACTTGTTTGCCAAATCGAGTTTTCAATGCAATAATGCAAGACCCAACGAAAACTAACTCAAAACTTATTTACCAATAATAACAAAACTCTTTATGTAGCCATATTAGTTAACCGTAACTCTTTTAGCGAAACAAAACACGAACTTCGAAATAACAGCAAAGAGCGTATTTCTGTATTATTCGGCGCCAAATTATTTTTATATCTCATTTGACTTGATAGTGGGCCAAATTTGTATACGAGCAATCCTACTACATAGTTTTGCCAGTTTTTTTTTTTATATTATCGTATTATTAACCGCGGATGCCCAATACTTGCTCGTGAATGGGTATTGTGCGTCTGTATGCACCAGGAAGCTCTATTTAAAAAATAGTTCAGTTTAGTAGCGGTTCGGTAGTGCGGCAATTGCACAGAATCGCTGTTGTTACTATTCAAAAATGTCAAGCTCTATTATTTTGGGTGAATAACACATGTTAATTCGGTCATAAAATTCACGTTTATTTTTGTGGATCTATGAGGTGATTAGACTTTTAAAATTTGGACTCGAAAATGGTGCTTAAGTTAGATTTATGTTATTTTGTTGACGAAATTATAGAGTACCGTGTGTGCATGAGAGTTACAAAATTTTTGTTTTGGATTTATACGAAATAATTTGGACAATTTTTTGAGTACAAAATTTGAGTTTTCTGCAGTGAATACAATAAGGTTAAAAGGTAATTTGGAACTTTTAACATTTCTTTTGGTTTTTCAGGGAAAGTGATTTATCTTTTTTAAAGGCAAGGTGATAATTTTTTAAATGATTTTACGTAGTATTTTGCATGTTTCGAAAAAAGACGAAAACTATTAGAATTATAATTAAGTAACTTTTCGAGTTTATCAGATCAAAATTTATCGAATTGAAAGTTTTGAAAATAAAGACGAAATGAAGGAAATACTTGCTTGGAAACTTGCTATGTTTATGTATGCGAAAGGTTATTAAAAATGGAGACTGTGCGTCTTTTAAATAAAAGATGTTTTGAAAATAGAAAAGTCGTACTTACTACATAATGTTCAAATATTTATTAATCAGTCAATTTATTTCCGAAACACTCTGTAGAATTAGCATCAAAACACAACCATACACTCTTATCTACTTTCGAGCATGGAAAGATAATATTAATCTAAATATAATACAGATCAAATAAATTAAATCATCTTCGATTCTACTGTACAAAGTAAGATAATTCAAGCAATTTCCCAAGTTGTACGTACTTGAGAAACTATTTCATTCAAATTGAATAATATGGCACCAATCACGCGTGTATCTGTGTACATTTCGTGAGTTAGATGATCTTTATCGGCATTATGCACACGTCTCCTCTGTATAAAGTTTATTCTCCATCGTTTGACGAATTCATGTCATTTGTTACCACATGTCGATGCACAAACAGTGTTGTATTTATTCGTCGAAATGAAAAAGCGGACTGATAAGAGAAGAATAAGAAAATAAAGGATTGTTGTTATTCGTAAAGGCGACCGATATCAGCGTTGGTCAATAGTTTATTTGAGAGTCTTGAATGATTTTCGATAGAGTAAACACTATTGCGATATGGTTTCAAAACGCTGGTGTTGATAGAATTATTTGGTAAATTTTATTGTTGTGTCTGTGTGTTTATACTTCGATAGTGTTCAGGAAATAAGGTGAGATGACGACTAAAATAGTTATTTTTTTTCTTTTTTTTTTTTTATAAATTTGTGTAACTTCCGCTACTGTATTTGTTTGGAAATTTCATACGTTTCGAGTCGTTTACTGTTTGATTACACTGAATTGTAATAGCTTATTGTTAGATATGTTCATGTAAATAAGTACATTGCTTTTATGTGTTTACTCTTATTTGTTTATGATATTAAATTAAATTATATTTTCTTAATACGAATTTTTTTCAATAATTTTTTTTTTCTTGCTTAGTTATTGAAGTTTTGTTGATTATTTCTGAACGGTTGCAAGTAGATATGTACAGGGTTGGCGTAGGATCTGGTGATAATAGTCTAGCGTCGAAACGGTCTAATTTGTAAACTTAAAAATGTAAAAAAAATTATTAAAGCACCGTGTATAATGTACACAATTTGTTAAACGTTCGACACTCATTATAAACAACGATTTTTTGGATGTTATCCACTTTTTATAAAGATTTTTGGAACAATTCAATTTATTACAGCTGATACAAAATTTCTATTAGAAAAAAGTTTTAAATTTGAGCACAAATACGGGGAAGGCCTTTTTTTAATTTAATTTCTAATAATTTGAGTTATTAGATGAATGCTAATTGTAGCTTGTATTTTTATTGTTTGCGCTGTATGTCGTCAAAATATGCTTTCATATCAGTAAAGGAGAAATATTTTTAGCGTGCTAGTCGATATAATTGTTGTTACTATCGGCTGTATTTCTGGGACAACAAATTGAATTTCGTATGGAAAAAGTGACGTGTGCACTATTCAAAATTTCGATTGACTACTTCAATCTCAAGCATCGACATCGTATTAAATAAAAAAACATATCGATCTGTTATATTTTATACATAATCAGTACTAAACGATGAATAATGTTGTATACTCATCCTTTTTTTGTATGTATACACATACATATTACGATTCACTATGTACACATGTACAATAAGTGCCTAGTTAAACACGGCATACAAAGAGTTTATTACGGCTAAATCTAGCTACCATAATGTCCTAACTCGGGGTCTTTCAAAAGATTAATAAATTAGCTACATCCTGCGCCTGTTAGATCTATGCAGTCCGGTTGTGTGCCGTTGAATATTTCACGTGTGCGAATTTATCGCTGAACCGGGAAGGTTGTACCTTATCGTTCGCGTGAATATTTCAAAATTGTCGCCTTTTCTAAATCACAAACGCATTGGGAATTTATTTTCTCGCTTCTGTATCTATTTAGGCGGCAGAAATTTAAAATAAGGCTAATATTATAATTAGATTGTGTTATATTATATATTACGAAATTGACCACAGTCTCACGCTCTTTACGAAAAATAATCGATTTAGTTATCAAATCGCATTAAAAGAAAGTGTTGTTTTTCATTTCCTTAAACGGCGTAACAAATTAGACCGACTTAGTTCAATTTATTCTAAATGTAATTATGCTTCCCAACTAATAGGGGGTAATATTATTATAATTCATATTTTCGTGCATTTTGTCGTTTCAGGGAAGATGGCGATGAAAGAATGGGTTCAACAACTACAACCAGTGCAGGTCTACGTGATTTTAGTGTTAAGTGTTATGTTCTTCATCGCCGAATTGGTTTTGAGTCACATAACTCATGCTTTGACATTGCTTCTGGATTCCTATCAAACCCTCTGCAATATTTTAGCGTTGACTGGTTGTTTGGTTACGTTAAAGGTAAGAATTGCAATTGGTCTTCTTTAATATGACGAAAATTCAAAACATTTGTCCTGTATCACATTTGATGAGTGTCCCAGAATCAATTAGGACGATCAATTTAAAGATTTCAATGAGTCCCAAAGCAACTTAATTTCTTGGCAAAATCATGCAAAATGGAATTAATTTTATTGATGTCTATTTGAAATACTTTTAAAAGTCTGAAATAAGCTTGCAAACTTTTTTAGCATGGCAAAAACGTCTCATTTAAAGGTAGTGAATGCTTTACTGAAGAGCCGCCTTCCTCTATGGAGAACCAAAAATCTTTAACAGCAGCTACCCAAGAAAAGAAATTGAAAAACACCTTCGGCTGGGCTAGAATCGATGTTATGACCATGTTGATTTGCTGCGTCTTTCTAGCGTCGTTAGTATTTTCTTTGCTGGTGGAAGCCATTCAAACCTTGGTCCATATAGATCATAGCGACGAAATGCACCAACCTGTCTTGGTTTTCGCCACGGGATGTTTGGGTTTAATTTTAAACGGGATCTGTTACGTTTTGATCGGAGGTATTTCAAAATTAAAATTTTCGCATTGAATTATAAACCTTTAATACGAGATATTCTTAGGTTTCACATTCCATCAAGGCAGCTTTTTGCACATCACCGAAAGCGGAGATGTAGTTTTAGATAAGGTCGTAACGGACGATTCCATTAGGAAAGGGGAACGAAGGCTTTCACGGACAAGGAACGTACCAGCACCGCAATACAAACAAAGACAAGATTGTCGCGAGATTATGCGTGATTGCACTGGTAAGGTGAAAGTCGTAGATTCAAATATTTTGTTTATTTATTCTTTTCTTTGATTAGGATGTATCTTCGTGGTCGTCTGCTCGATTTTAATCTACTTCACAGAGAAAGACGTCGCTAAGTTTATCGATCCAATATTATCGATAGTATCAGCAACGATTTTATTGATATTGAGTTACCCATACAGTAAGTGTTACTCTGTCGGGCATTAAAATTAGATTTTGAAACGTTCCTTTCGATTATTTAGTGAAAGAAAGCTGCCTCATTCTTCTACAAACCATCCCGGCTTCTATTAACATCACCAACTTGAAGAAAGAGTTGCTGGAACATTTTCCGGATATAGTAAATGTACATGACCTCCACGTTTGGCAGCTTACGGTTCACAAAGTGATCTCTACCGTACACATCACTTTTCAAAATCCCAAAGTGTACGCCAAAATCATTGACGAAATTATACAATTCTTCACGGACTATGGTATCACCCAAGTGACGATACAACCTGAATTTGGAAGCAGGATTCCCGGTGAAAGCTCTTGTCTAATGCAATGCGAAAGCGAAGGTTGCAAACCTTGCGTCTGTTGTCCGGATATTGCAGAGGTAAGAAGGTTTGATCTAAATTTGCTGTAGATCTCTTGATTTTTACATACTGTGTTTTGTAGATCGAAAATAGGATTAACAAGACAAAATCTCAATCCAAAGAGAAGATATTTGAAAACGAGAATATCAGTTTAAAGTCCGTTAAGGTTACTAATGACGATTTGCAGTCTTTAGGAAACCTGGGTGATAAACCAGAAGTTCCTAGCAATGACCAAATCCTTCAGGAGACTAAATCAATTACAGAAAGATGCAAAGAGGAAGTAGAAGACAACAAGACTATGGAAGATCCGCTTCCTTTAATTGCTAATATCGCTAGCGAAGTAGCGAAACTCGAAGAGAGTAGCTTAATGGCTAACCAATAGTTCCATTTTGAAGTTCCTCAATCTTTTGCAAAGTACAAATCTGAAATAAGCAAACTTATCTGCGATAAAAAAAAAGCTGTGTGTTACGTCGTTTTTAGCATAATTGACGGCATTCTTATTTTTTTAAGGATGTTACAATTTAGAGTCGTAAACCATGTAAATAATATTTTGAGAAGCGTCTGACGTGTATTTAATATATAAGACATTAGTTTGTACCTAAAAGATCAAAGAAAGCGATTCTCTTTGTAGTTGCTGCCATATGTGTAAATAAGAGAGAATGTTGTTCTCTAACGATGTTATTTGACTAAATTAAAATTTGACGAAAGCTTGTAAATGTTACATATGTATATTTTTGTAAATTATAATTAATAAAATGTTTGATTTTGTTGATACGATTATAGCGCCTTCATGTCGTGAAAAGTTATAATAATATGAAAATTAAGTTAAAATCTTTGTCCCTAGATGTCGCAGGAAGCGACATAGATAGAAAATTGTTACCTGACTGCAGCAAAATAATAAAATTTAATACGCAAACCATGTCATTGCCTAAATGATCTATTTCATCGTGGCAATAAACTTAATTGTATCCAAGAAATGCTACAAAATTCTTAATTGGTATTAAATGAAGAATTTTATGCTTTTTTTCACCCAAGAACTTCGTTTAATACCGCAAAATTCTGCATTCATTTCTTGCTACTAATTTGCCAGCCTCCATCAAAGTAGTTCTTTGACGCTTCTTCATCGTGTACTTTCTCCCTGAAAGCGTCTTATTTTATTTGCCTCCATCTTAAATTGCGTGAAGACCGCGAAAAACAAGCAAGCCAATAGTTGTCCAAAGTTAAAATTAAAACACAATGAAATTTGCCGAGTTGCGAACAACTTCCGTAATATTCAATTCGAGAGGCGGTTGCTGTCTTGGTTACTTGCTTACTTGCCCTCTCCTTCGCTCTGTCCACCGCCGTGGAAGAAGCCAATGTAGCGGATAAAACTTAATTTGCCCGCGTGCTACGTCGTTGTCGAGTAATTTTATTTTAGAATAATTTCAATTGTTTTAAAAGAAGTCGCTGTGGAAACCGGCGTTGCTATGGTAGTATAAGCCACATATAGCGATAGGAGAAAATTCTCCTTTTCTAGCAGTACAGAGCGTCAACCTCGAATAGAATAGATAACACGAAGAATGTTAATTAATTTTAAAACTCCGGCGTATATTTTAGAAAGTTTATAGTAGAGAATTGTATAAGATACAGCTTACCGGGGATAGGATGAGGGGTTATAGCAGGTTGCAGCTGTAAGGGTTATTCCTCGCATGCCTAATACGCAGGTTGCTCAAAGTAATTTGTCACATTTTGTTCGTATATATATGTATCGGTATTGAAGATTGTATAACCAAGCTTTTTTTAGGTTTTTTCATTTTACTAAATCACGTACTCGAATACTGTGGCACGGGAACACTGAAACACTTCACTATTACCCTCTACTACAAACACTTCACTGACACTGAACGTACGTTTCGATAGCTAAGCTATCATCTGCTACCAGTTCAGTATTGCTGCTGAAGATGATACCTTAGCTATCGAAACGTACGTTCAGTGTCAGTGAAGTGTTTGTAGTAGAGGGTAATAGTGAAGTGTTTCAGTGTTTCATTTTAAAAAGCGTTAAATATAAATAATGAAATTATTTGTCGTTCACAGCTAGATATAGACAATAATTTAATAAACATTTATTTTCAGTAATTCAAGTTTTGCGCGGAACATGGGCTTGCTCGTAAAACCCTTTTTCTAAAAGAGGTCCGCAGGTAAATGAATAAATAAGACCCCATATGACAACTTTACCCGCATGTATATGTATTATGAGTAAGCCCACAGAAACGAAATTAGAGGAGACCAGACAGACTCGTGTTTGTTCGTCTTATGAGAATGCGTTCGTGTTGTCTACTGGTTTCTCCAAGAGTGGACAAAACACAAGTCTGTCTAGACTCTGCTAATTTCTTCTGCTAATAAATTAGTTGATAATTTACCCTACTTCAGATAGAATTAATCTTCCTCGCTTATTGCAAAAATAGGGATGAATTTTTGCATTATTGGAGTGAGTAAAAGCAACGTCTGATGTAGAACGTTAACCATTGAGAGGTGTTGATTTGCTCGCCGATGGACGCGATAATATTTCCGTCGATAGTCACTCTTACGGAAATTTGTTTAGCTACATCAACACAGAAAGAAGCTTAGTGCAGAGAAGATATAAGCAAACTAATAATCAATTATGAGGAATATTGTGGTAGGTAGAAGGACCAGAAAATATTATAGAATGTAGAGTAATTTTTCGGGTGTTGCTGTGTCGTTGAGTTTAGTCCTGATGTCTTGCTAACGACAGTTTTTAAGCATTTCGGTATCTACTTTTTGCAATTTTTATTTTATTACATATTGAGTAAAATTTCGAAATTTTTAAGTGTTCTCAACTTGGATTTCTCTTATTAGAGTGCCACATGCTTCCAATTTCACTATACTGAATCTATGGTTGAATCCGACATTTTTTCTTCAACCTTTCTTTTAAATAAGATGTTGTATGCAACAATTGCAGCATCAAGCTATTCTTCTTGTTAGTTAATACCCTTCTATAAATTTGTTTCGTAGGCTTCCGCGGTCGTTAATGACGCTATATTCTTGGTTTTCGGGTGGGAACTACGTCATTGTTGTGGCCCTTCTGCAAACCAGTTTTCGTCGTGCAAGTTTCGTCGGTTCGGGAACGAATTAAGCAAACTAGACGTGGTTTGAACTTACTTACCTATCTGATTGGAATACTTAGATCGCATAACTAATCATCAATCCGAGGAAATCTATTTACTTACTATCGTACGACAAACCCCAAAATTCGATTCTCCAATTGTCAAACCAACCCAGAATTCCAGAGTTATATTACACACTGTCCTAATCCTCTCCAATCGACTCTTATCGTCTGATAAGGTGGCTGTACTCTCCAAAGGCCCAAACTTTGCCTCTACATCTAAACTTACCCCTACCGAAGACATCATCACTGACATAGAGTCTGCTCTTGTCGGTCTTCCATCTGAAACTGCTGAAACATCACAAATATTCGCATGCGCTAAACCTTCGAAATCAAGCCTTCTTAAGATAGAAACTATGGGTTTAAGACCTGAAATCCGACCATAATATTTGCTGTAATGAGAGCTGATAAGGGAAATGCTACAGTAATCCAAGACAGTGAAGATAATGATTGAACTTTGAACTTCTTAAACGTGGTCCTACTCCTCCAATTGAGCGCTCCACCATTAACTTCATTAAAACGTCATCTATCCCTATCGATAGATAATTCTTCCGTTCCTAAGTTCTCTCCTAAGATCTGCCTAAAATTCACAAACCCTAAATT
Organism: Oryctes borbonicus; assembly: GCA_902654985.2. NCBI lineage: Eukaryota > Metazoa > Arthropoda > Insecta > Coleoptera > Scarabaeidae > Oryctes > Oryctes borbonicus. The sequence continues at coordinate 1,614,570 of LR736894.1, forward strand.
CCACTGAAGATTATATTTTTATTCGATTCAAGAATATTATACTCAACTTCTTTTTCTTTAAAGAAGATTATGATGTTCTCAAATCATAGGCTCGTTATGGAATCCCGTAATTTTTTTTTGATTTGAAATTTCGATATGCTTGCTTTAAATACACGATATCGTCAAATTAAATCTTGCATATATTTGATTTGAAGACAATAACTTATACTTGAAATGATCCTAAGGATCTTGATCCAGGTAATTATTTTTTGTGTGCAGTTTCAATGATAAGCATCTTAAAAGTTATTACTGAGATCTCAATCAAATCACATATTGTGCGTTAATCAAATTATAACATTTTAACTAAATATTCATTATAAATTCATCCAACGGTACTTCTAAACCAATATCAAACTATGTTCATACGCGTAAAGGTAGATAATAGAGAGACCCCAAGCACGAAAACAAGGTCTTCCCCTTCTACTTTCCCATGCTAGCTAATCTTAAACGAACTAAGATTACACTGTTTGTTCAATTACTCAACGTCAGGCGTGAAAATTAATCATAACAACGCGAATAACGGGCGTTCATCCCCTTTCTACTACCCCACCATTCCCCGCTCACCGATGCGTGGTAGTACTTCAATTAAAAGTTAATATGTTTTCATAATACGACGCTCTGCCAACAACTTGAACTGGTTTTGTAATTATTATTATAACTTGTGAGGTTTTCGGAGGAGCGTAATTTTCTCATTACATCTTAACCCAAGGATCCTTAGAGAAAAATCGAGAATGTTTACGTTTCACGGCCAACTTTTTAAATAAGCAGGAGATATCTCAAAAATTTCAATCGAAAATTAGAAACGAATCTGCTCAAAATGTAAAACGATTTAATTCACCATATTACAGCAGATATGCAAATTATTTCTTAATTAGCGATTCGTTTTTTATTCTTTCTACCTCCACCTCCTTCGTCCTCTGCCTTCTTTCATTCCTTTTTATTCCGGCTTAGCATCGGGAACGACTTTCGCATAACACGATATCGCCTTTAATGACGAGGTAATTTTAAAGCACTTAATTATGAAAATGCTTCGGAATTACATTTAGATTTCGACGGGACCGGGAAGAACTTCCTTTTGACTTGCAAATTATCGAAGCTGAAGAATGAGGGGCAAAAAAAGAGGGAGCGCAGAAACGACAACGGAATAAGGAATGCGCCTATACATACTAAAAAAAGAAGGGAGAATTTTATAAATCCGTTATTGATGTTTATAATTCTTTGGAGGATTGGAAGGACAAAAAGGATGGTGACATCTGTTGGATTTGAATATAAGTTTTTTGTAATATCGGGGATTCAAATAAAGAAGTTATTTTAAATTCTTCGAAAATTCGACAAAAACATACTTTCTGTTCGTATCTTACTCACTTCAATCAAGAATTGCAGAAAATTTTAAAATTAATGGCGCAATTTATTTTTTCCCCTAAATTGTAGTTTTTTTTTTGTAAAATGTTCGTTAATTAGGTAAGAATAACAAAAATTAAAAAAAAAATAATCAGAGAGATACATACTTCTCCGCCAGGATGTACATACTTGCCATACAAAGTAAAACCAATTCAATAAAAAAATATTGACTTAAGTGTTAATTTAAGACATGTATAATGTTGAAAAAGCTATTATTTTTCAATCGAGCGGATATGGGAGCCAGAACAGTCGATGCCCCTAGCGGAAAATAACGCGTTAGACGTTCCATAATCCTCCAACCAGAGATCTAAACGAATATCTTTGTGGTAAACAACGCGGCGCATAGCTCAGAGATGAACGCACACAAATCAACTTACCGAACGGCACGCCGCGATCCGCACAGTCGAAAAAGAGAGAGAAGAAACCGTCGGGGTGAGAGACGATGGGAAAAATCGCAGAAATAGGCAATCCGAAATTGGTTTAAGTATCCATATTTCCCACGTATAGTCCTTCCTCTCTCCTGTATATAGATGAGTTATGGCGGAGGTCGCCACGTTCCAACTATATTTTATTTGTTATCGGATCGTGGTTCGTGACGGTTTTCCCAAATGTATGTTTGTGGTTTTCATCGAATTATGCATACTTTATATTTAAATCTAGACCTGGCTCTACGGCTCGCTTTCCACCTCCTCTGCGCGGGTACATTCGTGTTTGCGAGCGGGACTCTGCCCTCTGTTTGCCCGCTTAGGAGCATCTGTACCGGGATATACGATTCGAAGTGGGTGTGTCCCGTATTGCTGGTTGTGAAACCTACCGACAAAGTGTGTACTCCAGAAGACATTCCGAATGACCGGATAATTTAATGTTTAACTTCTGTGTTGGCATACGTTCGTAAATAAAAAGAACGTGTTAGGTGAAGAAACTATTTAATTGGCAAAAAAAAGTATTTTTCAATTTTTAACGTGGTGACTATTACTACTTGTTACTAAATTTTTATGTAAAATATTTAAAACTGTAGCTTACTTGAGCAGTAATTATTGAAACCCTTATTTTCTACCGGCTAAGACCAGTTCCTCAAATTTTGATGTTTTCGTTGGTTCTTGTTTCAACAGGACCATTCTGTGTGAGTCCATTTCCCTCCTTCGTTAAGAACTTCTACATTCTAGCCGAATTTCACTAACTTTTTGTCGATTGAACCTTTATTGAAGTGGATTTCATTGCCCCAATATACATACGAAGTGGTTTGTCCTGAAAAATTCCAGTTTTTTTATTATCTTCCGATCATTTAGACTGCATACATTTGCCTGATCGTTTCGAGTGTGCTTCATTGTACACGTTGTGTGGATGCTGTTGAAATCGGCTATAGCCGTCGTGTATTTTGCGTACACAATATCGCGTCTGAAATATTTTAATGCAATAAGCACGATGGGCGCGGAGGGGCCGAGAGTAAGGTTTCTCGGTCGTCAATTAAGCGCGAACGTGAGAATTTAGTCCGCGACGATTAATATTAACTGTGTGCGATGATTTATAGCATTCTGGAAAGGGGAGAGAGCGCCAAAAGGTTTATCTTATGCTGTTGCACGTTCTCGCGATAAATTTAAATTTACCGCAGGGCGATATTTCGGCGCCCCTCTTCTTGTTGATGTTTGTACATACTTCGATTAAAATGGAAAATCGTTACTGAATTGTAAAATTTTGTGTTATTCAAATTGTACATAATGATGTACATCTTTCCTGAAGGAATTTTTATTGTTCCTATTGTTAAAAAAACGTTGTGCACTACAATTTTATATCGATCCAGGCTTTCTGTATTCCTCCAAACTTATCATCCGAGAAAACATTTCTAGAAGTCGAGTAAGGGAACCGTGACGTGTGACGTAGTCTTTGGAGCGTTTCAGTTTGAACGAGAGACGGTGGCATAGCGCCCTCTTTAGTACACGTCGCGAGTTTCGCGAAACGCAGTACGGTCACGTATCTCCGGCAAATTTCCATCGTTATTGCCTATTATCTTTCATTCCGCTACCTGAAGCGTTTCTTGAGCTGGAGGTGGCGGCCGTTTTTGGAGAAGAAGAATAACTTCATTCGGTTAATACTTAATAGCGCTCTAATCCCTTATTTACATGCCCCAACACTTTACTTATATATACTTTTATAGAGGGCGATATTAAGGTAAAAAGAAGGAAGGATCCGGGGTCGCTGCGAATTTACATCGTTTACGGTCGAGTAAGTGCAATTCGTCGCCTTAATAAATCCGAGTAGCTTTTAATAATTGCTCTATTTTGCGTACGGTTAAGTGCAGCATAAATCTACTCTGGATTACGTATTTTTCACTCAAGCGGTCGGCGTAAAAATTTCAGAAATGGGAAATTGGTCCAGTAATTACTTAGAGGAATTATATAAATACCACAATATGCAATGAAAGATTGAAGAATTTCAGCGGAAACGAAAGAATGTTGATCTTAGTCTTCAGTAGGAGAAGTAACAAAGATTATCCCACCGCTGAGATTCATCTAAAAATTTATACATAATTCATACATAAAATGGCAATTTATGTCACAAAAGACATCGAAAGAAGACAATTTTGTTTTTAGGCTGTTGTGAAGTGAATTTCGGTGGAGCTTGGGCATGGAAATGATCTTAAATCCACGCAAGTTCCTCGAAATTATTTTGCAAACCAGTCAGTGCGTTTCAGTTGAAAGGTGTTCCTTGAAAATGGATAGCAAGTCTTGTGAAACAACAACCTTATTGGAAGCTACGTATTTGTATAATTCAGGGAAACAATGTCATCCTTATTGATATTTTTTATCCATAACTGCAGTTTTTTTACTAAATGCCGCAACTTTCTCCAAAAAATTTAAAGTGTGCCTTGCAGAGACAGATTCAAAGCATTTAGGTTCACATATTTCACTTTTTGCATAATTATTTAACGGAAACAAGAACAAAAATACAATTTTCACAGTTAATAAGTCATAGTAAATCTTTTATTTAAATTGCCTCCTAACAGGCTTTTTTTAATAGCTCGCTATTACCTTCTCTACAGCGAAATCTGAAAAGCTATTTGCTTAGGTTATTTTAGCTATTATTAACCTAGTATAGTAGCTATAGTAGTTGTAACAGTGTTCGCATTAAAAAGAACTATCATTATTACTTTTCCTTATGAAGTTGCAACTAACCTTGTATACAGCCAGAATTACGTCGGAAGATTATATTGCACAATGACAACGAGCGCGAGAACCTATACTCAATTTCATATTCGTTGGATGTTGGATGTGCGCTTTAAATTCCAAAGCTAGAGCCGACAATAATTTAAACCAAGCTGATCTTGGTCTCTCACTTTCGCCTTTCTCGAACAAAAGGGAAAGTTAGCCGCGCCTGGGCGCGTTCGTAACCCCTTTCCCCGGAAAATTTATAGCGGAATTTCCGACGTAAGCACCCCGAAACTCGGGCCCTTCATTAAATTTGCGTATATTAATAATTAGGCGCGAGTATAGTACATTTCAACAGGGTTACGCCAGTCTAGCGCCTTATATACGAGTGCCTTAGTGTCGGTTGTACCGTCGGCAAGCCTAAGATGGTGGCGAGATGCGCCCCAAACAATAATTAAGCATTGTACAAGTGGTGAAATGTTGCAACATCAATCGCTAATACGATTACAACGATTTACACCGTTCCGAAGAGGGAAACAAACACAAACCGACCTCCGTTTCTTAGTGGCACGTTCATTTCCATAAATATTACTTCATTAACGTCGTTAATTTTGGATCTTAGTAGTCGCTTTGAGTTGTACACCCTAATGGAGAGTTGGTTAATTTTGTTGATGGTAGAGACGAATGCCTATGTTATAGCGGTGAGAAGTAGATGCACCATAATGATTTTTTCATTGCAAGATGGATATTTAGTGTGCAGGCCAATGTCCGAAAAGTCTGGAAAGATCTAAATAGCAATCAATGTTTTTTGAGAATGTAGCGAGTAGTTCCACATATTCAGTTCGTATCCGTTGTTGCAATTCGTGTAATGTATACTTTACTTTGTGAGTACCCCAAAGGAAATAATTAAGTGGGGTTAAGTCGGCGGATCTTACTGGCCAGTCGATTGACCCTTTTCTCCCAATTTTATTGGCTTGGAAACGTGTCATCAAGATATCTATGTATAATGCTCCATCCTGCTGCATGCATATTCTCTGGTTGGGTAAATCGGGATTTTCGTTGTTGGGGTAAAATACCACCAATTTAGAAATTAGCTTGTCCCTTAAAAACTGTAAATATCTTCCTCTTGTTAAATTATTATCGTCTCACAGCTCTGTCATCGATTATGCCCACCCATACATATATTTTCGCAAGATACCGAGGATCTGCTTTACGTATTCAATGTGCATTCTGACGTGTTCAATATCTAGTTTTGTCTATGTAAAGCACAGGGAGCCTCGTCTGAAAATAGGATATTTTGAATGAAAATTACAAGACTTTATCCCAGCGAAATGTATATATAATAATGATTTGATACATTCCTTTTAGAATCAATTTTTATATAAATTTATCCCTTGAAAGAGAATTGTATAAACTTAATTTTTAACCAATTTTTAAGCGGCAACCTTATATAAAAATATCTTTCGTACCCATCCACGTAAACAAGCTTTTATTTGAAACGCTAAGATATGAAACCCTACGAACAAGGTGAAAAACAAAAATATTTTCGCCTTGCGTTTTTTAATAAATCGCAGCAGTAATTTTCAACAAACAACAGTGATATTACTCTCATCGTAGAGCGGAATGTTTGGTATTCGTCAGATAGAAAACAACTTAAATTCAGTTTGTATATACGTACAAGTTTCAGGGCTCAGTTACTGTAAATAAGAGCGAAGCCTACGGTATGTACGAAAGCAATAAGTTGAGTAAATTTTTTTGGAATTTCTGGAAGGATCAGAACAAGTTGGAGAGGAAGTTATTGTTTTCGTTGTTATCCTTTTGAAGTTCTTCATATGTTTGGGGATATTTGTAATTTTGCAAAACTAAAGAAATGTAAGAAACAATTCCAAGCATCACCAAAAACAAATAAACAAAACAGAATTTCGTAGCAAAATATGGGGTCAAATCGTCTTCAAAATGCGGTAACTCTATAAATAAGTCGAATTTTCCTCTTTATTTCAATTTATCCATACCTATATCCTTGGTTTCCTGGTTGGATCACGTCGTCATAGCTTTTGTCGACGTTTCACCCTCGCTTGTGTGGGACATCTTCAGAGCTGCTACTGTACTCTGACCGGGGACTATGGCCATCAATCAAGTTAGCCAGATCATTTGGTTGGCCACTGGAGATGAGAAACTCTCTAATAATGGATATGTATCCGGTATAAGAACTTTGGTAAATAAGGATTCTGCATCAAAGCTGATAAGTAAATCTCTAGAATCTATCGTCAGCTCTTTCAATCGTTTGACGAAAGATGAAAGAGCCGTTGTATCGAGCGTAAGGTTTTAGTAGGTTAGAAAGATATTTCAAAAATTTGAAGGTGCTGACAATAGGACGTAAGGAGATTAAGGGGACATTGGGTTTCTGAATTTTAGGGAGACCACATAACTTCGGGACTGATGTCTGGGTATCGGACGTTTTAGTTGGGTTAGTGAAGGAACCCTCAATTCGAGGAGTGGAACCACATTTAAGAAGTCGATTGGTGCCGATTTGTAGTAAGGAAAGAACTTGTTGCTATACCCTTCGCTGTCCAACGTCACCGTAGCATTTCTCTTACCAGCTCTTAGTACATGTGCGATGATTTTGGATGTTGCAAAGCGAATGTGATTAGCAGTTTCTGATGGAAGACCGACAAGAGCAGACTCTATGCCAGTTATGATGACTTCGGGGGGGGGGGGGGGGGGGGGATAAGCTTACGCGTAGGAACTAAGTTAGGCCCTCTGAAAGGTACAACAACCACATCAGAAAATAGAGGTTGACTTGAAAGGTTTATGATAGTGTGTGGAATTCTGGGATAGTTGAGAAATACTTGTTCATATCTACTTTGAAAATTATAAGTAGAACGTACTTAATTTAATAAAAATTGGAACTATTACAATATTATATAGTCGTACAGCGACGTCCATCTTAGATGTTACGTTTGGGGCGACATATAAGGGCCCTGACATCTGAGATGGGCATTTTCTGGACAATGCTTATGTAAAGTATGGAAGGAATAAGCATTATTTTCCAAACTTAAATTATTTTGAAAAGATCCTCTCATAGGTCGCTTGTTATTTACAACTGCACATCATATTCCGAATTCTATTAGGTTGTGACATAATTATTTTCTCCAATTGTAGACTATAAGTTCGATATACTTTTGGAATCGCCCATTAACAAAGAATCTAAAAAAAATATCTGCATCTGCAAAATAGAAGTTTTGAAGGAAATGGAAAATGTTTTTAATCTTTTTAAACTAAAGAACGTAATGTTAAATAAAAAAAATATGTCATGTGCTACTCAGCAGATAATCGCCCTCTGAAGTTATAAATATTTTCAAAAGTTAGCTTCCAATTTTCACTATCCATGAAACATACACAAATTAAAACTCATTTCATGGTACAAAAAAACGAATCCTTTCCAGAGGCTAAAATGTAACCTCCATCGAGTCTTACCGAGGACAATTTCCATCAAAAATCGACTTTATTTTTTTTGCCTCTCACGTAGAAAATCTCGAACCTCTGCCGTCGAATTTGTTATTCAAAATAACGCGGCCTAACGTTAGAGTGCTTAATGGAACGCTTGCCAACAATCCGATGCATTGATTTCCCCTCTTCCATCCAGCTACTTAATCCTATAATGCCTTCGAACTAAGCACGCTCCAATTTGGAATAAAAAGCGTCGAATAAGCGGAGGAGGGGAAGGCAGCGGTGAGAGAGGGAGAGAAGTGTCGTCGTTCGATCGACGGATTTATTCGAAGGTTCGACAGGGAAACTATTATCTCCTGGCCACGATAAAATCCTTCGTTAGAGCCGGGAAAGTATTTTACTTCTAATTGGTGTGCGTACGAAATTAGTAAACTTTCGGGTTCGGAAGGGTGGTATTTTTAAGTCGATTTATACCGATTACTTTTTGAGGATTTAACTTTTGTTTAACGATCTTTCGAGAAGGTAAACTCATTAAGTTGGGGCGAGGTAAATAATTTTATTTTTGGGCGTTCTAATTATAAACTGTATATTTTCGGTTTAGGTAAAATGCAGATACAAAAGTGTGTCTGAAGATGTGATTTTGGGTAAATTTCAATAAATCGTACCGATTTTCAGAAAATTCTTGTCGAAATCTAATAAATCTGCTATATTCAAAAACAATTGTACGAGGCGTGTTTTTTAAGTATCGTTTTGAAATTAAAAAAAAAACAAGTAGACTTTTCTTCACAATTTTATTTCTACATGGAAGCCTAACCTGCTTTTCTACATAATTTCCATCAATATTAAGGCACGAATTTTGTGCAAAAAATAATTTTGGTCGTAGAATCAATCAATATGATATGTGACTTTTTGCACCCACTTAATTGTAAGAAGCCACAGCTCGAAATGCAGTTGGGGGGATTAGAACAACGAGCATATTTCCGTATAATTCGAATATCTTCAGACTTGACTTCAGCTCCAATTAAGCAATTTCACAAACTCATTTCAAAAAAGAAGAAAAGAGTTGGTGATCATAAAATCTCTACTAAATTGACAGCTACAAGCAACAATTCTGACACAGGTTGGGACTATCTGATGTATCCAGAACATTTTGGAGACACTAGCGAGACTTGAATTCAGTGCAGTGGATATAAAAATTGGGGCCACGAACTCTGTTCTAATTACAGTGGTTTGGTTGATTTGTTTATGACCATTTTCAAAAATTATTAATTTTTAGACAAGAGGTATTCACATCATGTTTTATTTTCTAGCTTTTTAATTTTTATTTTTGCGAAAAATGCTTACGTATTTGAACAAGATAAACCAAATCGCAATCCTTTACCATGAGTTCAATGTAATTATTAACAAGCATAATCCTTAGAAATTTTTTATTTTAATATAAGAAACCTTATCATATTACCATGTAATCCATTTCATTCCTCCGTATTCGAATGTAATTCGCGAATTTCGTCAAGTTTCACCGTACGCAAACACTTGCTCTGCTACTCGTAGGCTGACGAAATCAAAATAAATCAATGATACCAACCAACGGACCTGCTGAACGTCCCGACTTGAGACTTGACTCCAGAAACTTGCGCTGGGATCGTTTCGTACAACCAGTTTTTGAATCTCATCCTCATAGAAGTTGCTACTTGATTTAATAACTACAGCACCAGGCCGTTTTTACCTTATCATAGTTGTGGTGGCGCTGACCACCCAGACGCTCCTTCAACTGCAGAAACTTGTGCTAATTACTGGGCGCTAGATTGGGGTTGTAGGGAGTGTGATCAAGTTGTTTCCAGTGAAATGATACGATGAGACCTTCAATTAGCCGTATGTGGACGGGCATTGTCATGAAGCAAAGAGATCCTCTTACTCAGTATGTTACGCTTTTTGTTTTGTATTGTACGGTCAACGTTCTGCACGAAATAATAGAAGGTGGCCCACGTCGTTCCTCACTATGAACATTGGCGCAGCCATCTTTAAAAGTTCAAACTCATTTTCATACAATTCCATCGACCATGACATTTCCACATACGTCTCACTGATCTGATAATAAACCCACCAAGCAGCTAAATATGCTTATTACACCAACTTACACGGTGTAGCTACTTATGGATTTTAAAGAGGTGCAAATTATTCAAAAGAAAGCTGTTGGAGTTTTGTGGGATGTCAGATATCAAGATTCTTGTCAGATATTTTTAAACAGGAAATGATACTATTGCGAGGTCGTGAGGTTAATCCATAAAAACACATGGCGGTACATAAGAAACATGGATTTGCGTAAATATGATAAGAGATACAGGGAAGATCTTGTCATCCCCCATCATCGACTAAAGATGGCTCAATAAAGCACACACTACTGGGATGCCAAACTTTATTATCACCCACCAGATGCATTTGAGCATTTAATTTATTGAAAATTCAAGAAGGCTATGAAGTAGTTGCCGGTGAGAGAAACAATGTATAACGTTACTGAATTTTTACTAAGAACAGTTATGTGTACTGCTTTATTCCTTGTATAAAGAAATATATTCAGTAAACACAGCTGCAAAGGTCGAGAGCATTGCATCTACAAACATTGCATTCAAAACAAGTTCTACACTGAACGAGAAAGGTATGCAAATGCAATGAAAAGGTACATTAATGTGATAATTTTTTTTATCAAAATTGGTCCAACGAACGAGCTTATCATCTTAATAAATGGCTGTTTATTATATCGATTAACACATACTTTCATATATGTATTATATACAATGGACGGATTTATTGATATAGAGAATACATTTATTCATATCTGATGAAAAATCTTTAAAGTTTTCTTCTCTTCTCACAAAGTAAGTTAATAAATGGATATTTATTATATTGACGAACAGGCTTCAATTTGATGAATGGTTCATTGTGGTAATAAATTTATTAAAATAGTATAATACACGATTTATTGAATTAATTTTTTCAGTGTACATACAACTTTCTATTATGATATTACAGCGAATTTTATTTATTAATCATGTAGTATACGTTTTATTCCATTTGAAAAAGGCAACGACAATGATTAATTAAGTTATCTTGATTAAATCACAGCTAACTGCTGAAAGCGAATTCAATTTTTTCCCAGCTATCTACGCGATATCTATGGCGCGTATTGAAAACGCCTGACGTTGATTTATTAGGGCTAATCTTCGATTGCATCAGTGCAGGTCGGTCTTTTGCTCTACGGTAAGTAAATAACTGGGAAATTCCTTGTTTTTAATCGAGTTATTTGTATATAATCGGCGTGTTTGATATGAACACATTTAGGACAAATGAAAAAACTTCCAATTAAAAAAACAGATCATTACTTGCTCGAACAAAATTTGTCATTGCTGTAGATGACATAAAAGATTTTTCATGCATTGCCTCATTTATCAAACTTCGTAATGACGCTTGAAATTGGATCTCAACAACTGCAAAAGTTAGATAGGCAAAAGAATAAAAGGCTGCCTAAATTTAATTTTTTTATTTGCTTTATTGCCAAATTAGAGATTATTTTTCTGTCAAAGACCATCTAAGGCCCCTGCTATTTACCAGATTCCAGTGTACATCAGTGAAACGAAGCGATCGGTCGCCACTCGTGTTACTGAGCACAAGCGTTGTACGCGGTTGTTGTTGTTGTGCGTAACGGGTCACCAAATCCAATTTAACTCTATTCGCATCTAGTCTCGCAATCCTCACTATTATTGTAGAAAAATCAGTGAATCTGTAAAAGTCAGCAAACATCCCAACAATTGAAATCGCGACGGTTACCCCCTACATCATACTTGGAAATCCCAGCTGATTAAAAATTCTAGCAATTGCCACGGTTGACTCGGAACGAATAGTCCCTGAATAGTGTGCAGTAACAGCCCTAAAGATGTCCCCGAAGAGTGAGGATGAAACGTCGGCAGAAGCTAGGAAAACGACGCGGTTCCAACCCGGAAACCAATAGTAGAGTGTTATTGACGACTGTGGAAGGTTACTAATTGTTTGGAAAATTTTATTTCTTTCGTTTCATTTATCTTTAACACATCTTCAATTTTGTCCTTTTAATAGAAATAGTTTGAGCAATAAAATAGTTCTTCCAACTTCCCTTAACAAAATGAATTTAGTTGACTCAAAAATGTATCGATCTTTCAGCGTAGATACTTTAAACTGAATATCTCTGTGTAAAAGGAGAAGGTAAAGACGTTTAAAGTATTGTCTCGTCCCGTTAGCGCCGACACTGGTTCTTCCGCACGGTGGATTTCATTTACATCGGGAACAGATTTACATTCGCACCGCTTTCCCGTTGGATCGTGTGAAATATTCAGTTGGAGGTTTTTTATTTCTTCTTCCATATCGTCCTCCTTTTTCCTACGTATGCAGGTTCACCGTATCGAACTAATGGTTCTTGAGAGATGTCAATAAATGCTAAATTCTGCGCGCATTAGTTGGTACGTACTCTCCTCATACACCGATCCCTAGTAGTATTAGCAATAGACAGCGTATAACTGCTGGATATGAACCGTACAGATCTTCCTAATCCAATAAGATCATAACAAAATATGTGACTTAAATCGAACTATAATTTTTGTTAGGGCAACTGTTGTTGTTAGGTTAAATAAATTTGTTAAATGTTAAAATGCGCCGATGCATTTTGTAGCTAGCCTGGATTTACCTGGGGTCACGCAAAAGGCACTTTAGCTTTATCGAATATTTCATCTAAATGAATTAATTTGTATTGTTGTTTAGCATCGACACGGAACAATGAACGTTTTAAGTACATTGTTCTACTTTTCTATCTTTAGTTTCTTTAATACATATGGCCTCAAATTTATTTAACATGAACGTGTGTAAAGTGTATAGAAAGTTGCCTATCTATTTTAAAGTGTCCACAAATTATTTAATCTATGAAAAAAAAATCGTTATTGTTACACATCGTCATCCAAAAACTAGTAAAAAGGAAGATATATTCTGGAACCTCACTCTGTAAACGTATAACCTGATATTTCACGAACAAACTCTATAAAAAACCTAATACTTAACAAATATCCTTAACATGTATGCTACACATATTGAAAATAAGAACAAATGTACCTACATCTCATCGAACACGACACTCTTAGTATCCGTCTACTTCCTTTTTTGTTTACTTACATTTATTTGCGTCGGGTGCCTCTTCCGCGACCGAGTTTCAGCTGTTTCTCCCCCACGTTTACTGTTATTGCGACCCATAAAACCGAGTTTGCTTTGAAGGAAAGAATACTGCGAAACCTCCTTAGACTACCTACTACAACGAAGGAGACGATGTTTTTCTTCGCCTGAGGCATATGTTCGTAGAATCGGCCGCTTTCAATCAATGCAAGTGTCTGTAATAGAATCCGAAAAGACAGATTGAAAAACCCATATACATTGTTCTCGCATAAAATCAAATGAGAACGTAAAAGGTCGCTTCTTCCTCTTGGCAAGGAGGTATTTACTTTTAGGTTGGAAGAGGAAATCAAACACATAAATTTAAAGCGAAATTTATAGCTTTGTAAAATTTTCATCTCTAACTTGAAGTAAACACCGGAACGGATCTAAAAATCGTTAGTTCTTTATCTATCCCTGACCTACATTTCCGTGGCGCAATCACCAGGATAACTAATTAAAACTAACTAAGAAGCATAATGAAGAAGAATGTTCAATGTTCCGATAACGTGGAGACCTCGCGAGGATAATATTCGACGAAGTCCTTCCAGCTAATTCACTCTCACGCGAGGAATTTCATCCCTCCGCCACACCCTGGAAAGCGCAGTTAATCTTCCAACGTTCCAAAAGCGCGGGATTTTAATTTATCGCTTCTCGAAAGTTCGATATCCGTTATTTCGACTATTTCGCAATTAATGTGCGAGCGAATAAATAATACGAAGAAGGGAAAAGATGCCGAGCAGATGTTTCCTCTTCGGTTTCGATTTAAACGTATTCTATTCGTCTTGCGGTTGTTAAATATGCGTCCGAAGTGTAGAACCCGATAATTTGAATGTAAAATTAATTAAACGGAAAGTATCGAAGATCCGATTAATTATCGAAGCGATAAATTCGTTTAATTCAACACGAGAAGTCCGTAGAGTTCGTTATAGATAACTTCTTTAGCATAATATCGTTTCGAAAATAAATTAACGAACCGCGCTGGTGACGAAAAGCACGTAAATAGTATTAAGTATTATCGTTTCGATCGCTTCCAATGATGATTGTAAGGGGATTGAGCGTCTTGTGCTCTATACAAACGCCAAGGTCTGCTAGAGGGAGGTATGCTATTATCAGCGCTACAAGAACTAAGCAGCCATCACTGGAAAATGACGCAGAAATTCTTATGATTTTATTGTGTTAATTTGCATACAATTGGTGTAAAGGTGTTTAAACAATTGAGATCTCAAGAGTCCACTCGGGCTCGCACAAAGGTTCCAAATATGGTGGTAAGCAGTGGTAGAGAATTTATAGAATTGATTTTCCATTAATTTCTACGTATGAAGGAAGATACGATGCATATTGTAACGATACAAAATATCGTAGCAGTATGTAATGAAAGAGGTGCCGTTTTGAAAATATTTTCATCGAGAAGGCCATGATTTGATTAGTTTGTGCCAGAATTTTCAAAAAAAAACAAAGGCATATTTTTAAGCCCCGTAACTAAATTAAATTATCTTCACAGTATCTCTTAGACAATTGCAATATTATTTTGTTAAAATAATTAGAATAGAATGTCCGATTAGATCAATACGGATTTCTAATCTGATCAAATTTTAACCTCACCAATCGACAATCACCCTAACAAGGATTCATATTTTAATCGAACAATCACCGCACCGAACAAACGATTCCATTTCTATATTCAAAACGTAATCGAAAAACCATCGTACAAAAATCCATAATTGCGAAAGAGAGGGCGGTCGGAAAACCGTAGCGGGCTGGTGTGTGCGGAATACGCATCGCGGGCTTTAAAAATAAATGAGTAATCCGGTTGTACGCAGATGTATGCAAATTTTTGCAATTATTTCCATTATCGCCGTCCATATTGATGCTATCCGGGACAGTTTAAGCGCCGCCAAATGAGTCGAGGTCTAAATTTTGGTGGGGGCGGTACGTCTCTCTACCCTTTCACCATCCTATATCCTGCGCGTTTTAATTTTACCAACGCTAATCTAAATTAAATACGACTTTATGTGCGACTGAGAGAGAGGGTATGGAACAAAGCTCTGCGAATGTTGAAAGTTTCAACAATTATATGCGGAAAAATACTGACTGCTTTCTGCGATAGAAAAAGGTTTGGATATGTATGATTGTATTGTATTTACATATTTGCCTTTGAGGGATATAGAATTGGGAAATGAGTTTGAAAAAATAACCAGCAAAACTATTTTGGTTGAGCGGTACATTTTCTCTCCTAGCTTGTTCTGTTTCATATTCAGCAATCATTATGAAGCTGCAATTTGTTAAGAAACACATTTGCTTTTTTCTATTGAAAAGATGTTTTCGTCTGGATAATCCATAGCTGTAATCTTTACGATCATTCCGGAAATTTGCATATGGGGATCAGTGTCAAGCCCGATTTGTTTCTTAAACAAGCAGGACTAAAGCCCAAAATACAATAAATTAAATCGAAAATTATTACCTTTTAAAAGAGTTCTTTCACCTCTCCGGCAACACACGTTATATTTGGAATGGCGAAAGCATACGCCGAACTTACCTTATTTGAACCTGATACAATTGTATGTAGATCTCTAAAAACCAGGTATTGTGACCTTTCACACAAAATGCTTGGGCAATCTGAACGCAGATTAAACAATTTTCACGGCCCGAAAATACATAGTTGACTTACATTGAAAATTAGTCGCCTGTCCAGCTAATATTCCCAAGAGCAATTTGTGTATTCACTTTTTGACTTAGAAGCATACCAATATAATGTTAAATCACCCACTTACTTCATGTGGGTTTAGAGAAAAAAAAGAGCAGCATATGCAGCGGCGAATATTGAACCTTGAACGTTAATATTGCGTCTTTAGATTCGACTACCGATGTTCGACCTAGTTCCCATTGAAATTTCAACTTCCAGATTCTAAAAGAATACAAAAACTGCCGGCTAGAATGGTCACGATTCAATATGTCCCAAAATCCCTTCCCGACGCCGCGCGCCGAGACGGTTTAAAAAGGAAAGATAAATTACCACCGATATATCTGTCGTTATCAATAAGTACGGAAGTCTTCTGGACGCCAGTCGTCGCCGTCTCGATCTTTTACCGTTTATTGGCAGCGATCTTCCGCGTGTTTTTGCACCGCCGACCACCTCCTTCCCTTCCGCGGTAATCTATAATGCAGAAGAGCACTTCGTCGTCGAGCTTTGCACCTCCGGAGATCCCGCGGGACTCGACTGGAGATACGCGATGGGCGGGAGAGGGTTGAGGTCGACGTCTCCCTTTTTGTCGTCTATCAAACGATGAGGCAAACGCTGTTGTAGAGAGGAGACCTTCTCTTCCGCGAGGCGAATCAAGACACATTGAGATGAGTCGCGGTAAACCAGACGTGACCGGCGTTTCTGATCGCGCAACCACTCAATCTCCGTTTGTGTGTGGATGCCGTTCGTTGCATATATTCACCCTGTACTGGTCGCAACGTTCCAAATAAGACGGATACGCCGTTAGATTCTAGGAAGCAAAGAATGTTGTCGAGTGTATCTCTTCTGGAGATCGTTGTCGGGTTCTATGTTGAATATTTGACTAGTTTGACTTCCGTTTTTGGAAACTGTAAACTAGGGCATAGCATATACGAAAAATACTCTTGCAACCTACACCAAGCACTAAAGTTTATTAAACAATTACCAACATTCAGTTCTGAAAAAAACAATGTTGATTATAGATACGTATATGTTTATTTATGTCTTCAACTGAAGTACTATGTTTTTCGTTTAGTAATGTTAGATTTTTGAATAAAAGGAAAAGTTTTATTTTTCTACAGTGGTGTAAGTAGTACTGAAATTTTGGGTTGGTTCTAGATAGGCTGCGACGAATTTGGCAGCGCCTTTTATACAGAAACTACGGTGTAGATTCTCACTTGTGCTTTGTTGTTGTTCTTTCTTCTTTTAAGTTATATATTTCTGGAGAAGTTGCTTAATAGCTTTATCCATCTTCACAGATCTTAATTTACTGCACATTCGTTGTGCTTTTGTATCATTTAGTATCTTTCTCCGTTCTTCTCCATCTCTTTTCTGCAATCTTGCAAATACATTTTTTATACTATTTTCTACCTATTTTTCATATCTTGCTTATCAACTGCATTTGATTCTTTTTCATTGATTTTGAATATATGATTTTACCATTTTATTCTTTGAAGTTTAATATTTAGTAAGGATTTATAACATTTTCAAAAATAAAAGCAGGAAAGGTGTCATTATTTCAAGAATAGTCAAATACATCTTTGAGAGGAATAATGTTCGGGTACACCTTCTATCGTTGATAACAGATTGAGGCTTCCAGTACATGATAATTGTGACAGGAGCTCGTGACTATAAGTTCATAAATTGGGGAAAGTAAACAGACGATGAATTGACTGCAGATCAGGCAGAGTGGCGAGTGTAAATCTGCAATCAACTTCTTGGCACTTCCGCAGGGTCCCCATTTCGATCGACAAATTGTGACGTGCGTCGAAAAGTGGATCTGCCTTGAGTGAATCCAAATAAATCAAATCTGTGGTTAACCCGTTGACAATCTGCAAGAGCTGTGGTCAAACGCAAAGGCGATGCTGTGTGTTTGGTGGAATTACGAAGATGATGTCCACTTTAAATTGATACCGGAAGATATGGCGTTTAACTCTGAATTATACCCCAAGCAATTAGATTGAGTGAATGCAGTTTTAAAAGAAGAACATCTCGCGTTAGTCAATAGAAATTGCGTGCCATCCTATCAAAACAATGCTAGCCAGCGTATTGGCTAAAGAATTCTCCGTAAATTGGATACAATCAAGCATTATTTGATTACCACCTGTTTAGATTAATGGCACGCTTTCTCACTGTTGAGGTAGAAGAATGCTTTGAGTTGAGATCATAATAAATTATGTTTTGAATATTAATTATCCTTGCGTTATCGTCAAATTGATAAGAAATCCACTTTTCCAAACTTTTGCTCCTTGTTATTGATGTTAACTATGTTTTTAACTTTTGGAAGTATATTTATCTCATAATCTATCAATTGCCTTATCAAAGCTGCGTATGTACACTGCCGTTCAGAGAAGTTCGGTCGGTTAGTAAAAAACATGAAAAGGTTACAGAAACAAACGAAACTAAAAACAAAATGCAATTTTATTGTATATACAGGTAAAAAAGACAAAAATAAATAAATAAAAAGTTATTCTGGCCTAAGGTAATATACTGAACATTATTTTTTTTTTTCATCGAAAAAACCTCCTTTGCTGCTAATCACCGCTCGAACTATTCTAGGCATTCTTCCGATAAGTTTTGTTAAAACGAATTGTGGAATATTAATCCATTCATGTTGCAGAATATTCAGTAAATGTTCTTGTGAAGTTGGGATATTTTTCGGATCCTCCTGTCTAGTTCATCCCACAACAACTCCATAGGGTTCAAATCTGGGCTTTGTGGGGGCCATGTCATTACTTTCAGGGTGTGCTGTTCTTCTTGCTCCTTTAGATAGTTCTTACACACTAACGCAGCATGTTTTGGGTCGTTGTCATGCAGGAATGCAAAGTTACGGCCTATTATACGCAATCCTGATGGCACTGCACGATTCTGGAGTATTGCAAAATAATTTTCCTTCCTCATTACACCCTGCACTCTGCATAAATCTCCCGCCCCAGCAAAGGAGAAACATCCCCACACTAACACAGAACTACGCCCTTGCTTTACTGTTGGCACAATGCAGTCCGGGATCATTTTTTCGGTTTTAGATCTTCGGTCATAAACTCGTCGATTTTGCCCAAAAACCTCAAACTTTGACTCGTCAGTGCAAAGCACGTGTTTCCAATCATCTAACAACCAATCTAGATGAGAACGGGCTCACTGTAGCTGTTTTGGTCTGTTGCCCCGATGTAATAAGGGTTTTCGAATGGCAATGCGCTCATGAAGGTCCGCTTGTTGAAGTCGACGTTTTACCGTACTCGCCGAAACTTGTTCTTCACGGCCGGGATTGACTTCGGCTACTATTTGTGGCGCTGTTAATTTTCTATTGCGTTTGCTTAATAATACAATTCTCAAATCTTCAGCTTTTGTTGCTTTCCTAGATGCTCCGGGACGAACACGATTTTCTATAGTTCCAGTTGTACGATATAGCTTTATGATGTCATTTACTGTTGAACTTCTCATATTTATTTTTTCAGCAATTTGTCGCCTCGAATATCCTTCTTCAAACAGCGTAATAATGCGTGAACGTTTTTCTACACTGGTAGGCTTGCCACGTGCCATTTTGAAGTAAATTTTCTTAAAACTTTCGCGCAAAAACGACAGATGCACACCAACACACGTTCAACAGTAAAATGAAGCAAATTTATATCTTTATGCCTGTGATAAATAAACAAGAGTGATACTGCGGTATATTTCCTAAATGTATTGTTCGTTAATAATCCCCAAACGACCCGTTTCAAAAGATCGGTACTTCCGAGAAATTCTGGGAATGATAATAAAAGGGACTTTATTGTGGTTGTCGCAATATTTCTACTTCACATAATAATTTATGGCTTTAATCCCTTAGAAAAGAGTGTATGCTTAATATTTTTCTAATTTTATGTATTAATAATTGTATACAGTGTGTGTGATATAATAGATTTTTATTGTATGACCGAACTTCACCGAACGGCAGTGTATATCTGCCTCCATTTCATCAATATTACCCAATAACTATCGATCACAATGGATTATTTTGAATATTAATTATAGTTTATAAACCATTATCTACAAATTCTAAGATATTATTGCCAAGTGTTTGACAGGTATTTGATCACAGCAGCATACTCCAGGACTAGCGGTCCAGTTCAATAATTTCCCTTTCCATCGTCGTCCGTATGGAATTATTCCCCCCCAGTTTTCACAATAGCATTTGATTGTTGTTTGAATAGCACCTGGTGCGCAAATGTTATGCTATCTTAACTTATGTCAGGTAATTAGAACTTTCTGCGTACCCAATTCGGTGGATCTACAATAAGTAATTGCATCTTTGCAAATGCTTTGCAGCATTCGTTAAACACCTTGTATAATTTGGATTTTCTCTGACGTGCAACTCCGTTGTTTATAATAGTTAAATAGGTTTATCGTAGTTATTCCGAAACTAACAATCTATAGTTTTCTGAATAAAATATAGCCCTTTACGTTTTGTTGTTATCCAAATGAATATACTTTATTAATTTCGTTTTAATAACAAAGTAAATATTTGCCGGAAATCGTTTTAATATCACCTTGTCTATGACATATATGTAGGTTAATAAAAGAATACAGGTTTTCCATTAATTAACCACGAGACAGCGTATCAAGATCCAGCGCGAGGTCACGAAACATCAATCACCCCGTCGTCATCGTCTCTGATTGTTAACAACGGCAACGTATTGCATATAATTAGGCGTAATTTGTACTAAGTAGGCTGTTGCGTGTGTCACCCTAAAACTACGGCTCCTTATTGAATTTGGCCCCCCGGTTCCCTACTACCATTACACAACCCGCTAAAATTACTAAAATATTCGTGTACGTTTTGTTTTCTATGTGGAATTAAGGCAAATTTGCATTGGATAATAATTTCTGAAAATTTGATTGAAATTTGTTATGTAATTTTTCACCGGTGCAACACACGTATTTTCTCGGTAATACAACGTTGTACTTGACTTGTTGGTAGCGTTTCCCTTTTATTACGTATTATGGGTGGAAATTTACCCTATAATTTAGCGCTGCCACATTGTTGGTGTAATCTATTCACGCACACGTTGCATGGTATTACGTCACCTAAAATCGTATGAATCAAATACGCTGAGTTGTACATAAAGTAATTGAGCTGAAATGGAAGGTCACTTAGTCCTTTCTGATAGTCATAAGTATAAAATTTGTTACAAAATGATGCGCATTTCTCAAAAACGCACCGCAAAATGGTCGTAATTCCTATAATTAACAGGTCAAACACCATTATAAAATATAACAAAATAAAATATTTCGCCACTCTATTTAGCAAATTAAGTTTCGACAGTCAGCATAAATTTATTGATCTCTATATTACATACTTGCGTTCAATAATTCATCGAAAAAGAAAATCCTTCAAAAGTTTTTAACCATGTGTTAACAATTTTTCCTCAGATTTTAAAAGCAACTTATGATGACAAGAAATCAAAGAAGTTGATCTTAAGTGTTACTTCTCCAATGCAGCCATTATACAAATTTATGACCTGTACACATTGTATGTCCCCGAACGTATTTGTCACGATAAATACAATTCCTAGAGCAAATCTAGGGTAATTATTATCCTCTATGTTTCCAACGCGAAAGAAATCTGCTCTTTAGAGTCCGTCAACGATATTCAGACGATATCAACGACCTCAGACCAAGCCTATTTTCGCTCAAGACCAGTTAAGGTTAGCGCTAATTTCCTTTTGGATGATTATTAGCATGCTTAGCGCGAAGGGTAGGGGAGCACATTGTCGACCATCCACAGCCCGCACGACCGGCGTATATGTGCGCTTCTTCCCACAAGATATGTCGCGCCCGCTAACCATAACACTACGTCTTATCTCGCACCACGGCGGCGACCCCGTCTAACCTCTCCGGGAGCCATTGGGTCGCTGATACCGGCTTCCGGATTACACCGGGGATTATCCTTACATATGGTCGATCCCATGCTAATTTCCAACGTTTACCCTTGCGACAGATACGTAGCGAACTCACGAGCTTACGGATGCCTGTAGATGCGGCTTTTGGTCTCCTATTCGGGGGCCATTGTCGGCATAGTTTCTCTCCAGCGATTGTTCCTTAGTGTTGCAGTATAATGCGTGGAGTTTGGATTGTGCTCAAGATTAACTCTGATTTTTTAATGTTGCGTGTGACTGTCCTTAAATGGGATAAGGACTGCCTATTGTAAATAAGCACTTTGGGAAATTATGCATTGTATTTTTTTCTTACATGCGATACCTTTGCTGCTTGGTATTCGTAAAAATAAAAATCAGCATCAAACATAGTTAAGCGAATAATACAGAAATTGAAAAACTTGGGATCGGTCGAACCAAAAATTCAAAAACATGGTACTCACGCATTATTTTAATATGGCTTTAAGAGCACGAATTATTTTTAGACAAATGAAGTCAAATTTTCAACAAATTAACTCCAAAACAAGCACAATTCTCATTATTGGAGCAATTCAGATCCCCACGTTTAGAACGGAAAAATTTAACATTTCAGCAATGCTGGATTGTTTCCCAATGGTCATGATTATCTTGGAGACCTCCGAATTGTTTCTTTGCAAGAGCAATTAGATAAGAATGAGAAAAATAGGCCGTATACAAACAAGTCCTTAATACTGCGGAATCAGTGAAGGGTAGAATTTTAAATACAAATCTTCAGTATGTAATCTAAATTGAGAAGTTTTTACCTACCAAAATTCCAACATTTCGTATATTATCCTTAGTTTAACAGAAAAAGAAAAGAGCGATTGCTGCTCTTTCTGAAAAGAAAGCAAAAACGCGTATATCTACACAATTCCATTCATACTGCGATCAAATCGCATCACGAAAAAAAATCCTGCGCCTACATTTTTCCACCGCGTTATTCCGCCTTATCTGACACGCCGCTATTATTCTCTTGATGTTATTTAAAGTCGATTTTCTTTTTTGTTTAACTTCCACAATAAGAAAAAAGGTATCCGCCAAGTAAGTGAATTTTTATTCGACTGACAGCCACACCTTTCAGCAAAACCACCTCCTCGGTGTATTCGACGAGTATAGTGAAAAGTTTCAGGCTGAAGAAGGGGAGGGAATACGATGGTTTCTTCGTCTGGGGAATATTAAAATATTGAAAATAATAGGGAGCGAGAGAGCATGAGGTGAGACGGCAAGTCTAGCGGAAACGGTTTTATTCAGTATATGGAAATGAAACAATCATGCATCGCGCGAGCTTTAGCGCTTTTATTCTTCTATACTCTTTCATGCGTCGTTGGTCGTATTGGATACCTCCAACGAGCTTATATCGCGGTGTCGACGGGTGTATAAAAGAATAAACATGACGGAAGGCCGAAGGTGAAACACCCGATACGTCGTTTTTTGGTTACAAACCTGTACGAAACCTTTTAACCGTTAGATAGCCGTAGTAACAAGATATATTACCTTCTACTTGGCTTTCTCGTCAACACAAAAAGCTGATGTGTTTATAAGTAGCGTTCACATAGGGTAGTGGGAAATTAACGGTAGGATTAGGGCGAAATTATTTGGAATATTCTGCCGATAGCAGTGAGGGTATTTATGTATTTAATACAATGTTTAGGTTAAAAATTACAACAATTCCTTTAGTTTTGTTAGAAAAGAAGTTTCATCAGAGAAGTTACTGTTGTGGTATAATTGTATGTTTCGTTTTACATGTGCTTTACGACGTTTTACTTTATTTCTTAGTTGTAAACCACTTCCGTTTTGATGATGAAGTGAACAATTTGTAAAGGGTTCTTCAAAACATTACTCCTATTCCCATATATACGTACTTTCTCTTCTCCTAAATGCAATCGAAAAGAAAGAAGAGAGATCGATGGAACCATGGTCAGAAAAAATGGAAAGGTAATTTTATGTTACGTATCTCAACGTACGATTCCAATGGAACAAAGGAAAAGAAAAGGTTGCCGTTCCATTCTTTATACTAAAAGTGGGCGGTCTGCATTGCACGTCTAACCGCTACCACTCATCACTGTCGTCCAGTCTTTAGTTTTCCAGCACACTGACATATTGTTGGCACGTATTGTCAGACCTTTACGTTCGAATTTTGCTGCTGCCGCCGCCGTCTTGGGACCGGAGCCGGCCGCCGGGAGCGACGAAGATAAAGTTTTATAATACTATTACTCCCTATTGTGTTAGTAGTAAGGCCACTAGGTTTTCTATAATTGCCGCCATCAAATATTGTGTCCGTTCTCTCCGTTTTACTATTATATACACGCGCCACTACACATATGAAGGTCCCACACACACACACAATACATACATGCACACGTATAGTGGTGCTCTGCTGTCTTATTCAGCTGTTTGCCGGTTATTTCGTTATTTTATTTATTCTTTTTCCTTATTTTTCTCTTTCATCCAAGCCATGAGCTCGCAAAGGGAACGATGGTAATTCACGACTACCGTTTTCTTCTACCATCGTCGCAATAAATTCGCCTGTCTAACGTAAGGTTTGTTTTAGTTTGTGCTACTACGGCAATTCGCCCACCGACTAATTGAACAAAAAGGAATTCTACAGGTCGTACGTCTCCGAGAAGGCGAAAGCCACGGATAAAGTGCATTGTATTAAATAAAACTGTTTCTACACGGAGGAAAAAGAGATGGTTGAGCTAATGCAAAATGTATTTCAATTGTTCAGTTGAAAACCTTCAACAACAAGTAGGGTAATTTGTGACGAATGAACTTGTTGATACTTTCAATGTCTGATTGTTGAATGATTGCTTTTTATTCTAACTACAGCTGAAAGTCCCGCTTTGCATAAATAGGTTGTTGCAAAGAGAATGAGGATCTTTACAGCTTTTGAACTCAAAGTTGAATATGTATTTCTGATTTATATTCAGAATTCCACTAAATCGTAGGTTGTTGCAAGAGGGTTCAATTAGACCCTTTTCTTCCTAGGAAGTGACTTTTGGTGCAGCTTGCATACGGAAAGGATATTGGATCCAGCGAATTTCTCAACATTGTCTTCTTCAAAGTATTTTGCAAATCTGTTAGTGAACTTCGAGAGGTGTTCCTTGAAAAGGGACAGCAATCTTGTGAAACAACGAATTTATTAGCGGCCAGGAATATATGCAATTCAGGGAGACATTGTTGACCGCCATCTTCATTAAATTCTCTTATCCACAACTGCAGCTTTTTCCTAAACGCCGCAAATTTTCTCCAAAAGTTAAAAAATGTGCATATTCAACGCTAGGTTCAGTAAAAAGTCGGCTTCGGCAAAGTACCTGGAGCTTTCAAGACCTTCTTCTTGCAGAAATGTGTGAATTTCCTGTTGTAGCTCGAATGCACGTGATAAGACGTTGCCGTGAAACCCAACGTGAACTGGAGTAGTATAGTGGGGCCGTGTTCAGATCCTCTGTTCATGCTTAGCTTTTTGAAAAATTTGGCGTTTATTGGCGAAAGTTACAGACTTTTCTGGAATATTCTATGTTCTTCGGAAATGTTCTATATCTTTCTATGCTACAATGACCATCTAGTCTGGATATTCTAAAAAGTTCCATTACGGTCGAAACAGCTTCAGGATGTTCATTCTAGAATATTCCAGACTGTCACGTTTGTTCGCGTTCGTAGGAGTGTCTCGCAGTGCACACTTAGGAAACCTCGAACTATTAATACATTATATTTAAGAAATTAGTGTCAATATCGTGTTTCAATAATAAATAGGCGCCTATCAAAGTGTATAAGAAAACAATAAAAGTCCAAATTTATTTATGTCTATCATTTTGCCGTTGGCGATGACATGATATTGAAAAACACTTTAAACCCTTCTTTACTCGACGAAATTTCAAAGTTAAATCAGCCGAAAGCGATTTCTGTGTCGGTGTTGTTTTTAACTTTTTTTTCTTGTTGTTAATCGTGCCACTCGCTTCAATACTCTCGTCGAATTTTGAGGCGATGCACGCTTGAATTTTGAGAAAGTACACGCGATAGACCCGACGGATGAACAACTTCCACCGTTTTTTTCCCCGCTAAATTTACAGCGCATCTGTTTATAGTTTACCGAAGTATGAGCATGAAATAGAGTGAGGATCGTGGAAATATAGTAACGCCCTTCGTTCTCTCGCCGTGGGGCAGGCGACTTCGCCTCGACCGACGAACTTCAAGTCAATAAATCATGCGAAACTTTGTTTTCGACAGGAGCACCGCTTTCCACCGTCTCTTTCGCGCGTTTCGGGCCTCTCCGTTCCGCTCTCGTTCGTTGGTTCCCTCGGGCGCACCTCGCTGCATAAATTACTCAAGTGCTATATTCAATTTAGCGAAATAATTTAAATTAGCTTGACCAGTCGGATATGCGCCGTAGCTTCGGCTTCTCGGCTTCGAGCTAACTTTTGAGCTTCAAGGCGTTCGCTCATTACTTAAGGGAACCACGATAAAGCGCTGCAAGGATCGATTCTGCGGTGTAAATGTTAGTTAATTAATCGCGTATAGCCCTAATCGTAACTGTGTTGAAGCTCGAGCGTAAAAAGGTACTCGCGTTATTTTACCCGTAGGAGGAGGAACTTACTATATTAATAATATTCAACGACTAGAGAACTTTGCCTTTGCTTTATTGCTTATATTTCTATAGATCTAATAAAAGAAATTTGAAGCGTGAGTTAGAGACATGACAGACTCTTAACATATTACGTGTCATATACGTTAAGAGCAGTACTCAACAAGGGCTTCCTCAGAGATCTAACCCTCTATTGTTCATTATATGTATTAGCGAAGAGTGCTTACTTGTACGCAGATGACGCCTCGTTATTGACAACGAAGACAAAGGAAAAGTTATGGGAGATCTGGAGAAGCTAAATATAAGGGACTGGAAAGAGAAAGCAAATGATCGAAGAAATTAGCGAAATTATTGCCAGAGCCCTGCAAGGCCTGTAGGGCAACTAATCTATGATACTGTTTATATTCAAAATATGCGTTTTTGTCTCATTGTTAGTTTACTATGTTCTCCGCTTTTTGCATAGTTTATCTACTGTATTTATTTTATGATCTTTTAGTAATTGTTAATCAGAAAAAAATCACGTTTATTATTAAAAATAACGTCATACTACACACTAGCAAAATTGAACATCCCATATACAACAATTCATATTTACGGTATAATTCGGAATAACTTTTAATTAAAATACTTTTTAGGAAAGTGAATAAGTAGGCTACAATTCACCGATATGTCTATCATGTACATATCTTATAATATCCACAGTTTTGGAGAATGCTGTTCTACAAACCGACGATTAGAAACGAAGAATCCTTGGCAAGCGACATCTAGGTCATCCGAAAAATCGAAACCGTGTGAACGTTTTCCAATTCGGCCCCGCCCGCCGAGCTAAACGTAAAACTTAATGCATTTCCATGTAGAAAGACAGGATTAGAGCATCGACATTATTTTTCGGATTTATTCCGCAAAGAAATTCGTGCGAGACGGCTAAAAAGGCGATATATTCGCGAGGGAAACATTTTATGTATCATAAACTCCGTTTACGGACGCTACGATGTTTCCAAGCGTACTACTAAAGCTCTTAAACTGTTTTTCTATATGGATATAACCCCCTCGCCGTTTTGTTATGCACGACACACACGACGCGAGCTATGCCGCGACGACGATCCTTGTTCGATAAGCCCGTCCCTCCAAAAGAACCTTTACCGCTGCCTGCTTACTGCGTATCGGCGTATATGCGACTACTATGCGAGTACCTCTACGTGGGAAGTTCCAGATTTCTTCCGCACGTTATTGCAGGGAGTGAAATCGGTTTAATATTTTGAAGGTTACTGGGGTAAATATTATAGAAAAGGAAAAAAAATGTTTATTTCTTCACTTTCCTACACCCTGTTCAATCTTTTGCCAACTTATTTCACACAACACTTTCTTAGTAGAAATGTCTTTCGGGTGATGTCGTGTAGTTAATATTTTACTTGACGTTTCGCTGACCATCCTGTCAGCTTCTTCAGAGGATTTCTAAAGACTTTAGAAATCTTATAAAATATTAACTACACGACATCACCCAAAAGACATTTCTACTATGGATTACGGTCGTGAAAGCCTACATTCAACTACAACACTTTCTTGTTTAATTAAGGAATTCTTCGTAGTCTTGCAAAGGATGTACTTTATTGTAGCAACCCTTTTGTACTATTTGGAACATTACTGACTATACTTTTATTTATCAAGTTTTATTTAGTATTTATCAAGAGTAGAATACAGTTTGAACCCCGTTCTATGGGTAACTTTCTTGTTTTTAAAAATAGGATGGTTAAATGACAAAATAATTGATTTTTTTTTGCCGTAGATGGAGAATTTCAGATTAGAAAAACAATTGACTGTATCAGTTCATCGGAAATGACGCCGGCTTTTTTAAATTGAATTTTCAGTATCTACGAGTCATTCTACATCCCAATGCAACCATTTGGAAAACAAATACTTTAATTGCTTTTTTTTAAGAGTTAGTTAAAAGCCTCAGTCTAGTGCGATGTTTTTGTTTGAAGTGTGCTATGACTGTGAAAAATGGAGTACATATGTAGTGTCAAGCACAATTCAATTAGTAGCTTATGCTGTAGACTTCTGCTAGGCGATTATCATTTTGAGCAATCAATTGCTCCATGATGAACAGGTAAATATTTTAGAAATATAGGTCCAATGTAAAGGAAGCCCGAAATCTGTATAGGCAATGGAGGGACAAAAAACCCTACACATAGAACACTCTGTATATTATGTACTATTCGGATGCTGAGAGAAACTGTCAATGTTCACATTAAAAAAGATATAAGTTAACTATTAATGTTACGTTAATGTTTTCTACCAAAAACAGCAGATTTCAGAAGATGTATTAGTGTTAGATAGCCCCATTTTTGTAAGAACTACTTGAAATAAATAGATCTCTCTTCGCAACAAATGACAGATGTTTGGTTGACAAATATTTAAGAAAAGACATTTGGTGGTCTGGAAATGTTTTCTTTTGTGGACAGTCGTGAAACGTTTGATTAAAAATCTACGATTTCAATGTCAATTATTGCATAATTTGTCCCAATATATCATTTTCAAATTTAGAATTATTTTTTTTTTGATTTCTTGAGAAAGGTACTTTTCGTTATAAAAAGAATTCATGTTTTCAATTACAAAACTCGAAAATTCATCGATTCTTGAAATTTTTATGCAATGTGACACTGGCTTTTAAGTGAAAAACATAAAGAAGAAAAAAGCTCTTTTGCCGCCTTCAATACGCTTAAAAATGATTAATATTTATTTATTATTTATTTATTTTTATTATATTACAAGGGAAGATTCCAAGGTGACATTCATCGATCGGATTGAAATTTGACAATTTTGTAGGAGCTACCGCCGCTTTCCGGAAGTGAAGTTCCTTTCTGCGAAACCTAGCGTTTAGCGGATGAAAACAACCCTGAAATTTAGATTTGAGAAATTTGTATGTTATTACAATAAATTATATATCTCCAAATATGCTTTGCGTGAGTCTAACAAGTTAGCCCGGATGAGATTCTTTTGCCATTCCTACCATCTTATCCACAACCCCTTGGAATACGTACAAGTGATCCCATACTGTTTTTGGCCTCCCTCTTCTCGTTGTCTGTC
The DNA here is from genome assembly GCA_902654985.2 of Oryctes borbonicus. Lineage (NCBI taxonomy): Eukaryota > Metazoa > Arthropoda > Insecta > Coleoptera > Scarabaeidae > Oryctes > Oryctes borbonicus. Next base: position 1,644,153 of record LR736894.1, read on the forward strand.
GGGATGTGTTCGAGGTAAAAGAAATACTTACTGTTTGGCCATATAAATGTACATGAGCGTGCGCTATTCGTACATGGTAAATACTAACTCATTACGCAACAAATCTCGCACAAAAAAAAACAATTAATTTGAAAGGTATTTTAGGCTTAAGGTGCCCGAATTGAAATTATTTACATGCGATGTGTGCAATCGATCGCGCCGATAAGATGTATACCAACGTACTTTGTGTTTTGTAATCGCAAATAAATGAATAGGTTCGACGCTATAACAACGTATTCTAAAATTTTTATTTGTGATCATCATTAAACCGCTCTGTGGTCCAGTGGTAAGAGGGCCTACGCTTGACTGGGCAGAGTTAGGCGCTGTGTGTTCGAGTTCTGCTACGATAAAAAAAAATTTCTAGTGGATCCGGTATACCACCATTCACAATTAATTACGCTTCACCACGGACATAAAACACTTTATACACAAGCTAAAAAAGCTCTTGAGGCTATGACACGCTTCAAAGGCTTATAAAACTCGTTGGGCCGTCACCCCAAAAAGAAGAAAAATTAACTACCGAGTTTCGTGAAATAGCCTATACGCTTGACGAATGTTTTAAAGACTTTATCAGTGGTATGACGATTTTAGTTTTTTACAGATTTGAACATGTTTTTCTAGTTAACTGTTAACTATACTAGAACTAATAAATGACAATAACGAAAATTCATACTTTACAACCACGTCTAACAAACAAGAAACATAAACTGCTGCTGAAACTAAAATTATTGCAATGGGAATCTACAATTTTTCCTTATGACAAAGCAAAATTTTAATAGTTGGTTATTCAGTGTAGATTAGTCATTTATTGGTGCATTCAACTTTTTCACACAACAACATTTCGTACAATGTAAGAAATTAATTTCTCTTTTAAAGAAAACAACGCGAAATACTTTTCCAAAGTTGCATCTCGAATTGCAAGATTTCGATGTAAATCCTCAATGTAAGTTGAAGAATATTCAAGACAACCTTATAACCGTTGCAAATCGCAATAAAGCTATGCGCTTCGAGCGAAATAAACGCTTTAAATGATACGAATCCTCAAAAAGATTAAATCATCATCGAGATTAATCAACACGGCACGAGGCAACAAGCCACAATCTACGTACATGCAGTACCAACATGCGAACGAGACGGGAGATTGCTTTTAATCAAACTTCCAGACGCACAGAAGAAAACCCGGATTTTCAGCCGTTAAACCGGCGCTCAATTAGAGAAGAAGATATAAATACTGCGGGATTCTGGCCGCTCGAAGCGCGAATAGCAGGATAGTTGGTTGCGCGGTTGTACTGGAAGCGAAATAGGCGAGGGGCGATGGAAGGGATCGGGGAGTGGATCGACAGACTAACAGTGTGGAGCAATAAAACGCAGGGGAAAAACATGAACCGCGCGGTTGTAAAGTTTCATTACGGTTGGCGGGGATAGAAAAAAAGGGAAGAGCTGGAAAAAGCTTTCCTGTTAACCATTCTCATGTTAATTCACCTACGCGCGGTCCGATGGTTTCTTTTTTATTTGAAAAAAATCCAGAGGACAACGCGCCACCGTAAGCTAGATGTTTGGTTAGCGAGTATCATACAGGGCGTTTCTGATAATAATAATAACAATAATGAAATTGATAATAAAGTTAGACGACCGCCAAACCACCATGTACGGACGTGCGTTTCGCTATGTAACTGCTCATCAGTGAACATGGTGCGGGACATTTCGTTTACCGACAGCCCACGTGCACAAAGAGATAATTCGATGGTCTCTCCAGCATAAAAAGGTGGTGCTATCAATTCTCTTGTTCAAAGGGCCATTTATATATCTGAACCCAGTTCGCTTCCTCGAGAGTTAAACCATATCACCGAAACTCTGATCCACAATCATTATTCTAGAAGAGATATTCAAGCTACCATTAACCGCCACATCAACCCTTCTTCATAATAACCCTCCTCATCTGCGTGTCTACCCAACATTTAAGGTGTCACCGATCGTGTTAGCAAGATCCTCTTCAGGTACGACATAAGTTTTGTACTATTACCCGGAAACTAACATATTTAATTCATTAAAAATTAGATCAGTCGTTCAGCTTCTCGTGATACTCTGTTATCATTATTCCTATATATAAATCAATATCTTCCACTATACGTATGTCGCATGTATTCCTCGGTATTCCATTTATTTCGATCTTATTGTCGTACACTCACATCCTCTCATGTTATGTTTAATTTATTTCTGGAGCACGTATTAATAATAATATTATGCCAACTGCGGTTCGGCTAAGAAATAATGTTTGCGCTGAATATAGCGTGTGCCTCGTGCGAGTCGAGTCAAGTTGTATTCTCCTGTGGAGCGTATAAGTGCCGGTTCGGAACATTATAAGTTAATTAATAAAGGAAGTTAACAATAACAGTTATTGAACATAACTTTAAGCCGAGGCAGTTTAACCAAGTTCGCCTTGTAATATTATTAATGTCTCGCTCCTACGTACACCGCCGCCACGCTGAGTTCCATTTGATTTTAGAAAATTTAATCATTCCGGAGCGTCGCTACCCTGCTTGGTTTCCAAACTAAAACCTTTTACCCGCACGCTCTCTAACTATACTATACGCTTACGGGCATCCCCTCTACCGGCAAACCGTCCTTCTTTTCTTGGCGCATGAGAAGAGCAGGATGCGTATCAACGTTTTGCAAATTGACTTAACGTTCTTCCCTAATGCACGGGTTGGTTGATTTATCATCTTTAGCGCTCTTTCTGAAATACAATTTGTTGAATATGCGCGAACAATCTTCAATAATTCTATTCGATGATGTACAAGCTTAGATCATATGTATTACATGGATATCGCTAAGCCATTTCAAGTCTTAGCGTCCGCTTATTTACTTTATCCTGTTTACAAGTATATTTACGCGAGAATTTAAGCTTATTTTTCTTTAATCGTTTGGGAATATAGCTTTATTTCGTATAAAATTTAGTAAAGATTGTTGGTTGTTTAGGATTTAGATTATTTACGTTGGTTTTTTCTACAATAGTTAGAAAATGTGTTGTATGTGGCGAATTTAAAAATTGGAGATTTAAACATAATCACTATGGCATCGTCAAATAAGCGGTTATGTTTCTCTGCCATACTCCGTCAAGAAACCATGAATTTATGCAAACAATGTTCCAGTGCCCCACATGATAGCTATTTCATCAGGCATGCAACTAATAATTGTTAAAAAGTTTTAATTAAACATGTTAGATTCTCCTAGTTTGAGGAACAATGCCCCTGGTCGTCTAAAATTAAAATTAAAATTATTAAAACAGTTCCCTTTATAACAAAATAAAAAATATAAAAACATGTGAAGTTTTCCTCTTGTTTATATAAAAGAGGTATTCATATATCTCACTTTTGTCGTATTTCTACGTACTTGTGTAAAGGTGTTTCTGTATATATAATTTCGCAACGTTTGTGTCTTAAATTTAACAACTGTTGAATTTACATGATAATTGTAAACGCGCCTAATACGAGTGCGAGGTATTTTGCTACCTTAATGTGTCTTTGTGTGTGTTGTATATCGCAATGTTTGTATGCACTACTAGGGCCACCACCAAACCCTATAGGAGTTCGAACATCTGGTTTAACGGAGACAGTAGCTAATATAGCCGAAGACGGGTACCCAGACGTTCTGGTTATTATGTGTATTTGCTATTTTCTACTATGCATGCTTCTTGCAACTGCCTAGTTATACAAGCGGGAAAGTTATAGTTACAAACCATAGATAGTGCAGGTTTGAGCGCTGCACGATGGAGCGACGGCACGCAGTCGTGGCAGTTTGTAACACTCTTTCTCTAACGAAGTTTGGATACTCTGTTAAGAGTATGTTATGTGCATTAGGGTTTTTTTTTCTCAGCGCAAAATTTTTGTTTGATGCTTGAATAAGGTGGTTCTCTATCTAGCGTCCGCTTAATATCATGATTTTTAATATAAGCGCTTGCCGAAAATGCGATTATTTGATTTAATGCAATTTAATTTACTTAGATTTTTTTCTTTGCATGCGGGTGTGATCTTGTTGCAGTTCCGTATAATAAATGAATTTAAGTATGTTTTTATGATAAATATTCAAAAATAGATCACGGACACTGGAAGTAATAAGCAACAAGAAAAACGATGAACCGAAATGGATAGACGACATAAGTGTATCAAATCAATCAGCAAAATGCACCTCCGCTTCCAGGTCTTCAGATCTGACGTGTCTTTAAATCAAAAATCCATGGTAAACAACACATAAGTATCGGCACCCTCCGCACCACACAATTTTAATTAATTAATTAATCCGGGACGGTCGTTTCGAGGACACGAATGGTCCTCATCATCCCGCCGTCCCGGACTATTTATTATATTACTATATAATAAATTAAACTTGTGTGGTGCGGAGGGTGCCGATACTTATGTGTTGTTTACCAAACTACGCCACAGTCCTTGCTATCATTATTATTCAAAAATTCATGTTGATACACCACCAAATCTAGAAGATTTAAAAAATAGCATTAGGTATGAAATGAGTCGAATTAATCATGTTGTATTTCGCATTGCTTATTGCTAAGAGGCCGCGTGACGGCATTCCGGCATTTTCTTGTATTCTCTTGGATGAGGCATTTATCTTTGCTTTCTGTTAGTAATAAAACTTATGTTTTCTACTCTTTAAATGACTTCGAAAATTTTGTTATGTGAAGTATTAACGTAGTGTAGATAATTAAACGATCAACGCTGACTTCTGCTTTTATTTGAATATTTGGTGCAATTTCTTAAGAAAAAATTATTTGAATGTGCGGCCACACTTGCGTAGGCAGTAACTGCGTAAAGATGGCTTCGGCACGCAGACTACGAGTACGCAGATAGACCATCTGCGCAAAGGAAAGAGAAGAGGTTCGGAGAAAGCTCAACAGGCTATATATAATATTGTTCATAAAAAAAGAAAACGATCACGACGATGGTCACTACAAGAGGTCCGTACGTCAGTTTATTATCGCATTACTCATTTTATATATTACTGTTAAATATATTTTTCTTGTTTACATTCGTTAATAAATACATTTGTAACAGTATTCAATTCAATTTATTCGCATTTGCATCACTGACCGTTACATTAGTACATTAGCAACAGTGAATCAAAGTAGCCACATAAACGCACAGAAAGTCTGTAACAGGCTTTTGTGGAAATGGTAAAATATACTACAGCACTTTATCACGTCAATGAAGATATATCTGACATCTAAAGTGCTTATTACATGGCACTTCCAGTCAATGAATGACAAAGTGACAGGCATTAGTAAAAATAAGTCGTCCAATTTATGACATTATCTCCAGCAGATGCTTCTGCTCTAGACAATGATGAAAACGGTACGACAAACGCTTCGAGGAAGACGATCGGTTTCCGGGACGATCGGGAGAAAAAGTACCAAACGGTGGGCCATCGCCTCTTTCCCATTTATCCTCGTGTCACCGATGCCGGGGGTTCGTTGGATGCACGCGAAAATTTAAATTTGCACGTTGCCGTTGTATCTAGTGCGATGTGGCAAACGAAAAAACCCCGCCCGGCAATGTGTTCGTCGTCTCCTGTTTCCCCCGGTTTCATGCCCCTCTTATACTCGTGTATCTCTTCGGTTGGTCAGGACGTGAAGGCAATAAATTGCCGATGCGGTAATAATGATATATGCCGGCGATCATGGCCTTCTACATATTTCACGAACGAAGCGGTGGCATCACCCTTGTCTGGTCCGATTTGTTCAGTTTTGCTTACTAAAACAGAGGAACAGGAAGAACTATGTTGCCAGCGTAGAATTTCTATCGATGCGTTTCCGCTAAGCTCTTCGCTTCGCTGAAATTCGAACGTTGGGTATGTGGTGTGAGAAGGGGAAATTAAAGTGGAAGCGAGTTTCGTAATTTTGCTAATCGAAATGAACACGGTTTATCTTAAGCAAGGCAACCACACCTCTTAGTATCCAAAGAACTACTAACTAATCAATTCCTTTAGCAACCATTTCACTAAACCTTAAAGTATTTTTTTATAAAACCATTTTTCGTAAATCTTGCACAGAAATTAACGTAATACCATTAAAAATGTAAGAAAGAGCTAAGTTTTGTTATATTCCGGTGGTATTGGTCGTTATCCCAAACGTGTTATTAAAAACTATACAGAACTCATAACAAAACCTCTGAGCTACCTCACAATTTATTGCATCTCACAAGCATGCATGCTACTAACTACAAGGATATTTCTTTCCTGTTTGGATTTTTTTTTAATTATCGAGCAAGTACTTTCTAGGAGAAGTATAATATTTTTTTAAACAAATAATATTTCGTCCAACGGAGATAAAGGTCAAATGTAGCGACCCTTTACAATGTGTCACATATAACTTGCATGGCTTGATCATTAAAGTTTACCACATATACAGCCTGCAAATCGATGACCAGCGTTGCCAACAGTGAGAAATTGTTTGCTATGAAAGCGCTTAACAATATCTACTAAAATATTACTAACATTTTCTGTTGCAAGGAGGGAACAGAAGAAACAGCGGAAGTTTTTATTAACCTGATAAAACAGACAATCTTACAGTTTAGTTACAGATATTGTTCAAAATCAAATTCTAATTCGTATGTTCGGAAACATGTCTGTGGGTGGTAAATAATTCCATCAATACTACTTAGAAACTATTTTAGCATTATTTATTGATTAATTAGTGAAACATATTTTCGGCTGTGAAACGTGATTATTTATTTGCTAGGGTTTTGCGCCTAAAAATTGCATCAATTTCGTGATTTAAATTAATTTTTTTTTAATGTGTGGTTATTCCATTTACTATTTTTATTATGTGTACCACATGAATATTATTACCTATCACATGATGTCATATGAGGTAAATTTCTTACTTTGCAATAAAGGCTAGACCGCGGATGCTGCAGTGTTCCTTAAAATGAATAAACACTATGCCAGTGATTGATATATACACAAAATAGCAAACATATGACCTAAATCACAAGTAATTCACAAGCTGGGTTCCTAAAAAAAAATAAGGAGAACGAGTACACGACGGATGTCGTGTGAAAGACGCGCCGAAAAAATAAAAGTCCGTACTTTATGATGCGGAATATTTAAGACGGAAACGGGAATCCGACAGCTGCGGGCGCGTTTCGATCAAGAGCAGATTTTTAATTTCCGGTCACCTTCAGCAATTTTTCCATCCTTCACCCAGAGTACTGATGTTCCATTGCGCTTCTGTGAGGGAAATGTTACGTCGTGCCATTCCAATTGTATAGACCTTAATTGTCGCATTATGTTTATTTTTTTCTAGTTGTAAATAATAATATTTTTCTTTTTTGAAGTACTGCTTGTTAAAAATAAACATGATGGCTTGGTTTTAGCTCTGGACTCGTAAGATTATAATGTACACATCCAAGAAATTGTGGTGTAGTTAAAAATTCTATATTTTTACGGATGTTCCGTAACCATTACGTATGTTATTGGGCAATTTTCACATGAGAAAAAATTAAGGTACGTTTTAAATTATAGAAATAAATCGTAGCTAATACTAAGCAAGATAAAACAAAGAAGATTGTGCCGATATTCAAAATCTAGGTTTCAAAACATATAAAAAACAAGTTATTACATCGTAAACACTTATCGATAATAACGCCTATAAATAGCTGCTAGATAGTAGTTCGTAGAACCCGGTGGTAACGTGCGGTAGTACGACTGATGGTAACCTCGCCTGACAGATGCGCCTACACGTACCGCAGCAACCAACATCGCCGCCGTCGTAAGTAAGCGAGGGTGCAGGCCGTTAGAGGCTGTGGCGTTCGGCGAAGGACCTCATGCGCACGTTACCTAATCCTCGGATTTATTCTAGCAGGTTATCTAGACCGTATATCTCCGGGAGGACCGCGGTCTGCCCGAGCATACTAATAGTAAACCTGCAGATTCCTCTGATAAATAGCTACCACAGCCAATGTACGCTATTTATGGCGGGATTTGTGACACACTAACTTGCGTCGAACTTTCGACTTCGGCCTTCCGCATACGTTGTCCACGCTATTTTGGCGGGAATGCAATAGGAGAAGGTTTTCAGTTCAATCTGCTTGATTGAATCTCGTCTGTGTAGGAGGTGCGAAAATCGATAAAGTAGCATCTGGTTAGTTTAACAAGATCGATGTAGGTGTACCTCAGGGGATGTACTCGCACCATTAGTTTGTACAAATAATTTGTTAACATATAATGTTTGCTCATGGCAGTGACCTCAGACACTGTTTCTCGCTCTCACAAAGATATGGGACTCTTTTGAAGAATTATATTAACTTTTTTGAAATGTTAGTTTCTTAGTTTAGTTACTTAATGTAACAAGAAAATATAAAAAATACTATAAGCTGGACGTTGTTTGATAGCGAAGCTATTTTCAGCCTATCTAGGGATTATCAGGGCTTTCAAATGCATATTTTGACAACGAGTAAGGATTAGAATTGAAGGCCCTTAAATTTGAATCCACTTTTGCTAAATTGCTATGCCAAGTGTTTTTGTGAAGTTTTTCTCTGTTCTAATGCTGAGTAATTTGAACATTTAGCTTATATTTAATTGTTGCTGTTGCTCTCTATTTTTTGCCCTGCCTTTGTTAAAGATCTAATGAAGTTTGTAGCGAATTATTTAGTTCTTAAACCACAACACAGATTTTTCTGTTGGACTTAACATACACTTCTATAGATTACTTCTGGAGAATCATAAACATTCAATTTCTCCTTTTATTGCTCAAATTTCTACTTCACCCTCGTACATACACACCCTTCCCTTCCAATCTACCACCCCTCCCATAGAAATGGCAAATGCTTTTAGACGGTGTGGAGAAGAAGAAGATTCTCGATGTTAACCGAGCAGAAAATCGAGCATAGCTCTTCGAAACGGGCGTCGGTCCGTAGCTCGGTCGGTTGAATAGATGAGAGGACCGATGGTTCCCCCTAGCGACCGCACCGGCACCTCCATCTCGCTCTTCGTCTGTGCTCTCCATTAGGGCGTGAGCACGACGAGACGTTGATAAAGCGCCTTATTATGCGGATTAAGTGTGCAATGTGCAACGCAATAATTCTGACGGGGTCGTGGTACGCCCGATGGCCCCTTAGGAGGATGCAAGGGCTGTCATTGTTGCTCCGGCCTGACGTTCCCGCTTCTGCTGTTGTTGCTCATTCGCAGAAATAATGGCATCCATTGCGAGCGATTATGCTATATTATTCTCGCTGCTTTTATACGCCTGAGTGATATTATTGTCTTTAGTTATTAAAGGTGGCGCTGGTGGTCCTTATCGTTGGAAGAATTACTGCGGAATTATTGTTCCATCGCGATGGCATCGTTACATGCAGTTACAGCTGAAGCCGTTGGATGAGCGTACAAGGTAGGGAGGGATAATTGGATAATTTTAATGCAGCATTTGCTGAAATGAAAGCAGACATGCAGGAATCGTAGAATTGCGCCTATTCTATAAATACTAACAAGTTGAAATTTACTCAAACATATTAATCATCGCAGACTATCTTCTAAAAATATTTCTGTGCATACAGGGTGATCGATAATTAACGAACCAAGCATTTTGTTATTTTAAATGGAATATCGTGTATGTTATTACCGTTTTACTTTCTCAATTTAAAAATAAATCAATGCAATAGAAGTTTCATATGTCAGAAAATATCAACTTATAGAAATTGGGAATGTCGTTTATTTTTGCGGGTACAGTATTACAGAACTCTATTTTTCTGTGATAGTCTCTTTCCTTAAGATAGTGATGTAATTCTAGTCGATACGAATGGAATTTATGTCTTAATTATTCTATTTACAGTGTTATTAAAAAAATGCTTTTCTAGTGTTTGAATTTAGTCAAATTTGGTGCTCAATTCTGAACACCCTGTATATTTCAAACAAGTTCTGATACCATGGTTAGATAGAGCCGAGTATATAATTTAACACAGCAATAATTCATTTTAAAATTTGTTTGCATTTAGAATTTATTGAAGCAAATAGATTCCCTGCATTTTAAAACCGCACCAATATATAGGGTATTCCATTTAAAATAAAGTAGATGCGTGCTTCATTAATTGTCGATCATCCTGCATATGCAGAAGTACTTTGAGAAGATACTCTAAGATATCATAAAATGTCAATTTCTCTTATAGTACAGGCGCAATTCTACAATTTTAGAAAGTTGGGACACCGTCTATGTATACATATAGATATACAAAGTGATTTATAATAGGTGCAGAAGACTTTGACACCTTGTTCAGGAAGTCACTTAAACCAAAAAAATGTTGTATAAATATACTATTTTTTCTATTTACAGAGCTACAACAGATTTAATTTTATTGATTTAAAAATGATTAACCCGCAACCACTACACGCGGGTATCACATACCGTAACGACGTATAAAATTCGCTTACTAATCGAAATCTTTAAATTTTTCGTGGGAGAATGCAGGCTTCCTCTAAAACCTTTAAATTACCTTCTAGGAAAATGGCTGGAAGTAACAAATAGAGTTCTAGAAATAATAACGTTTTTAAAACGGCACCTACACACAAAGTAAATTGTTCGCTTAAACATTTGAATATTTCCTTTTCTCGGGTTTCAGTCGCAGAGAAGCGGGAAATATCGACAAACGTTTTTCGCCGCGACCAACGTCGCCGCATACCTCCTTAACCTTAATTTTTTATTTATTATCCCCGGCCATTGTTTGTGTTGAAAAATGATGGCTGTGAGTCGGAGGAGAATAAAGAAAGAACCGAGTTTGATATTGTCTCTCCGCTGAATCTGACAAACGTTGCATTTCTCTATTATTCAAATAATAAATGAACACTTTTAACGACGCTTTCCGGATCTGCGTAACTCATTTCTGCCGACCCTCTTCCCCTCTATACCTTGCATCGTTCTCTATCCTTTTCTACTTTCTCGGTCGTTCTTCTCGCGTTTAGCAATCCGCAGCTCCATTTAGACGCGCCTACATTGACCGTAAAGATTAATTTGCTGTTAGATTTTATCGAAATTTTAGTTGAATTAGAGGAGAAACGATGAAAATTTTCCATCGTTTTATCAAACCCTTAAACGATCGCCATCTCGGAAGTATCACAGTTTCAATTTGAAAACCTTATAGAACATGCAGGTGTACAATGTAAATACATGGTAAACTAAACAATCTTTCGCCTATTCCATATTCAGCACCGGACTCTTCAAGTTGTTCGAAATGCGAAGAGAATCATCGGTTCGGCGCGCGGGAGACGGAGGTAACCAAGCCTTGCCATTAATATGGGCGAATAATAACCAGCGGTCAGTTGCTGTAAGACATAATTGAATTGAAGGCATTGTAAATGAGTTACAGCCATGAATATCGGACGGAATTACTAACTCGGTTTCCTTGGTTTAGCGCGGAAATTCATCTACGGTATTAATAGCCGACTCAATCTGCATACTAATGGTAGCGAATTAGATTAGCACTAATTTCTGAATACGAAAAACGCGTGTTATTGTGGTATAGCAATGCATGATGATGAACGCTAATTCTTACATATATTCGAATATTAAAATTGAATTTACGCACTAGTGTAAGGTATAAAAAAATTGGACAAATTGATAGATAGATAGAATATTCATTCTTCATCATATTTCTCAATTTTATATAAATAAAAGAACGATTAACAGAACTATACTAAAAAGTAACAAACAAAAGTAACCTACAAACAAATATTACTAAAAATCATTTAGCATTTTATAAACTTTTGTGGCTGCTATGCCCAGTCCTAAATAATTGCCGTACTCATGGCTGGATTGCTAGGCGCCACCCATAAAACTGGCACGAAAGACCTACAGTTATCCCTGGTCGTGGGAAGCAAGGACGGTTCCAGAAGTTACACGATTCAATACAAAAGGAAAGCAAAAAAAAGTTTAAAAGATAGCGTATTCAACTTGTTTAATTAAAGCTAAATAAGAGTAAGAATGTGGTAAAATATCGTTCGTGAATGAATGGCTAAAATGGGTGCCAAACAAGTAAGACAAATGACAACATTTTAGAAAAATTAAATGTAAAACTATTTTTGGAACCAAGATCTTGTAAGTTCACACTGTGTATACATAGTTTGGCGTTTAATGTAGTCCGTTTGATTGTCTTACAAACAGTAATGATAAAGTTAGATATAGTTTGCTGGATTCAAAATTACGAACAGACCCTAATAATGGTGTTATCCAGGTCACTCGGTTATGTCTTCAAATAATAATAAATTTAGATGAATTTAATAGAAAGCAAATTATTAAAGCATAAAGTTAAAATAACTATGGTAACTCTAATCTTAGTGAACTCTAAAGTAACAAGCTGATATTTAACAGGGGATCTGCATATGAAGTATGCCAAATTCCGCTACCCGTGTAAGGAATACTCTATTTAAATTCACAAATAAGTTTCTATTGGGGATTCTAAGTAATAAGATGCGGGTCTACTTAGTTTGCTGCTTCGGTCTTTTTTCGCTTCCAACAGGGCTTCTTGCGGGAGCTCCAAATGGTTGGATGTCCAAGTCGAAGTCAGAACGGCGATGCCAGAGATGTAAAACTGCGTCGACACGTGGGGACTAACGCATGGGGAACTGCGTTGTCACGTGACGTTCGTTTAGGACTTCCCTGAGTGATGCAAGCCTGCTCACTATGAGCACTTTACGATGTGCCCAACGCAAAACTCTTGCCACAGGCACGATAATACTTCATAAAAAAACTTTCTCTGGTGGCCGTTTACTCAAACGTTAACTTTTCCAAAAATTAATTTAACCCACTCAGAGTCGATTTCGTACACACATCCTTCTTTAATCAATGTTAAAACGGGAAAGAATGAAACTTGAACACGCAAATTTTTTGAGAAAATCCACCAAAAATTTCCTATACACGAATTTATTTGCCTGTAACCAATTGCACAAGCTACCAAAAACATCCATAGGAATGGGGATCTATGATATTAACAATTGCTCCATCGATGCGGTTGCCTCCATCACAAACCTTCGCCCATCTCGGAATTAGTCGTGGACTGTGGCCGAATTTGACCGTTTCTGGATTTAATATTTATATGGTACCTTCTTTAGTAACTATATGTTAATCTGAAACCAACCAGAGCGCGTATACCCCCAAAAATGAAGATTTTAAATATTTGAACAAACATCACATTAAAAAGAAAAGAGGATATTTATTTTGACATTGGTCACATATGGGTTTGTCCTCGACACATACAAAAGGTGGCAACCTTAATAAGCCCAGTTCCAACCTTTGCTGAATTGATATAACATAGAGCTACGTATCGGCATGTGAAAACTCATAACAATGATATTCAAATAAAGCAAATCTTTCCTGAACCATGTCGTCCATCTGTAGCTCCCTTTTTTTATATCTCAATTATAAGAATGACCCTAAATTCAAACAAATTTATACCTACATCGAAAAAAGGAAGAGTGCGAAATCGGATGGCTTACGATAAATAAGGGTCACAAGCTAACCCGTCGCGTCGTTTAAATACGATCCGGAGGAAAGAGGTAAGGAGTAGCTCCGGATAATTTAACAAACGCGGATTCGACTCTCAAAAGAGAGCGCCCTCCGACGGTACGAAACGAAAAATGCACACGGAGCGTGCCACAGATAGAGAACGACCGAAGCGCGCCAGGAAAAGGGACGAAGACGAAGGTGGGAGAGTTGAACTTGCGGCTAGGAGGATGGGAGAAAGGAGAGGTGGGAGGTAAAGAGACGCCGGAAAAAGAGATTGCCGCTGTGAGTGTGATGATAACAACGTCAACCTGAACCCGAGGAACAATACCGCGCGTCCACAAACACAACGTTTGTTATATTACATCGGTCCATTGTTTTCTTTGATAAATGAACGTTTCCACGGCGGTCCAAGATAAAACCATCAAAGTAGGGAGGCGGCGCGATGGCGTGGCGCGTAAAAACTTTGACAACAAGTCGGCCAGCCTCAGCGAACGTCAGCAAAACCAGTACGAACGAATTTATTTGCCGAAAATTCCTGAAATTCGTAGATTGGTTACGATGCAAACTAGTATTTGAAAGCGTAAACCGCACGATTTTAACATTTCGAATAATATAACATTTAGCCTTTCGCAGGGCAAATAAACTATTTAATAGCGTTAAAGTTATGGTTGGGATGTAAAAGTACGTACAATAAAAATTACAATAAATTACAATAAATAAAAAAAAATCTGGCTAAGCTCATTATTTACCGATATGTTATCTTTGTCTTTTAAAGTGCCTTGACAAATAATACTGCAAACGCTTGTCGTTACTAAACGTAGAAATTTGTGACGCAGACCTCGTTTCTTATGATTAGTACAATACCATTTTCAAAGAACATAAAGCTCATTACTGCCATTGAATAATTGAATTGCTAAGAATAAGAATAATAAGAAAATAAAGAAAGAAAAAAAAGAATGAGAAACTGCAACGCATAAACGATACCGGGTATCGCACTAAATTAGAAAACCTCAAATTGATTAAGAACACAACTTCGCTGCAAGAATTAGACGCTTACGAAACTATTTATATGAAAAAGAATGTAAATCTGTTAAATAAGGAAATAGGTCCGCTTAGGCACTTAGCTTTGATTGATTTATTGGTGTAAAACTGATTCGTTTACATTTGACAATGGGAATCTACGAATTCCGAAAACAATTGTTCCGGATTTATCAAATAACTTGTGTGGTGTTAATCGTGCCGATGCTTTAGTGTTTATTATAATAGCAAACCACCTTATTGCACTAGTGATATATATTCTACAGCTCTACATTAACCATTTGCTACAAGATTTAGTCCTTGAGACGTATTTTCTCGTACATATTGCATACAAAGTTTGATTTACGCAAGTTCTTCCTTGTGCGGTTCGGCCTGTTCCCCAAAATTTCTATTTGCTGAGTGCAAAAAGAAACCGAAAACTTATTTCTGCCAGAAATAAGTGAGACGCTCTCTCCACCTCTCTATATATTAGCTAACGTAAAATAGTCTGCCTGAAAGTAATATATCTTCCTTACTGGTTGTAAACTTTTTTAAATGCTGACGCTTCAAGTCGAGTTTCAGTTTTTGAACACCTATCCTTTTGATATATTGCCGCGAGGAGCGGTCCCGTAAAAGCGGGAATATTAGAATTGGCAGTTAGGAAAATTTAGCGCGGTAGCGTCGGATCCTTTAAAAAACTTCCCAACATGCATCTTATACCGGCTCGATTTCCTCCTAATAATATATCCGCGTATATGTACCTAGGTGCAGTCTTTTCTTGAAGATCGATGGAGAAAATATTACGCTCGGCAAATACCAAGGATGTAGTGTAAAAGTCGGAATGCGGAAATGAGGTCGTGACTCGCTGCTTTATTGGCTCTAATAACTTTGTCTTCTTGGGAAAAGTAATGGGGAATAACGTAGTTAGTAGTAGCGATTCTTTGTTGAAAGTTTCGATGTAGAATGCCTTGCCTTGATTTCCTTGACGAAGATATCACATTGCTTTATTAAAAGTTGCAGTAAGAAAACTGGATAATTTATGTGAAAAATTTCCATTTACCATTTCAGCTAAAATAATCACTTTATCGTATACATATAAAAAATTTGATTTCAATATTACTTTTAGTTACTTTAGTTACTTGAATAATATCTTTGCAAAGCCGTCCTCAACAGACGATGGACTTAAATCTTTGGTGTCTCCTAAATGTTATATGAGATAAATAAAATATATTCACAATGTTCCAAGTATTTACTGTGAAACGGTTGCGCAACTTAACCATAGCCACAACTATCAATATGAACTTTTGCAAATCCTGGTATATTGTCATCAAACATAAAAAATGCTTCCCATGTCGTAGTATTATAAATAAAATGGATGCGTAAATCCCCATTATCAACCGTATGACCGAGTGACGTGTGAAAGAAATTCTAATTTTAACATACTCTCGAGAAAAATATTATTTACAAGTCTCTCCTTTTGCTGCGTACACGCCCTAAGACTAAGACATGCTAAAAATACTTTTTTATTTACGTAAATCCGCCCTCAGTAAACGCCTACATCACTAAATAGGTGTGTGAGTTGATATTCAAATCTAACTCTAAGGTGTCTCACTTATTTCTTTCTCCCCTTGCGATGGGCCTGGCGAGAAGAAGAATACAGCGATGGAGATGAAAGGTATTTCGCCTGCGTTTAGAGCTCTACAAAAAAGAAAAGAAACCTTAAAAGTAGAAGGAGGGTAAAAACCTAAGAAAGTAAAAAAAGCGGTCCCAACTACTCATCTTTTTTCCCATATCTATGAGAAAGAGAAGAGATAAAATCTTTGCATGCGGTTTGGAAGTGCTGCAATATGCCTTTATGAGGGTATATTAGGTTGATTTATTCCGCGCATTTTATGGAATAATAGATATTCGCCATTCTAGCGCCACGCCATGCTAAGCCACTTTACGCAATAGTCTCTTTAAATAGCCATAATTCAGAACAGTCGATACATTTTTCGTCCGACGATCTCGAGCGCACGCCGAAATGTGTCAGTTTTTACGGAACATTTATATCAATTCCACCACTTCCTTCGACTCCTTTTCTCTTTACACATAACTACGTCGAATAATGGAAAATAGGGAAATATACGGGCAGGCACTTCGGCTTCCTCTACGACACTACGACATCCTTTATGTAAATCTGATATATCTGGAGTTAATAACCGATAAGAAAATGTGGAACGGAAAGATATGCTGTAACTTTAAAAGGATCCATTTATTATTGTAGGCATTGGTCGATATTCAAGATAATTTCCACATAGAAATTGCCTTTTTGTCCCATTATTTTTTTTCTGTTTTAGAATGGATTAATCTTTGACGATGTTCCAACCGTTTTAGAGTGAAGACGAGACTGTAGTATCACTTTTTGCAAAAAGAGTAAACTTAACGGTTTGAAATTAATCAGAGACATCTGGAAGAAAGTATAAATACTAGCAGAACGGTCAAAGGTACTGATATGTACTAATATTTGTCGTTTAAAATTGTTTTGGTAGTTACAACCATAAGATTTTTGTGGATTTTAAATGGACATACAAATGCCTATGCAAGACACTTGAAGTATTTATAAAGGCAATTAGCGATGCAAAGAATCAGAATAAAATGGAATTGGAATACGCCAAAGCTATAGATAACTGCTTAAGCACATTTCGGTCTTTGTGGGAAAAAGTCGGCATAGTAACAATGAGCCATCTTTATTTTATACGAGATACACCGACTTGAGTTAAACTTCAAGTTTTTCACTTTCTGTGCGCTTCACGAAATTAGCAGACACTAGACAGACTCGTGCTTTGTCGACTCTCGGGGAAACCAGTAAGCAACAGGAATCCATTCTTATACGACGAATAAACGCAAGTCTGTCTAGTCTTCGCTAATTTCGTGAAGCGCACGGAAAGTGGCGAATTTTACTCATGATGCAGGCTTGGATCATGTGTTTGTAGAAAATAAGCCATTAAGAAAAAGATCAAGAAAAAGGCTGCTTAACTATAAATTCGAAGATGAGCCCATTGTGAATTCAAAAATAATTTTTAGAATCGATTTGTACAATGACACCCTTGACACAATTATAGCATCAACTGATAAAAGAACTTCTTCTCTATCTCTGACCGTTAGCGAGTTATGCACATAGGCAAAATGGAAAATTTCCAATTTTCAAAAATTTTCACCAACTCAGAGTGATTTTCCGCGAAAAAAATGCGTAGTACATACCTATAAGTTATCAAAGTTTATAATTTGTTGAATTTTCGGGTTCAGAATTGTCCCTTGCGAGTCTCTAAAAAATGTTACCGACCCTCACAAATGTTACCAGTGTTCAATAACATTCTGAACACATGGACGGCACGGCCCATAAGAAAACAAATGAGAGAGAAGAACCCACGAAAAAGCAAATAAAATCTGTCAACAGCTACTGACGTCAGTGATTGAAATGGTTGAAGTATGGACCAACTCGAACATACTAAAGATGATAGGGATATGGGATGTGATGCATTTAATTATTAAAATTCTGTGTTTAGTTTTAGTTATTACGTGGCATCAAATAAATCAAAAATGTCGTCCATATACGCAATATAAAATATTTTCTACTTGAAAATGGAGCAGATAAAATACTGAAATTTAAAGAGGATATTAATCTAACTCATGCAAAAACACAGAATCCCATGATACGATAAATTTCTCAACTTTTTCTCCTTAGAATTCGATGTCATCTTACCGGTGGCAGCCGAATATGAATTATTTCCAATTAAATGCGGCGTCCGATTATTCAAACGCATCCAGCAATCTTCCTTCCTACCGTCAGCGCGCTTCGGTGCGCACCGGTAGGGTTCTGTGATTGTAATGCCGACAATAATGGCGTGTCAAGTAAATCCCTCCACCTGTCACTATGATTCATATTGTTCACATCACTAATACGGGCGCTGTCAGAATCTATATCTATCTCCGACGCCTAAACGCGTCTCACGTCGTCTTCGTCCATCTCGCTCCAGTCGCCGAGTATCTTGCGCCCTATCGAATGTATCTCTCCCGTACGCTTTGTGCGACGCGGTCTTTTTTCTTCCTTTCTGGGGCGAGCGGTGTGTCATTATATTACCGGATCAAAAAAGTCACTCACTCACTTCTTTCTGCCATTCCCGGACAATCCGCTCCGCTCGCAGCAAACCGCTTTCAACGGAGCGAAATTTAATCACGGCTCATTTTCGAAACGTCTGTCTGCGAGTTATAATTTCCTATATACCTTCGGTTTTCACCGTTACATATGTATTTACGATCTAGGTATATTATATACGAAGGACGATATAGTAGGATGAGCCAACTGCATATGGTATTTGCCGTCTTTTTTTCCGTAGAACTATACTGTCGCGGGTTGAAAATGTATACTCATGCCCAACTTTGAAGTTAGAAATATTGCAGGGCTCCCAACATTACTTAGAATTAGTTTTACATATTGCAAAATTGTATTCTGCAACTTACAGCTGTATGTTGTTTTGAGTTGGTTAGCTAGACTGGTATCATTATCAAAAGATTTCTATGTTATTGTGTGTAAAATACAATTTCTTGATCTAATACAGAGAAAAAAAATATTTGGACAGCGATTATCTTATTTTTATAATAATAGGAGCAATTTATTTTAAAAATTACGAAGCGTTTATTTAATCTAACGAAATATATAGTTATCCCAATAAAAATTATAGTAAAATTTGCGACAGCATATTTATACAAAGCAAATGTAGGCAAATAGGTTGGAATAAGTAGGGGACACGGACCAATCAAACAATACATATTTGTACTTTTATTTCTTTTATATTCCATTACTCAAATTCATTAAAGAAAGGTTTTGAAATAAATCACTTTGATGTCATGAACATTTTAGATGTAATTAAAGCGAACAAGGAGAAGGCTCGTCTCCAACTAAATCGAAATCTATAGCATTCGCAAAAATGAGATTCTTTAAAAATTAAGATAAAAGAGACAAACTTTAAAGTACCCAAAAACAAACAGAAACGAACGACAAATTCAGCATCTGCATTTGATCACCCTTCCCCACGTCTAGCAAGTAGACGAAACTTTCTCCTTTTTTTGTGAAGAATCTGCAGGATATTAGTGGGTACATACCAACTTATACTACATTCGGAAACTTTGAAGGCGGAAGACGCAACGGATCGCAAACTTGTGTTCATTTGAGAAAAACGCTAAATTTCGTAATTGAGTAAATATGGCCCGCATGCAAACAAAACGATGGCGTAGCGGATTCCTTTGGAAGAGAAGGGAAATTAAGGAGTGGAAGTTTCCTCTCTTCGCGGAACTTCAATATTCAGTATTGATTTCTAAAATTATATATGTATTCTGCGTGTTTACTTGTTCGGCAGCCGTACAGATCCGCAATCGAACGACAGAATGCTGAGAAATTGAAAAATATCAGGGTATGGGAAGTAGGTTTGATGTAGAAAGTATTCACACGAAAACTGCTGTTTGCTAGTCGTGAATCAACTTTACCAATTCTAGAATTATTTGATTCTAAATTGAGGTAAGGAAATGAATTTTTTGAACATACTTTATCCAACAAAAGTAACGTATTGTCTCAATTATATCGAAAATTTTCTACAGGTTTAATATTTTTGTCCCGGCGGCCTTGTGAAAATACGGATACAATGACATAAATCAGGCATAGAAATGAAAACAACTCTAAGCATAGTATTAATCAATGTCAAGCAGAATAAGCTCTTATGCGATGCTCTGAGATTTTTTACAGTTCGCCACTCTGTACGCGACCTTAAAAGCTAGCAGTGCCGATTTCATAATAAATTTGAAGTGACTTTAAATTTTAAAGTAAACTTTAATCATCTAACTAAACTAAGGTCAAAGCGTACTTTAGTGTAGTTAAAGTGACTTTTAATTCATTAAGAAATCGGCCGTAAGGCTTGTTTGCTGAATACGCCTTTTGCCATTGTACATCTTGCTTCCTACTATCTTTAGAATTCTTATTCGCGGGATTTCATACACAGGCGCTAAAACTTTTGAATAGACTACACACTGCGGTCGCTCTTTCCCTGTTTCCGTTTTATTTAGAAATCAAACTAACATCATATTTACAGAACTTTAACAAAAATTTAATTGAAAGCTAAATATTGTCCTTATTTTTTTATAAATTATATCGTTTGTTTTTTTTTTATTTTCTACCTTAAATTTGTAATTTTCAATAGTTTTTCTTTCGGTTCTTAGGTCTTTGGCAAAAGAAAATAAAATAATAATATATAATAATATAATAAGAAAATAAAAAGCTTCCTTTTCTCGGATTTATTCTATTTTGCTATGTTTCATTGTATCATTTTTGTCGACATTCTCAACCCTGTTAGCTTCTTTTTATTTAATAAACTTCATGAGAGCAAGAAGAAGGAAGCTGACAGGCTTGAGAACAAACGTAACAAAATAAAATAAATCCATGTACTCAACATGTTCGGATAGTTTAGTGATATTTGAATAGAGTAGCTTATTGTCCTTGTGCACTGTTTGATTCAGTTTCTTAATTAATTAAAAAATTCGTTTCAGTTTTTTTTTAATGTGAAAGGAAAGAGGGCAGTGGATAGCCTTGTTTTAAAATGTTACTCACTGAATACACACACCTCACCGCAAGTTGATAGACCGATACGTGCTTAGATCTCTCCGCTGTCGAAAAACCGCTACGTGCGAACGGCTCTGTAAACAGCCAAATTATTGTGCCACCGCGTGGGGAAACAGTGAGCGCTTCACTGACCTTCATTGAGTTAATCTCCTTTATATTTAGGATTAACGGGTACAATTGTGTCGGCTCAAAATAATGAATTGAAATACCACACACGCAATAATTTAACGTCATAATAACAAAAACTCGCAGTACGTACATGGAGAGGTTACTAATATTATTAGCTTGAATAAAAAAAGTGCGAAATCGTGTCTCTTTCCATTATTTCTATACAATAGCAACAAATTCATTCGCTGGTCATTTCTTTTGCAACTGACAGCATTTTATCTTTTGTGCAGTGCAAAATGTACAAAATGCGGTTTGGTTTAAATTTTTTCATCCTGGAAGGGATTAATTTATTTTTGCTGTTGCTTGCGAATTTATTGCTTTGTTTCAGCAAAAAAAAAAAATCCAATTTAAAATGTCTTGGATTGTACGCATGCCACCAAATACCACGTATATCTTTGTATACGGTATTTCATGCTGCCTACTTCGTTCCCTGTTATGTAAAACGGCGAAAGGGTAATTGTTGGTAAATAATTAAAGTTCACGATTAATATTTAAACACTTCCCGGACCATATATTCGCCCTATAAATTTCTATTCAATTTGACTACGTAGCACGAAAAGCGTAGCATACGTATAATGCGAACAAATAATTCCTCGTTAAGCCAGAAAGCTATTAAAACTTTGTTTACAATATATATCATGACCCTGCTTCGGTAAAATTCAGAACTGTGATTAAAGTAAAACGTAAGGTAATAAATAATTTACTCGTATATACAACGGCCGGATAGCAAGAAGGATAGAAAGAGAGGGTCGGAGATAGAGACGGAGGAAGGAGAATGCCGACGGAAAGAAGGAAATTGATAAATCTGCTTCGAATCGGGCGAATGGGGTTGGTATTGCTTGTTGAAAAAAAGAGGATAACAAGAAAACTCCTTCCCTTAATTTACCTTCATTTTTTTGCTTTTTTTCGAGATGGCTGAAAGATGATTAAAGGATAAATTGATATGGATACTCCAAGTTGCTTATTAAAAGGATATCTGTTGGAAAAGCGTCATTGGTTGGTAATTAAATGCTGGTGGATTAGCTTAGCTTTCCAGATTCGAAGATGCAGCCACTGGACTTTCTTCCTCCACCATCCATTACTATCGGAAATGTTTTAATGGTGTACGATGCAGTTCCAATTTAGTTTTTTATGTAAAATATCATGGCTAAGTGTAGATGTCAAGCGTGATTCAATAGCAATATAATCGGGCCCATTCTATATCACATCGCAAACATGTTAACGATCATCGTTAGATTTTTTAAACGATCTCGTAACATATGTTATTATTTCGTATGCGTTACGTCGTCTATTTCAATAGTTAAAATTGGATGAAGTTTTCTGGTTTTTAACTACAAGAGATATATAATTTTGGGCTATTTCATGGTAAGTGAACTAAACTACGGAAACTGTGCAAGTGGCGTTTTGCTACTCAAATAATTACAGAGTTGTCCATGTTCAAGTTCCATTAAAAATTTTTTTATTTGTCAATATTGACCCATTTTCAAGAGGCCGTATCTCATTGCAAAAAGAAGGAACCCTGAAATGGTCAATTAAATTTGATCGTGTAAATTGCAGTTTGATACAGAATACGGATTAAGCAAACGACGGAAAAATCGTTTTACGAATATCAAAGAACTTACCACTGACTAAATTCTAGCAATCATAGAAACAAGATAGCAGCACTATCAGATAGCGCTATTTGTGGTTAAACGTTCGTAAGAATTGCAACAGAGATATCTTCATCAACCTTAATGGAAAAAACGTCCTACAAATTAGAAGAAACACGGTTTTATACGCATTTTGACGTGATGCTCTCATAAGAACAGATTTCAGGTGGACAAAACCTGGGAAACAGTAGGCCTCTTTCTACTCGAGGCTGCTTTATGAGCCAGCTAATTGGGATTCATTACGGCGACGGATGGACGGCCGGGCTTCTGTGGGTTCGGCGGGTCCGGAGACCGAGAGCCGATTACCGGGACACGGACTTATCTATCTCACTTACCTTGATTTATGCACTTATTCGGAGATCCGCTTTAGAATCCTTGCGAAGAGCGGCGCGTAGAATAATAACCTTCGTCCGAAACCTGTCCTCTTGCATTTCCTATAGGTATATTGATTTATTCAAAGATTCTGGAAGTATACCAACAGCAGACGGCTCTCGCTGTTGTTGAGGTACAAAAGCGGATTACAACGGAATACGTCTTTAACATGACAAGAACCCTGTTTACTGTTAAGCTTTCGTCTAATCCCCATGGCAAGCAGACGAAAAGGAAGTAGGGTGAGGGGAGCAACTAAGCAACAAACAAGGTAAGCGGACGTACAAAAAGACAGCAGACAGACGTCGCTTTTTAACGATAAGAGCTGTATTATGCAAACAATATTCCTCAAATCACACGTCAACGAGGTAAAAGATTTTTCTAGAGGAACAAGTCATTTTTCGAATTATCGTTAACAATAATATATTTCTTTGCTTCGGTTCTCAATTATTATCTCCGAAAAAGTAGCTCTTACAAAAGATGGAATGCTAAAAAGTAAGTTATTTTGGGCAATCCATGTGTGGATACGCGCGTTTGCAAATATTGCGGGAGACAATCTCCTTAATGATTATTGTTTCCAGCTTATAGCAGAATTTATCTCTCCGAGGGACTTGTAAGTATCTTTTTGTTGTCTGTTCTCAATAAACTACCTTTTGGCCATTTTATTGTAGCATCGACAGATATCGTTTTCAGTTTAATAAGTTGGAAAATAAAATTGAAAATAAGACAAAAATTAAGAATATTAAAATCCCGAAAGCGAAGCAGGAAATAATGAAATTAAAAATTAACGAGCGATTCCATCACGGCGGTATAGCGAAACTACGTACAAGCGGAATTCGTATTTATAGAACGTACCGAACCGAGTTGCCATGGATTTATTTGTCTTTGATGTTATTATGCTATTTGACTTGTATCATTTGTTAACTAACGAAGCTTTAAAAGAAGAATACGTCGATATGATAAAAGTTTTAGGTGCTTATAATGATAATGCCCATGCTGCAGAGCGTTTGTGTAGAGAAGGGTTGCCATAATCCAAAATGTAGAAGTACGTACTTTGAAGGCAGGATGTATCCTTCCAAAACGTTCTTTGCATGCTGGTCCACCTTGAAAACTTACAAAATAACAGGAGGAAGAGTTATTGCAGGAATTTGAGGATAATCCTACCATTTTAATATTACAACTTTTTTTATATTTTGATTTGTTATGAATAAATAAAAATTTTACAAATGTTTTAATTTCAATTAAGAGTGAATATCGACTCACCCTGTATATATTTGTGAATCTTAGAAAGTCATAAATGAAAACGATATTTCAAGTAGAAAATGTAGTTCGATAGAAATCACTTGCAACCTTAAAGGAATTAAATCGACGGCTCAAACTAAAAATGTTTCAACCGCTACACAGCGAGAGGGCGCTCTGATAAATTATCGTAGAAGACAATAGCAAGTGTGGCGGCCAATAAATTTGAACGTAGCCGCCGTTACTGCTGGAGCGGAATTAAAGATGGGATGGCCATTATTTTAATACGTGTCGTTATGAACAATAGGAAAGGCCTGCTCGCGTTTTAACCGACGATCCAGTATTACCGTTAGATATACTGGCGAATTTTAGTTTCCATAGCCTGTTGTTTCTGTTTCGGGACGCTCGGTTTGAGCTTTGTGCTTTGTCATTATTGAAGAACACGAAAAAATCGTGTGCGAAAGGCCGTAGACGATTTAGACGTAATCGGCAGTTATTTATTTCCAATTCTGATTCTGGACAAGAGGATTTGGCGCTGTGGATGCTGAATACTACTCTTTTTTTGTGCCTTCCGAAAGCTTTCTCTCCTTCTCGAACTGTTTGGAAAACAACAAGTATAATGATGTGAAATCACAACAGGATACACGATTTATTTGAATATATATAACAAAATATTAAAGATACGTACAAATTGATAAAAAAAAGGGGCTCTTGCGACTGATCGATATGCAGTTAATATAGAAACGATTGATTCAAAATTTTGAAAGGTAATCCAACTTCTCGTATAAAAATTTTATAGAATATTATTTTAAACTCTTGCGGAGTAACAACAAATTTGAATCAGACAATTTATAAGAGGTAGAGCTTTGTAGTTAGTTTAATTAATGTTTACTGTTGCCTCACTGACTTTGGACTTTCGCAGATTTTGTAGGATGTAATGTTGTATCGAGAAATTCTCTATCATTCATAATTTTTCAAGGACCGACAAAAGCTCCTTTAATTTTATTCTTGCAAATTTTCTAAATGTGAGCAGCTTGTTCGTCTCTCTTGAGCGCTTTTACAAAAATCTTAATTAAACAATTAAACAAGCAAACGTAGGCGTTTCATTTCATTCAAAAGTTAAAACACAATGATTGGCTCTCTTTAAATTAAATTAAGTATTTTTTGTGTAGAAAATTAAATTAAGAGAGCCTGAAAACTACAACTTATTTCATAAAAGGGGTTAAAATAACTTCCTTTCTTGTTACATTCAACTTTTTTGCTATAAAATTTACTCTACATACGATGCAAGTAACTTTGTAGCAAATTCTTGTCTTGATTTCTTTGCACAACCGACAATGTAAATTCGCATCTTACGAAGCTATACAACATTATTATCAGTATACGTATCGCGTTAATCAAATCGACCGCTCTCATTTCGAACGTCGTGTAAACAGACTCCTTCTTATAACTCGAACACACGAATTCTGAGAAGAGATTTACGCTAAACATGCAGCTTTCAGCGTCTTCGGTGGAACGGTAATGGAAGAATACCCATCCGTTCCAGGTCGAAACTCGTTACGAAGTCGGCGTACACCAGCGGCGTAATAAAATCCGGCCCTGATTGTGTGTAATATGTTTATACAAAACTAAGATTTAGTATGCGAAGAACGACTATGCTACTACAAGTTTGCCAGTAATTTATTCTTACGCGACTTTCCGCGAAATAGATGCTGGATGTGTTACGGGAGGCGAACGAGAACGAGAATGAGAACGAAGACGAGAACGAGAACGATGAATAAGAGGGAGGAAGAGGAATGAATGCTTAGCACGCCGCTTGTAGAAGCAGCAAGCAGTAAGAAAGAAGAAATAGGGCGGGCATTGTGAAGCGATGGTCTTGGCTGCCCGTTTCTTGCTCGTTGCAATTAGTCTAGCGGAGGATTTGAATAATAATTTATTCTGAGTACTTGTTTGACACATGACTGCCTCTTCATTGTTATGCCTGCCTCTTTCCGTTACTCCCGACATTTCATTCCGGGCGAAGAGGAGACTTCCCGATGGTGGAAGAAGAGAAACGCAGGCAGTGCGCTAGATGTTGTACCCGTCTCTGTCTTCGCTTCAGGCTCTTTTTGCGGCCACCGTTCCGTCTTATCCAATCGTTTGGCACCTTCTACTACTACTCTAAGCTTTCATTCTACGCATATACAAACCCGTCCAAAATAATAAGCTAGAATCTTTTGAGAAAGGGAAAGGAAAAAGAACATTAACATCAAGCCTCAACAGGTGGAATAGTGAGAAAATGTTTTGTTAAATGTTTGTATGTTAGCAAAGATAACTGAAATAGTGAGAGATCAAATCTAGATTAAGACGAATAACTTTTAATTCCTATGCGGGGAAATAAAATCGTTGATTTATATTCGTTCTGGAGGGGCTTATATAGGGCTTGTCGTATCAATGGAGTGGATTGATGAACCGTGGCGATTGGTAGTAGGTTTAATCAGTTGAGATTTCCAGGTATGATGAAAGTCATCGTCGCGGTTTAAATTGCTGGGATGATTGACGATTTCTATGGAATCACGGATTTTTCTACTGTAATGGTGAGGGTTGCGGTACAAGATGCGAGTAGAGTTAATTTGGAACAACCGCGTACAGCGCTGGCGTTCAGTAACACGGATGGTGGCCGATCGCTTTGTTTCACCGATGTACATATTGCCGCACGAACATGGAATCCGGCAGACATCAGAGGTTTTTAGTTGATTGCGGTCTTTGATGGAAAAGTAGTCTGAGAGATTGAAATTGGGTTTGAAGATGGTTTTCAAGTTGTTCCAGAAGATGCTGATGTGATCGGGAAATTAGTATAAGATGATGAAACATGATTTGATGTTGTGGTCCTCAACAGGGTCCATCATACTAAAACTCAGCATGTTGTAGCAATGGACAAATATCTATTGGAAAATTGAAAAACTGTAATTGCCTCAAAAAAAGCAATAAGAAGACACTAGAATAATGCCTACTCCGTTGTTGAATTTTCTTAGTACGGTACCTTAACTCCAAGTGTTATTGTTTTGTACACGATTGTATGATCTTAAGACCCGCTTTCTTCCGTTAAGTGCACAGTTAGAGTACGGTTAGACTGACGACGCAGATGAATACTTTATTTAATTAAAATATCTGTGCGCGATGTGTTAAATGCGTTCTTCGCAAATGGCAGGGATGTACGCTCAGTGTCACTTGTTAAAATATTCCTGGGGCTTTTTGTTTCTCATTCTTCTCCTTCGCTACCGCGTCGTATTATTAACATGGTAATAGATCTGCTTCTTCATTTCGCCTCGAAAAGTAAATATACAATGATGGAAAATTGTTTGCTATTTTTGCGAGCGTTGTAAAAACAAAATAGTTACTGTTATACTAACAGGCTTACCTTTTCAGATGGTAAGTTATATGACATCGTCAAATGAAATATTGTTTTATTTTAATAATATTCCAGTAGAGAGACTCTATTAGAAAAATAATGAGTTCACATAGAGGGAGGTGGGAGTACTCATGTTCTCTTGTTCTTGCTGGAAATATCATGCTTAATTGTTCATAGATTTAGTAATAAATTTCGCTTAAACTTTCTAGAAAGATATGGAACATTTTCGCATCACATAGAATATTCCAGAAAAGTATGAAACTTTCGTGAAGTTTATATAACATTCTAGTAAACCTTGCCTAAACTATTGAAAGTTTCCTGTGGATATTTACCAATTGTTAACTATACATACTTGGGGCACATAGAACCGCTGCGCTGTGGATTCTGTTAGACGGTGAAGAAGCTTGATCTGAGAATGAAAATATTTGGATTCGTCACTCCAACAAATTTTGTGAACCAAAAGCAGGAGATTTAGCCCAGTGCTTAGATCTATAATAATGTGTTGGAGTGAAAGATTAAGAATTTTGTTTGCGCGTAAAGTTACCGTAATGCAAGAATTTCCTGCATGTAGCTGCAATTTATATTTTAGTTTTCGACTAAAACTCTTATAACTGATGATTTATCGCAAATCTATAACTTAGGAGAAAACTACGATTAAACAAGAATTTTTAAACAGACCTCTGTATGTTTCAACTTAGGCCCCGAAAAAGACTAAAATTTCCCAACGTTCTAAAACTCACAGTAAGAGATAGAAAAGCGGAATAACTTTTAGTGGATCCAGCGTATCGAAATCTATAAATGAACTTGTTAGTTGGAGAGATAAAATAAATGAATTTCTAAGTGGTACCCCTTTGGAAATTCGGACGATTTAACGATTTTAAAAATGTTTTAAAATATTTATTTTGATGATGGTTCTTTATGCAGTTTGACTTGCTGATTATAGGGATTGCGGTATCTCCAATTTAATTTTTCTCAGTGTATACCAAATACATCCTGTGTAGGGATTACCGCATCCATTTTTCACCTCTTGTTGCGCTAATCTTTTCTCCTCACAGCATGTAATATTCAACCCGTGTAGCATCATCAACGGACTCGTAAACACCTTATCGCCGACAAAGGCAGCGTCAAGGAAGCTAAAATAGATGAGACAGCGAGCACCTATCTCTATACTTGCCCCCAAATTAAATTCACTTTCTTGTCGATTCGCCTTCCGGCATTCCGGAATATCGTCACCTTGATGTGCCCGCACTTCAAACGCCGCACTCTCCAGAGAGAACGAGGTGGGTTTCCGCGAAGCGTACAGACAAGGAAGCCGGTAGCTGGAAGGAGCGGATAGGAGGACGAGAGACGCCATTAACTATTTTAGAGGACGTGACTGTACTTGTTTATTTATTTTACGTTCGCTGCGAGTGTCCTTCTTGTTGTCTAGCTGAGAGAAACGTCGAACGTCGCGGAACGATTCAATTTTACGAGACGCTTAATCTTGCACCTTCTGCAGGTAGGCGTGGAAGAGATACTAAGTAAATGGAAGAATTGGAAAGAGAGCGTATTGTGACGGATCTGTACATTTGATAGATAAGAAACGAAGAGATTGTACAATTTATAGCCTTTAGGAAACGTTTTTATTTCGACTTTCTTAAATCACATAAATCTTGGATCAGATACCCAGTTTCTCGATGTACGAATATCAGCAAATATTTAAACCTACTAGGTAGGTTTAAATTGGAAAAATAAGATTTAGGGTACTTGTAACGTCGTTTATAAGGAAAAGAAAACGTGAGTGTAGCTTGTTTTCCCGTGCTCCAGTTAGTTTCTGATAGTAGCATCTTACGCAGTTAATAAGCAAATCAGTTGCAAAAAAGGCATTAGTGACAGGTTTTGAGTTTCTAATGACGCACAGAGAAGTTACAAACATAGTTATTTTAAAGCTAAAGAGGTAAAAAAAAGTTACCAATATTCCAATTTCCACGTTTGGCATAATGGCATAATTGGCATAAGTACCAGTGATAGCGAATTTTTATTACC
Source organism: Oryctes borbonicus (assembly GCA_902654985.2). Classification (NCBI taxonomy): domain Eukaryota; kingdom Metazoa; phylum Arthropoda; class Insecta; order Coleoptera; family Scarabaeidae; genus Oryctes; species Oryctes borbonicus. The sequence goes on from LR736894.1 coordinate 1,674,206, forward strand.
GGATCATTTTGTAATACAACCTACTCTAACATGATAAAACGGTTCTAAAAGCTAAAATATAAATAATAAAGCATTAGTGCTGCCACAATTACAAAAACTAGCTATGGAATAAAGTAAAAGTTATCTCAATTATTTTCTTATGTATAATATAATAGATGAAATGGATGCAACCGAAATGTTAACATCAAAAACACAAAGAGAAAGGAACAGAATCAAGGTTAAAACTGTTTGACTTCAAAGCTAAAGTAATGCTGCTGCTCGCTTTTAAGACTTTCCGTGCCGTGTTAATGTTTTATGCCGTCTGCACTGGAGGTGTAATGATACGAAAGAAATTGCATGATCAATCACAACAATTCTTCGGAAATATCAAGCTCTCTGATGAAAACTAAGCGGAACAAATGAGAAAACGTAATTATAAAACAAGTAAATTCCTCATGAAAACATCGTCGTAATGACTATGTTCTTAAACAGCTGTTTCCTGATAAAGATCGCAGAACTTCTTTGTATAACCGTACATACCTCCTCATAGCGTACGTCTACTATGCACATAACATACACACACAGCTTGAATTCTTCTTTCTCGAGCACCTTCTTTCTCGGGCACACGCATATATATACATAGCACAATATACTATGCTCCCATTGTTTCCTTCATGCAGCAATTCCTTTTTCATATCTTCCCCTACACATCTTCCATGATATTTCGTAGGCCAAAGAGCTCTGACGTTTAAGGATGGCGCGCTTTCGTCCTTTATTTATCCGTCTATAAAAGTGCAGCTAAATTTTTAATTTGCGCCACCTCTGCAGAATTTAAATCTACTTTCTGCGGGTGTGGCATGCATTCGGCTAGAAATGGCGTCGTCGTCGTTCATATTTTCATCAAAAGAAATAGATTTCTTCATGAAAATGTGTTTTAGGTATAGTTAAACTACGAATAGGTGTAATAGCTGTTTTATTCCAAATTTTTCAATAAATATCTTTAAATTCGGATAAAAAATTTGCAAATAGTGAAATGTGTTTTTTGTTTTCGTGTTGGAACCGCGTCGTTATCGTAGCTTCTGCCGAAGTTTCGTCCACATTCTAATGGGACACCTTCAGGGCAGTTATTACACATTGAATGGGAACTATTTGTTTCGGAGAGGTTCAATGTAGCGACAAAGTTATGGATCAATAAACTGTGGCGGTTGCTAGAAAGTTTATTCAGTTGGGATTTTCAGGTATGATATAAAGGGTAGCCATCGTCACGATGGGATGTTCGAAGACTTTTAAATTCATGGATTTTCCTATTATAATACTGGGGGTTGCGAGACAAAATGTGAGTAGAGTTAAATTGGATCGGTTACGCTCAACAACTGCGTACAACGCTCGTGCTTAGTAATACGAGTGCTTACTGATAGCTTTGTTTTATCTATGTAGACACTATCGCACGAACACGGAAAATTCTTTTATTTGCTTGAAGTTGAAAAATACAAAGGAACAACATTTTTAACGATTATAGAATACTTTATAAATTTCAAGTTACTAGATACGTTGGAGTTTTTATATTATCCAACATTTCTTTTTTTTTCCATCATTGAAACAAAAGTTACAGTTTGATTAAATTTAATAAGTAATTTAATGGGAGTGATCTTAACAAAATTACTTGGTAATCATTTATCATTATTTAACTGCAAAATTTGAATGGATTGAGACAAATAACAAGCAACACTAATGTGTTAGCACACTTCGCACCATCCAGGTTTAATTTATTCATCCGGAGCAGTTGTTTCGAGGATGCGTGGATCCCCATTATCAACCGTATGACAGATAATGAGGATCCGCGGATCTTCCAAACAGCTGTTCAGGATGGATTAATTAAACTTGTGCGGTACGGAGTACGCCGATGCTTTACAATAAAATGATTGCTTGTTTCTTTCGTTGATATACAACAATTTGTTTGCCACAAATCATTGATGAAATTAGGAAAAACAATCGACAACTTTGCATTCTTCATCACGAAAATGCCAGCTCTTCTACAGCGCGTCAATAACAATTGATTATTTGAAGGAGAAAAACGACTTCTTGTTGTTCCTGAATGTCAAGCAAAAAGTGTGTGGATAAGGATTTGCATCACATAAAGAGATTGTTGGAGGCTTCAAAAATCATCTTCTGAATCTTTATTGTGAAAAAATTGTTTCGAAAATTGATTGGAACCCGTCCAAAAGTGTACAAAATTTGAAGACGAATAAAAGATTTGTATTAACAAATGTTCTTCTTTTCATTTTTATAACGAGTCGAAATTAATTCCTCATACAATTCAGATCTACGACAATTTCAAATTCTAATCTATTTACGCGAACTACAAATCCGACAGATTGGAAAGTAAATAGTAAGGAGCATAAACAGAAAAAGCCAGCGTCGAAAAAACGAAAAAAACGAAGCCTAGAAAGGCGTAAAATAGTTTTCGGTAGTTGAACTGAGGGTTGGGGAAATCTGTGTTTTAAGGGTATGCGTATCGCTAGGGTCCCTGCCGAAAACTATGTCAGGCTGACTAAACCCCGAACATAAGCTGTATAGCCGGACTCACAACAGAAACCTGCCGCATTGTTCCTACTTCACGGATCCTCGAACAACGACGCTCCTTTCTGAACGTTTCGCACTTCCCAGTCCCGAGCCACATAGCCGGCTTATTTACTTGACGGTCCCGCTTTTGTTCGCTTTAAACCAGTCAGAAAGTACAAATTAGTTGCTGCCGCTCGCCAAGGACTTCATCCCTCCAGTAATATATATGGATGTGTGTTGTATATAGCGTATAGCGTAAACAAGGGGATAGGGAAGAAGAGGGCGAATCATAAAAGCGTAATGAACTTATGCAAATATATCTAATCAGCTTAAATGGACGGCTTCTTCAAGGGTTATGTGAACTTTAACTTCGTCGCAGGAAGCTTGATTGGATACGTGAATAAAAAGAAATATAAACGTTGTCACCATGAGCATTTGGAAGTATATTAGTTGCGTCTATTTAAGGATTTGGAAAGATAACGTTTGTGAAATACCGTTACTGAGCATGAGCATTGTACGCGGTTGTTGCGCGTAATCAGTTCTGAACAGAGTCTGGAAACTGGCCACCAACTCTACTTGCATCTGTTCTCGCAATCTTCATTCAGATCTATGAATTTATGACTATAGATTGGGGAAATCTCAACTGAGTAGACCGCCTAATAACTTCCACGGTTCATTACTCCATAACTAAGCCCTATAGAAACCCTCCGGAACGAATAGTCCTCGTTCAATGTGCAGTAACAGCGTTGAAGACGTCCCATAAGCGAGTGGACGAAACATCGGCAGAAGCTACGATAACGATGCGGCTCCAACTCGAAAATCAAGAGTGTAATTTTAACCAGAAATTTCTATATAGAATCTTCGATCATTGCCAGAATTCAATTTAGAAGAATAAACCGCGGTATTGCTTTTCTATAGCCAAGTGCTAGTGTGTAGCAAAAGTTGGGTACTCCACGTAAGGAGTCTATTGCTTACTATTCTGAAAATATTTAGTTTTTTGCCAGCAACAACTTTTCTTCTGTGAACAGAGGAAGATTGAAAAAAGGAGCGAGGAGCTTACTGTGACTTGATTTACTGAGAATTAAATAAGAAGAGTTCTTGTGCATGATTTAAATGAATCCGAAATCTTTCCTAGAAAGACCAACAAGGAAAATGATCATAATTTTCTGCATTGGTTAATGTAAGAGCACTTTTACTTCGTGGTAGTTCATACTCAGTACAGGAGGACAATTAAAAAAAAGACATACAAAATGAATTTGTTCACGGATTAAGTTAATGTAAAAACGTAAACTGTATTCATTTTTAATAGTTGCTGGGCAATTGTTCTCTAACTGTAAGTCCATTATTTTTACTAAAAAATAAACATGTTTACATCGGCTTTTCGCGAGGAATGTTTACCGAATAAAAAAAATGGTTTAATTTTTAACAACGATCCATTTTTCGTAAACGGAGACGCAGATCCACCTTTATTGGTAAGGTAAGGTAAGGCATACGACATGTATAAGCTTGCGTTCCATAATCCCTATTCGGCATCAGTCTCGAGATCATTAGGCGACATATTCAACTGCGAAAACGTACCTCATGAGCGTGGAAGGGGACTTGGGACGTGGGTCGTATTATGCAAACACTAGTCATGGTGTATCTTGCGTTGCTCCGGTTCTATGTAAATACCTATAATACGTGTTTGTGTGTATGTACGTATAATACGTAGGTGTACAGGCGCTACGAACCTACATCTCCACGGGATATTAATCCCTAATGAATCTGTATACAACAAATATTGCCCTCCGTGAATTGCGCCTCGTAGATCGGCGTATAGATGGGTACAACATGCAAACATATTGAGGGTGAATTCAAGATTTGAGCGTTGGCATCTTCAAGATCGCGTTGCAACTAGGTACGTATGTGTATACACAGAGATGTATGTAAGTTTAGTCATAGCGTTGATTAGACGTAATTGAATGGGGTAGAATGGATGTACGGTCGTGTTCATCATGCAATAGTGATAATATGTACACGGTGAATGAAAATATTCCGCTTAAAAAATAACACTCAGTATAATCAAATTGTTATGAAGATGTGGAAATTTACAAAAATACCACATTTCAACTCCAGCTTTCGCTGTTGTTTGTATCAGGTATAAGCATGGTCAGCTTTCTGTGAGCGTAGCTAATTTAACTAACAGCAAATTTTGCAAACCTCACGCACCAATATTCTTTGTACACTTAAAAATGCGGTAATATAAATCCAAATTATTTCATGAAAGTAGATGATTGGCGCTTCTAAACATTAATCTTCTTCTAAAATGTTTGTATGTTTGGGTAGAGTTATCTAAACGATTTAAATCAAATATTTCAGTTGAAAAATGCTTATAACTCTTTAGAATTATCTCCCGGCATGCAAACGTGCGTTAGAGAAAACGGAACGCCATGCCATTTAAGGCGAGGGTACAACCAACACCCTAATTTTAATTTTGTTCAGTGGCGCGTGTTTATTCCGGAAAGCCCACTTTGAATTGTCCAACTAAAACTAATATATTTATTATTGCGAAGTTTTGCGAACTTTCATCCCTTTTCCGAGGGGGTGGCGACGAACGATTGAAGCGGGAGAGAGACGGAACGCGGCTGCCCCGACGGCGGTTAAGCCCTCACCCACATAAGCCGTGCGCATTTGCGGTGACTTACGATTGTAGCGAAACGTAAGAAACTAGCGCCGTCGTATTAAAGGCTTACTACCATCGGGCGGAAGGCTAAAGCAGTACAGTTTTAATTAAGGCTAATTGCGGTGAGACATCGAACAAATACCGAGCTGTGCGCGGTTGCGAATAGGTCTCGAGACCGTGAGACTTCGAAAGCATGCGGGAAATGGAATAGCTGGGAGAGTGTTGCGCTTAAAATTACTTTAGTCCTTTCTCTTACCGCTCTACGACTTTGTTTTTGCCGGCGACGGCATCGCGAGGATTTAGATAAAATTTAATACGCGCAGGAAGTATAACGGTAACGCCACATCAGTGGTACCAAAACTTTTTTCGATCAAAACGAGTTGGTAAAGAAGTTTTAATATTCTACAGTTCAGCAGATTTTTTTGAAAGCAATGATTGCTTAAGGCTACTAGAGATATAAGAGTATTTGTTATACTCTCAAAATGTCAAATAAATAAAATATACATATGTGTAAGTAACATATGAACATACGGTAACGTAAGTACAAGTGATATACAGGGTGAGTCAATATTTATTCCCCAGCCCTCAAGCCTCAGTTCTACTGTTAAAGATAAGACGTGGCACCCTCTAGTGCCAAGAAACACATGCCTGCTGTTTAGAAAGTAGCGACATAAGGTGGAGTAAAACACTCTCGGAATAACGCTGATGACGCTGAGTAAGCAGAAATATATCCGTGGGTAGTGTTTTTCGCTCCTTGCATTGCTTTGCCATAAATGATACCACGAGGAAGCCGCTTTAGCTTTATTTTTTCGTCAATGTAACGAATTTCAAGAAAAATGTCGACATCGTTGCCTTAGTTTCTGCCGACACTCTTATGTTGTGATTAATATGATCTTACCTTCCTACGTGAAAATTAAAAATCTTTCAATTCGCATTGTTTAAACTTCTTCCAAAATTTTAAAGAATATATCGACAAATTTATCTAAAATCCTTCTCTACTCAGAATTAGATCCACTACAGCGATTCTAAATTTACGACTTCGTCGATATAAAGTTCCCGAGGGTATCGATTGTACAAAACCTATCATGTAAGCCCGTCCTGCATCGGTAAAAGGCGTATTATTTATCCCGTTTACATCAAGCGTCTCGTCCCACAAGAGGGAAAGGTAAATAGAACATTAACAGCATCCATTGACAGTTACACCGCGAAGCGAGCTTCTTACAAGCACTAGTACTTACGAGTGTCAGTAGTGTCGCTACTAGCGGTTACAAGCCGCAGTCATCTTACGGAAATTCCAGCGTATACACGGGCTAAACACGCAAGCAAAGATGCAGCTAACAGCTTATTCTCATCCCCGAGAAACGTGCCGTGGGCTTCCTGCAAGTGACATGTGCTGATGTATGGCCAATACCCGGTTCATCCTGTCGAACACGCAGCCTAATACCACCGTCTCACCCTTCTCTAGAGTTCCCTCCCATAAAATACCGCAAACGATAACTTTCAGAGTCCATTAGTTCAACTTCTTGTGTCACATTCACGTTGCTTGCCTGTCTCGCTTCTTCCTTTGATACAACCACCTCTCTTCGTCCTTAGGTTTGTCTCTTGGATGGTTCTTTAGGGTCCGTTTGGTTGGTACCTACACGTATACAAGAGAGGACTGAGGTCCTTACTTTTATATATCGTCTATTGTACGGCGACACACACTTTCACTTATATTGCCGTGTCTTTGCTACACTGATACACCGCTGAGTTGGTATAAGTGCTAGTTTGTCATAATAAAAAATGTATTATCTGGAAAATTTCGAGAACACACTTGAATGAATAGTTCTGTACGTTCTAGACCCATTTCTTTCTATCTATTGTTATTGACGAGGAAAGATGTAAGAAATACAATACAATAATACCGAAATGAGCTGCAAACGACAATTACATCTCTCACATTTAAAAGATAATCATTCAAAAGAACAACAAATTTATCAATTAATAGTTAAGCTTTGTGTTGCTCACTTTTTAAAGGTGTTTTTCAGTCTTAGCTGAGACATATGCTTTCAGAAATCGCGTTCCACATATTTGTATAGAAATGAAGGCGAGAGACATTCATGTTAGCTTAACTAACTCTTTAGCCATTGTTAGGGGTTTTTAAATTGATACGTCAAGGCGGGCGAAGATACTAACCCTGAGACTGCTCTTCGTAATAAACCAAATAAACTGTGTGATTTCTGTGAAAGTGCGCTTGGAAATAGCCAAAAATACATAATTTGTGGCCCTTAGTCTATCCACCCCAAATGCTTGGATATTCTTGTGAAAAGTTTAAAAATTGTCGATAGAAAACAATGGAAATGTAATAGTTGTTCTCCTGTTTTGGATAACTCGGATACTGATCATTGTACAATCACTAATACGTCTTCGGAGGTGGATCTACTTAAACTACAAGCTAAAAAAAAAGCAAACCAAAACATTGAATAATTAATCGACAGTGTACATTATATTCAGCTGATGTAGTTCTGTTCAATAATAAAAAAAATTGTGCTTGTTGCTTTGCTATGCAGTAAATATATCCTCAAACGGTGTATTTTAAAATCTACGCGAAAACCAAGACTTCGTTTTCTATTCTTTTTCATACTATTAGCGATCCAATAAAGGATATAGGACGTGGTCGAAGTGCGCTGCAACCGTAGCAGAGAGAAGACAACGCTTCAAGAGGACGAATTGACGCCGCCCGCCGCTTGTCTGCCAACGTCGGCTGTCGCCGTCTTCAACGAAGTGTTCCGTCCTCGACGCGTGATGAGCAACGAGTCCGTGGACTTTCGGAGAATACCTAAACACTACTTGAAAATCCACAAACACACGAGGCCCGCTAGATTAAATTCGCCCTTAAGTTTTCTTGTCGATTCTTGTCTGCTAGCTTCCTGTCATCATGTCCTCGCCTAGCTACGTCGTTATCTTTCGCACTACGACGCTTTCCGAATGGAAAAAGCTACTCGGCTGCCTACCTAACTCCTCCCGTCCTCCTGCTCTATCTCCTCCTCCGCCGAGAGATAAGTACGAGCAATAAATTAAATTTTCGTTCGAGCTGACTGATTTAGAAGAGTCTCGGCGGCAGTATCGGAACAATGTTCTCTAGTAAGATTTTATCGCGTCGTATTCTCGAATTTTCACAACGCCTACGTGTTAAAATAAAAGGGGACATCCTATCGTTCCGATAAAATCACGTTCAATGGCGTACTATGTATAATAAAGGTATTTTCTGATGGAGCCATTTCTAAGTGTTTTTCTTCTTTGTTAATAATTGCATTTGGTTTCAGCTAAAATGTTGCTAGAACTTTGAGATATCATTGCATTATTTGCACATGGGTCAGAATTTTTACGTTATTTTATAAATTCCTAAATTTTAAATTTTAATTATCTTTGGGTATGCCGGTTTTTTATTTTTCCTTTAAATTAAACACTGCATTTTTACGTTTGGCAATTATTTTTTATCTATTTACATCATTCCGGTGTGAGTCACTTAAAGTAGTAGCATTATAGGCTGAAGCTTCGAAATAGCAGTTCTACGATTACTGATTTTCTGGTGTTGATACTTGCCTTTTGACAAAAAGAAGGGCTTTCAAAAGACTTTCAATACTCAAGCTATAAAATTAAAATTTAAAAAGAGGAAACTTTGCGAAATCTTTTTGGAAGAGGAATAAATATTTTCAATTCCAATAGATATTTATTTGAAGACGCAAATAATGCAACCAACAAAACCCCTTTTACATTTTACCTCAACTATTCCATACATTTTGATTAGATACCTCTTTCCTTATATCGTGCTGGATCTCATCCTCTTCCTTTGCTTGTTTTTCGTTTGCTTCTCGTTTAATGTGATGCTAACGGTTTACCGTCGTTTGTAGGAGAACCTGCCGCTGCCGCCAGCGCGTTGTAGTCTTCTAGGTTGCTTCTTCTTGCCGGGAAAATCGTCTCACCGCAAAAAAGGCGAACGATGCCGCTATTCTACCGCCGCCGCACGACCGGTTTTTAGATAGGTAATGCTGTTGCTGCTGCGGGTTTTAATTTCGTCCCGCCATCAAACATCTTTCGAAGTTGCCTAAATGAGTAATATCTTTTTAAAAGCCACAAAATTACTTTCAAAACTTGTTAAAACTCCATAATTAGGTAATTGAAAATATACCTACGTATATATGCGGCCGAAAGGGGAAAACGCTTTTGAAGCGTTCGCAGAAGGAAAATGAGGGAAAAGGTCATCGTGAAATATTTAAAAATGTGGGAAATTTAGTGCAAACACCTTAGGGAAGTTAATGTAATGATTTAGATGCGGCGGAAATAATTGCTAAGTATTATTGTACTAGTAAGTTTAGAAGTAACTTTCGTCTTTCTTCTTAAACGTCTTTTTCGAAATTTTAATGCATAACATGCATAACACTTGAATCAAAATTTTAAAATTAATATTATTGAAAGAAAAGTTTCAAAATCAAGTTTAAACATGAAGTTATGGAACAAACAGTATATTTATCTGGAAGTTTTCGGATATCAAGAATAGCACAGCATTCCGCGTGAACTATTCCAGATTTTTTCTTTTATGAAATACGTTGCTATGGACAACCTATTTGTCTGTATTGATTTCTATTTTAGACATACTTGTTAGATAATTGTTACTTGCAATTTTGCTCAAAAGCAAGAATTGCCGCTTCTTATATTTATAATTTATATAACGCGACTACACTGAGAAAAATTGAGATAAATTTATATACCTTTTACGCTACTGATAGTGCAAAATAATGTAATTTCACTATGCTCTACATGTAGACCTTAATTTACACTTGCTGTAAGAGTGAAACTACAACAGAATTGCGCTTCTAACTGCGTACCGCTCTCCCTGACGCATATGCATGCGGCGATTGGATGAATGTGTTGTGCTTCACTCTGTCTCCAGCGTCGGCGATAGAGGCGATCCGATCCGCAGTCTGATTATAAGTGTTGACAAAAAATTATTCAAATAATGCATTCTTTAAAAGCAGAGCTAAAAATCAAGCTTGTCTACCATACTACCATTTTGCATTCAAATCTGATATACTGCATTTCCCACAGAATTCACGTTTTCCGAAAACACCCATTCAGCATAAACCACCCCGATCCCCATCGATAATATCCCTTACCTTCACATCACAGCCCTTTTGAAAGGGATACAGCTTGTTTGCTTGCTTGCATTTTTAATCAATTGAGCAATGCTGCGCGTGTAATTAGGAAAGCAAACAAAGTTATCGGCACGGCAATCTTGATTTTATTAGCGTCTATACGCGAGGCATTCCGGTAGGTTTGCCGGCGCACGGGCAAACTGGCGGAGAGGTTGAGTCGTGCAGCGTAAAGGCACAATCGAATTTAGCCCGCCGAGCTCGTCCAGGCGCTTTGATCAATGCTTGTTAGCGTGGACTTTGTTTACCTCGAATCTACTGCAAATCTGACCGCGACCGAAACGACCGATCCCATCTAATACGAACTGGGGAGTTGTAGATAGCTTGATACGACTAGTATATGTACAGTAGCCGGTTTATGTTTTGTCTCTCACTTGCAATATCGATACTATCTTCCGCGAGGCAAGGCCAAGTACTTAGGTTCAGCAAATAAAAACGCAGAACCGCGTTTATTGGGAATACTCACCATAAATTAAAATGGGGGTAATCCTACAATAATTCAAGCGCGCCGCTACGAGTGGCAGAAAGTATAGATACATCGTCTCAGGGGGAGACAAAACATAAAAATGTCACTGCATATGCTACGTTAAGTGCAGTTGTTTCCAACAGAAATGGTACAAATCGTTCTGTTATTATTTTAAAAGTTTAAATTTCGACAGTTAAAAATAAATTCGTATCCTATTTATTAATAAATATACAGGGTGACTTTTTTAACTTGAAACTTTAAAATATCTTGAAAAATAAGCACCATCTGCGGAGGAAACACACTAGTGTTCAGTCCCCCTCTCTCTCTCTCCTTGTAAGTGAGGTGGAGAGTAACTTTGAAATATTAAATAGGAACCCGCATATTTTATTACAGGTTTCTATTAAGTTCAACGCCGGCGCCGTTTTCGACGGTAATTTAATGTTTGGAACTATTCCTCACGTTTTACAATAAAAAAAATATACGTACGTTAAACAACGTGCAAAAATTTTGAATTTCGCCGAGTCAGATCCTCGCAAAATGTTACACTAAATGAAATTTGTTGTATTAAGTTCATTTAGATATCTCCTAGCTGAACATGTTTATGCGGGGTGCTTTTTTATATATAATGGTGTTCAGGGGTTTCCAAACTTAATCAGTGTGCGGGGCACTTACAGGTTTACTATTTTGTCCTGGCGCACTTATCAACGAAAGGAATACAGTGGCATATATCAGACACAGAAATGAAAACAGCAAATACAAAAAAAATGAAGTAAATTGTGAAAATCTTCAGCGACAAGCAAGTTAATGTGACGGGTAAGCTTGCTGATCGCCAACACACATTTTTTTCAAAACGTTATTCCGCGTTGGGTTTGACATCCTCATTTTTATTCTTGCCCCAACCCGATTTTTGAGTGAAGTTTGCTCTTTATTATAGCTGCAAATTAGGCATCGGATAAATGGGCTGTCGCAAACAGAGGATCTTTACAGCTTTTGAATTCAAAACTGGATGTTCGTTTTTCATTGATATCCAAAGCTTTACTAGGTCAGAAGAAGCAAATATTGTTTTTAGCCTGTTGTCTTCCTGAGAAGTGAATTCTGATGTAACTTGAGCACGGGACATTGTCTTCCTCAAAGTGCGCGTTTAGAGTTTTTATAAATGCAAAACGTATTTATTAATAATCATTCTCCAGCGAGCAATAAATTGAAATGTTTAAGTCTTTTTCGTCGAAGATATTGTTGCTATTCAATCAATAGGTGCTCCAGCATGTAAACAACCGGCAAAAACATATCAGTGGGATGGGACGAGCTTGCGGGTACCAAGTATACGAAAACTAATTTATTATTAATAATACCACATCAAAAGAACGAATTGATTTTCTGTTTTCCGAATATAAACCTCCAATTATTTATCCAACGGATCGTTGGAAAATGGTCAGATGGAACCATTTTCCAACCGGAGTATATTTTGTACGGGCGTGTGGGAGCAACTTCTCCCGGTAAAACGGTGTTATGCGTTATATCGCACCAGAGGCAAATCGCGGTTTTAAAAGCTTTTGCATGTTTAATGCTATGTCCTCTAGGAGGGGTGCGGGAAGAGGCGATACGGGCGAGAATGGAAGATCGGCGTAATTCCCGTCAAATAACATGGCGTTTATTTATTTAATTAGAGTCGGCGGCATGTGGTAAAGAAATTAAGCACAGATCTTTGTTTATTTCGCTATTATGTGACTTTTTTAATTATGTGCGCAAGACCTATTTGTTAAATTGGTGCAGATCAATTGTTTTTTTTTATTTTTTGGTTAGCACCGGTTTAGATATTGGATAGGATGTGTCGTCACAACACAACAAAAATAAACTTAAGTAAGAGAACAAAAGAGCAGAACAAAGTGAAATACTAACAAATTAAAGGTATTTATAACAACGTTCGAAAAGTTCTCCATTATGATTGACATCCCATAATATAGCGTTTTCATAAATAATGATAAATAAAAGTCCTCATCTTTTTGAAGCACATATTTTACGCCAAGGAAGTACCAGTCTTTTAGATTATTTCCTGTTATTTTAAATACTTTAAGTTAGCTTCAAGCAAGATCTCTAGATTATCAGTTATTAACATTATGAGACATGTGGTAGATTAATTCTTCTCTCTTCTCTTAATATCAACGAAATAAATGAAACAGTATCAAACGAAAAGCAATACTTTGTGGAAACTGATCACTCTTCACCATACAGGTTTAATTAATTAGTCCGGAACAGCTGTTTTGAGGATACGTGGATCCCCATTATCAACCATACGACCGAATGACGTGAGAAAAAACTCTACTCTTGAGAAAAAAATATTTATTTACAAGTATTTACCTTTGCCGTCTAAGTAAGGCTTGCGAAAAATACGGAAAAATAGACGAAAGAGTCTGTTGCCATTGTAGCACGAAATGTCCGCTTTACCCCCCACAAAGCAAAAAGATTAGAGTAAATAAACAGTACAATAAACATAAGGAATACATTTATTGATGTCCAATTAAAAATCCCTAAACTTTTTTACGGAATAAGTTAATAAACTGATATTTATTATATTGATAAACAGGTTTCAATTTGATAAACGTTCATTGTTATAATAAATTTATTAGTTAATATAATCATTTTTTTTGTTACTTTAAGAAAACGAAGTGTTACAGCAGGAGATATTACGTTTACGAACATTTAGGTATTATTCTACCCACATTGGGTACAACTCGGGCAATTAACACGCGATTTACATGAAGCTTTCCACTCGTTCTACTAGGAAATTATTTCTGAATTTCTGTTAAATTTTTAAGATTTTTCTAACAATTCGCCTGCAATGTGCATGTGCAAGGTTTAAATCAAACATAGTAGAGCTCTATGTTCGATGCAATGTATGGTTTTGAAGATTGAATAAAATTGAATTATTAAGAATTTTATTTTTTAATTAAATATAAAAAAGAATACGTTTTTGAGTTAAAAATCGCAATGAAGGTTAGAAATACTTACCTGTTGTAACTTCTGGATAAACCTAAAGAAAACCTCATACAGAGTGGTCGATATGTAGCGAACCAGGCACCTACTTTGTTATTTTAAATGGAAAATTCTGCTTATTATTTACGCTTTTAATTTAATCTTTTAGAAATAAATCAATACAATATGAGTTTCATATGTCCATTTCTAACGGATTTATAATTTCGTTCTTAATCGCCTAGATTTAGACATATGTATTTATTTCGTACAAACAATTTTATGAGATTAAATTATATACTTGCCTGTATATAGGGATGGTATTAGAACGCCTTCGAAATATACGGGGGGTTCGACATTGGACACCAAACTTCGCTAAAAGTCAAACACTAGGAACGTCGGTTATTTAAATAACAGCATATATCTTTCCTGTCTCCGCCGTATAGAAAATCTCTTAACGTTTTTGTATTTATGTACGTGGCTAATATTCAAAGTGAAAAGGTTATTTACAGTTAAGCGAGTTCTGCACTTGGGCGGTGGTTTATAGTATTAGTATTGCTTATTGTTAGTTGTCATGAAAACTATACTAACATTGGCGTTTTAAACTATTGATTCCAAATCTTGATTTCAAGTTTTGCAATCAAAGGCGAGACTTGCACTTGGAAATTCCATCAAAATGATTTCTAGTGCTAATATATTTGGTTATCGTAATAACGGTAAACAAAACATACTGACATTGATAATCTTAGACTGTTTATTCAAAATTTCGAAATAAATGAGAGCTACTTGGGAGAAGATTAGAATGATCTCTAGCACTACAAATTAGCTAATATGATCTACATTCCTTGTTGATTACTTTACTAAAATATTGAGTTTGTTGAGGAACTTGAGGGAAGAAATAAAACACCCACTCCACTTTAGTTTCAAATCCGTTTTTATTTTTAAAATAAAGTACATGTAAGTTCTTGTAATTTGTGATGTATGCAATTTAATGGTGGATACGTTAAGAATATTACATCAGTTTTACCATCTTTTTTTTTACCAATCGAAACGACATTTTAATTATACATATGTAGGTACAATCAATAATATCATATCATCGCTACAGGGTTGGGTATTTTATTATTATATACACCGTTACGTGAATATAATACAAAGACTAATACGTGTTAGCGAGATGACCATTTTTCGGCTTTAAACTAATGGAATTTAACACATACGTAATGAAAATTTTTGCTTTCAATGCTAACGGAAATAGAATGTATACAATAGATGTAATTTCCGGATGCTAGTTTTTCATATCTGTTTTCGCACTTTACATTTTACATTTTCAGGCACTCACACATAGGCGTCATTTACATAAAATCTTTCGTACAACGTTTAAAATGAAAACTTTTTCATATACTATATTCTCTCTTTTTCCTTTTTTTTTTGATTATAATCAACACGTTTTTTTTTAAGGATGGAGCTTGTCCATCTACTGATTATTTTAATTAGCGTAGCACACTATTCTTTTATACACCACGCTTTTGTAATTTTTAATAATAGTAATAATAATATCAATATACCTAGCTACCTTTTTTTATACATATTAATCAAATCTCACAGAAAATAAAGTAATATATTTTTTTAAAAATATATATGTGTATATATATATATATGTATAAGTATCAATATAAGAGCTTCATAATCCTAACGTATTTTTCCGGTTTATTATCGAGATACAACGACTTGTTTCTCTTACTAAAATTCTACGTAAGCTGGAAAAAAAATAATGTAAATTATAAGTTTCAAGCTACGTGAGGCGAGGTTATTCAATTGTGTCTAATAGAAAAAAATAATAAGCGCATATCACACCTTTTGAATTAGAAAAATCATATCAGTCGCAAGACATCTATAAACTAAAGTATAGAATGCAGGTAAATAGAACAAATTAAATCCAAGTCAATTAAATTAGTCTATCCGAAGAAATTATAATACAAACATTTCTAGAAAGCAATCACTCAATATCTTTCACCTACATGTTCGATAATTAAGCACACAGAAATATACGTACTTCCTCCCCCCATTCAACGGCAATGATTTATAAAATAGAATGGCACAATAACCAAACCCTTTTCGATGTATATATTTATACATGTATTTGAGATCATCTGTAATAGTGGATGGTACAGTTTGCTATAACGTAGCACATCCATCCATCAACTTGTTCGTAGCGTGGTGTTTATTAATTAGCTGCAATGTGATGCGTAACCAATGTATGAATTCTTGTATATGGTGTGAAAATAATGAAAAACATAGGTTTTTAAATTGTTTGTTTTGTCAGAAAAAGGAAATAAAGGAATCTATTTTTTTTTCTATCTATTTATTCAATAAATGACAATGACGCGTGTTTTTCTCAAAGCCAAACTAATTCATTGGTTTCGCACAAGGCAAGATGCCTCGGAATTCAGCATCATTTTTTCTCCTTTTTTATTTGTAAGATGAATTGGGGTAAATTTAATATTGAAGTTCGCATAACACTAGCGTAAAAATAATTTATAAGGTGGATCGATGCAACATTGTTTTAAAAGAAAATTTCTTCCGTTTTCTTTCGGGGTAAGTATAAAGATAAACTTACGAGGAGAGAGTAATAGATTACCTTTATGATGTTAATATACTAAATTACTGTAGGGCGCAGAACTAATTTTGAGAAAAATCATGTTAAAGTTTTCACCTTGCTTTTACATACACTACAGAGTGTTTGTCGTTATTTATCGTCCTCCAGATATTAGCTTTAATATGCTGATATTAAGCTGTCATCAATTAAATCTTTTATTTGATCTATGTCATGTTCACTAAAACATCTATTTCCTGTACTGACAACATTATAATAAATATGCATAGCGAAAAAAAAAAAAATTTTTGTTATTGTTTCTAGGCATTTTCTGATGTGTTCTGTTTATGCATAGCGAAAATTGGAAAGCCGGTTGTTGCAACTTTGAATTATCAGAGTATTTAGCTCAGTTTGTTATCATCCAAATTTCTGGTAGTATTAATGTGAATAATCACACTTTTAAGCGTAAATTCTGCCTACATTCACTAAATCAATTCAATAACTATCTTAGTAACGAAACTTGGCTTTCAGTTTTTGAGAATAAATTGTCCAGATAACGGTCTTAATAAGTTTTTGGAAATATTTACCTTCTATATGGATACATGTTTCCTTGTTTTAAAACGTAAAGTAAACAATAGTAACAAATGGATCACTCAACGAGAAACACTTCATTTGCTTAGAGGTATGAGTAATAAATTGCCTTTATTTAAAAATGAATACTTACGATATGAAGTATTTTACAAAAAATATTTTAGAAACAAAGCCGCCGAGTTCAATGATAACTTAATGTTATGATTCTAGTGAAATATTTAGTAACCATTTTTCTACTTTAATTGACTCTCTTGTTCAGGTTAGCAACAGCTCTGTGACGAGGACGTCAAGACCCAGTTCCTTTAATATGTCTTGTTTAATTGTTAAAAGTAACATCTTGCTAATTATAAGAAAACTAAAGTATTCTTTCCTTGAAGGAGATGATGCTGTTTGTACATTTATTATAAAGGATAGTTATCATTTTTTATTTGAACCCCTTTAATTTATCAGTTGATGGAGGAATCTTTCCTTCAACATTTAAAACCGGGTTAATCAAACCGCTTTTCAAAAAAGGTGACCCTAATAGCCTTCTTAATTACAGACCCATCTGTCCGTTGCCAGTATTTTTAGTTGTTTGAATCAATTATGAACAAACGTTTCAAATGAAAATAATCTACTTTCATCAATTTAGTCTCCTTAATCACTATCAACATGGTTTTCGTTCTAATTATTTTACAAATATCGCTTTATTTACTTTTCTTAAAGAGATACATGTATTTAGCAACAAATCAACTATGTTTATGTCTCTGTATTGACCTTACTAAGGTATTTAATTAATTTTAATTTAATAAAAAAACTACAATATTGTGGGGTGAGAGGTCTTGCTAACAGTTAGTATTAATCTTATTTGTGTGAGCGTATACCTACAAAATCCTATACTTTGGAAGGAAGTCAAGTCCCACCTTCCGTGTGCCTCAAAAGTCTGTTTTTTGGGATCAATTCTATTCTTAATTTACATAAGCGGTCTTTCAAATGGTTTAAGTGATCCTTAGATATCTGTTTGTAGTCAAGCCAGGATTCTTAGAAAGCATATTGATGAGAATCTAAATTGGAACTCCCACATCTATCATCTTTGCGCTGATTTATCACGCATACGTTACGCTTTAAGTAACTTAAGTCCTGGATATTTTTAGAACATTTTATTAGGCAAATTTCTTTTCCAAAATATGTTGCGGAGTGATTTATTGCGGCCAGTGCAGAGAATCTTGCCGCATATTTTTATTACAAAAAAGAGCCCTTAGAATCACATTTAGTATGAATTGGCGTGATTCCTGCAGACCCATTTTTAAAAATCAGAATATTAACGTTATTCTCGAAATTATATCTTAATAATGCTTTATTCTCTGCAAAGCCTTCTCACTATTACGAAACGCGAAATACTGATTCTTTTGCTGCTGCCGCACAACACTTCATCATCTCAAAAAAACTTGTTATTCACATGATGCAAGTTAAATAATAAGTTAAATTATAATATGAGAAATATTTCCAAATTTAAATTATTTTATAAATTGAGTTTTGGAAGATTGTCATTGATTTTGAAAATATAGGTTTTTGAGGAAACCTCGACAATATTTTTCAATTCCTTTTGTTTCATTTTTTTTTTATATTTAATACGTTAAATAATATTCTGAAAGAAAACATGAAAGTGAGAAATGGCAAATAAGTACGTTACTCAACATGTTCCTAAAGAAATGTATACTTTACAATGTATAAGCCAGGTAGAAAACTTTAGCTTGAGTCTAATATTTTTGCATATTCATATGCTAAGGGTAATCTACTACCACGTAGACTCCCCTTGGTAGAGGAGAACAGTATCTTACAACACACTCATTCTCTAAACTTAATAAGAACAGAAGCAACAATGAAGACACACACTTTTTTCTTCCACGCACATTTGCTCTTTACAAAAAGCGCATATGTCACTTATACTCAATTTCCTTTTTAAACCATATGCATTTATTTTTATTTAAGGTAGTTATAATTTTTTTACAACACTATATATATATATATTTAATATCATATCATATATTGATGAATCTCGTTTAGGTAGTTAATAGTTTATTTAATAATTAATGATCAAAATGCGTGTACAAATTCCAAACGACTAGAAACATGATTGTTTTTTTTATTTATTCATTTCATTTCGATAAACATTGAACTGTTTTCCTTATTCTTGCATCTTCATTTTTTTTTTTATAAATAACTAGAAATGGTAGGGTTATATCTATATTAATTAATGATAGTTATTAATCGTAATCGTTATAGGTATTCCTTTTTTTAATGATAGATATGTACAACATGATCTTTGACAGGGAATTTTTTTCCTTTTATGCATCTCGCCGAGATGCTATACATATAATTGATAATTTGACATCTTTTATAAATATTTAGAAAATTCTATAAGTAATTAAAACATTGTAACGTCTAGCTACCATTTTTTACGTTTAAAAATAATTTTTATATGCTAGAAAAGGAACAGTGCGACCATATCTTCTTTTAACGAAAAATAAGGTCAATCAAATACACTTTAAAAGTACTAATAAGGAAACAATTACACTCGCACTGGCTTGGGCATATTTTTTTTATCTGTACTGTGGTACATACGCTGCTTTTACTGTTGGGTTATTTTTTTGGCTTCTTCTTTTTGGAACGTCTCCTTGGGCGAGTTGTACAATTACCTATGGCAGCTGAAGATACCAAGTAAGAAGCAGCAGAGTAAGACGGTGGTGTGGGGTTGGAGAAAGACGCTTTGGCCACCAGCTGCTGCAAGATATCAAAACAAAGAAGGACAAATGAGATTAATGTCAACTTTTTCGATGTCGTTATAGACAAATAATTCGTTTTTCTGTAAGGCTGTGTAGATTTATTGGGAACAAATTTTAAAATTGTTTTGATATGTACTGGGTGAATTACAAACCAAAATTGTGCAAATTTAAATAAAAAACCCTGTATATTATTGCAAATTTTTATAATATCGGCTAAATAAGGGCAAGTTACTGTTATGTTTAATAACTAACTCAAGTCGTTTTTGAGATATTTAACTATTCCTGAAAATGTGGGTCAGAATTTAAGAAACGTGTCTTTCTTACGTATTTATTTAAGGGAAATATTTTAAATTGTATTTAGTTTTTGTCGAAGCATTAGACTTGATGGTAATCCTTAAAAATTATACAGGGTGAACGAAAATATAAGCCATTAAAGTCAAGCAATCTGCATTCATTGAATGGAACACCCTGTATTCATTATTGTATTTAGGTTGTAATTGTAATCATTTATAAAGTTGTATTAAGCTTTCCTAGATTTATATCTTATATTTTTTTAGTCATTTAGTAGGTTTTAACGGAGGTGACGTTAATATTATTGTTCACAAATAGAACAGTTTTATGCATTGAAATCGATAGACATTATTTTGAACACTTGTTAAAGCCTTAGTTTTATTATATTTAAGTTCATCAAAGTCTTAGAAGTCAAATTTCTCAGTATTATCTTTGATAAGAAAATTTTGTGGACCCCCACAGATTGACCAACTGCTAGTATGGAGTTTGACCAGCACTGCACAATGCTGGGGACGACGTGGGATCTCTCTTCCAGATTAATGATTTACACTACAATAGCCACACCGATGCTAACATACGTTGCCATTGTAATCAAACAACCGAAATAGATTACTGCAAGGGCCGCTTATCTAAATATGACAAGTGTATTAATAGTTGCACCAACGCCGACAATGGAGGCCATGCTTCGCCTGTCGTCGATTTACTTGGGTACAATATTCGGCTGCTATGATATAAAAATAAACTATCTTTAGATAGCTGTGAACTTGAACTCTTTACACCAATTTACATATATAAAAATTAAATAAAACTCTAAATAATATTTTCTCATTGCAAGCCATAGTTTAAATTAATTTGCATTTCTTGGAACGCCTCCTAAGCTCGCGATTTGTCAATAGAGGGAGAACGTTCACCCTCCTGATACAGTGTTCCGCTGAATAAAATATTTAAACATAGTATTACACGGGACAAATTTTCCCATTACTCCATCGATGTCGATACGTTCCTTTACGATATTCAAACCGTTCCTTTACAGCCGTTTATATATCTCTCAACGTCTCTGCTATGTCGTCGTGGCGGTGGCCATAAAAAATTTAAAAGAAACGAAATTTTATTGGCGCGATGCCAAAAAATAAGCGTATGTATAAATAAATTTTGCTGCAGTGCAGTAGAATATAACGCGGGGGTTGCGAGGAAAGCGGGAGCGGGGTATAGCGGCTCCCATTCCGTTCGTGAATTTACGAGCGACGGACGAAGTCTGGATGGAGCGTTTCATAGTGGAAGCAAGAGGAAGGAGCCAGCCACGTATGTACGTGTAGCGTAGTGCCATCGTCATCGCCTCTAGGGCTACGACAATCTTATCGGACGCGTAGGGATAATGGCGGCGGCTCCGGTGGCTCCGGGACTCGATTGTTGTAACTCTTAACGGCGGCGTCGACTAGCGTAAGGCGGCAACCACCGCCTGTCTGTTCCGTTGATGCTATCGCGGCTGACAGGCCGTGAGTTAAGGCAAGGATGAGACAATGTGTGGAATCGAAAGGTAACGGAAGACATTAGTTAAGGTCGCGTCGTGCAACGGTGAAGACAATAGGAAGAGGAAATAGATTAGGAGAAACGGACACTTCTTGTAGTATTTATTGTTACGCAATTACCGCGAGGAAAGATATCTTATTCATAGTTTATTGAGAACGAACTCAAAATTCTGTTTCTATTTAGAACCAAAAAGGAACTTTGGACTAACTCTAAAATTCTTCCAGATTCGTCACATTTAGACTTTTATGATTTTTACTGTTCGCTGACGTTAAAATGAAAAGTTTACACATCACTTATCAAAAATCAACGAAATAGTAACGTTGTTCTAACCACTTCTGACTTCTTCCAGCCAGAAGATCGAGATTAAAAGGAAAACCCTGTTACCAATGAAAGCGATGTAATATCCCACCTTCCAATCAATCTCACACCACATGTTTACCTTGTACTCGATCGGCCCTCGATCCTGCGGGCGCCACCGTACCCCTGCTCTCCAGAACCGACGCCTTCGGTTGCTTTTCCCCCTCTACCGACTCTTCGTTGCTCCGCAGGTAGACGCGGGCGATCGTCGCTAGACATTTGAGCTTCATATCGCCGTGATTGAAATGTTTCTGCTTGACGGTAAATTCGAGGGTGAGCGTTGACGTTTCGAGTCCCTCGCGACCGCTCTCCTGGAGGAAGGGGCCGCGCAGGAAGCCCGGATCGGCCGGCTCGCCGTTAATGAACCAGGCCAGTTGGGCGGCGGGTTTGGACCGGCCAGAGGTGCAGTTGACGCGGACCGTATCTCCTACTTGGTAACGAGGACGTCCTCCGGTTATCTTAGGACCGACCTCAGGAAGGGCTATGGAAGAAAGAAATATGAATAAAAGCAGGTTGTGTAAGATTAAGTATTGCTATTGAAACAAAAAAAATAATAATAATAAGAGTGAATTTACACTCTTTTCCTTAATTGATCGTGTCTTTGAACAGGTCTTCACATTCATTACAACGAAATTAATTTAGATTAGTGAAATAACAAAAACTGCTAAAAATGTCTTTCTATGAATGGCGAAAAAATATTTAAATTCATGAATAACCAATATACCCCTTGAAAGTTTATTCTTTTTGTGTAGGTTGTGGTTGTCTGCAGATAATTCTTAAATTGACTATAGGCTAGGTCTTAATAACTTATTATTTATTTTAACATCCATATGCTAGCTTTTTGTTGAAACTGAACGTAAAAGTCATTTAATCCTTCTTAAAGATTATGCTGCTTATGAGGCGTTTAATTTATTCCTTAAGAACAAAACAATGTTATGGAAATATGTAAAGAAAAATATTTTAATACAGAATAAAAAATTTCCATTGCTTATATATCCATTTAAACGAAATCAGAAATAATTTCCAAGAATGTAGAACCCATGCTGGCTACCAACATTAAGATATTTTTATTACCTCAAACCAAAACAAAAACGAAATATTTTGGTGCTGAATTGTAGAAAAGCATTGAGTCATTGTTTTATACTCCCTTTTGGAGTTTGATTTGAACCCAGCATAGGAAAATTACATTGTTGTAGTAATAAATCTAAAGCATTTCACGAATGCTGTAATATAATATTGCAGCTTCGCCTAAAATTGTTTATCTACTGGCAATTTTCTAACTTACACGAAAAACGTCCTTTTATTGCAGTTTACATAAAACGTGAGCATGTAGAGTTAAGGTAATAGGGTGCATTAAACCGCGGTATAGGGTGAAGCACTTATCCTTCGAATAATGCAACGCTGGGTGTAAGTAGGACGAAAAGACAATGCCACTTAACCGGTAACATTTCTATTCATGCTTTTGAGGACCCATTTTTGTTCAAAAGCCGGCCGTCGTCGTCGAGCTGACTGGAGAGCGTATTGAAAATTTCTGACCCGTCTTCGGGTGCTTTTATATTCTTCGCTGATGTAAAGCCACCACCCGATATCACATAGCTTCACTCCACTATATGCATTTAGCTAAGTGGATTACACGTAAGTGCACATACATATATAGGGGGATACAGAATACCTTCTCTTCTTTTTCGCTAATGTAATCTGGCTTAATTACGCCCTAAGAGATATTCTATTACATGGGATTATTGGATAAGCGTTTAGTCGAACGAAATTCCTAGTTTAAGTGTTGCATTTTCGCGCAGGTATTTATTTATTATGTAATCCGTACATCTATAAAGCTTTTTAGGTCCAACCAAATCGCTCACGTGATGCAGAAAATGCTTTAAAATGGAGTACAAAACGGGAAAATTTGAAATTTGGAGAATTGCTGTCTTGCCTGATATTTTAGATAATAAATTATTGCAACTTAATATATTTATTAACAATATTTATTAACGATTTCAAAAATATGAATATCAATGTTACATCAAAAGTTCACACAATTGGAGTTAAAAAAAATATATAAATCTTGGTTGGAAAGATATAAAAGCTTCCAGCTGGAAAAAAATATATTTCATCATTTTTGGGAAACCAATCATTAAGTGAGTAAGCTGAGGGATAATTTTGCATGAGTAGGTTCTAAAATTCGATAGCTTCTAACCTACAGCCCAAATTCAGAGTTCGAGATTTCAATGATTTCGGCTTGGCATCGATGAATCAGTCAATCAGGGCTTTTCTCTTTATAAAATTAGTACAGATGGTGATAAACAGCCTACTGTTCTTATAATTCTAGATGGAGCCTACGAGTGAAAGTATTTGCGTACTTTTATCTCAGGCAAAGATTTTCGTTGTCATCAAATAAAAATAACAGGTAATAGACAGTTGCGAAAAATTGCAAAATCACAGTTGAAACCTTTTTCCCAAGAGATAAACAAATGTTGCCATCATATGGGCCGCAATCTATCTTCAAAATGGACTTTTTGGGCTTTCCAACTGTATTATTTTTTTCGCAACTTTGCTACCGTCACTAATATAATTCTAGATATTATCAGCGCAAATCAGCACGTTAATCAGTCTGAAATCTATTCAGCAATATTTGTTGAAAACGTGAAGCGATATTTTATGTGATTTTTTTCTTATAAAAACAATGGAATCAAAATGCAAAACTTGGAGTGAGGTGGTGATGAAACTAATACCCGAAGTACGTTCCATTACCCGAAGTACGTTCCCTGATCTACTAACTCTAGCTAAACTACTGCTCTTATAATTCTCTGGTGTATACATGTTCGTGTCTCTATACGTATAAAGCCGATAATCAATTGTTTTTCTGCATGCACTTCTAGGGTGATAGTATTGATCCTCTCTCTCAAGCAACCTGGATATCGTCGCTGATACTCACCTTTACGGAAATATATTGCAGATATATTTGATATCGCTAGCATAACTATAGACGCGTACAAGGTATTAGGTATTATCCTGGTCCTGGACAATAATATCTTGTATTCAGCGAATCCTTTCCGTCGCTACGCTTGTCCTCCTATTCTGTGATTCCCTCTCGCTCCCACTAACGCTGGGAGAAGACCGGCTCCGAGATCCGATAGCCCCGACTACGTTTTACTTGCTTAGTTTAATTAGTTTAGTTTGTATATAAACACGAGGTTTCAGACAACGCTCAGCTCGCTCGCCGAATCGAAATAATCTAATCTAGCATAAATAACTCGCCTAGCAACGATCAAGTATTAAACTGTACTTCGGCCAAATGCCGAAACGATTTGCGTTAATCTGCTGATGGAGTAAGGGACACGTAGTGCTTTGGTAGGTGGTGTGTATAACAATTACTAACGAAACTCATTTTAACCAACAAGGAGATTTCAATCACCGCAACCTTTATTATTGGTAATATGGAAACCATCATATTTTACGTCGGTGGCTTTAGTAAAATTCGTAGATGTTTTTCTTATTTAATCTTAAAATTCGAGAATGATGAGGCACAGCAAAGCGCGGCGTTCGTTTGTACAGCGTGGGGAACTCGATGGGGCCTTAGTTGGATGGGCCTCCTCTGGATTCTGGATTACTCGAAGGAGAGTCTTCGTAGAGCAGATTTGGAAATTTTGGTCTCGGAATTTAATAATCGTAAATCGGTTATAAAATATTAATTATAGCGATTATTATTAATTGACTTCCAATTAATATTAATCACTTTTAGCTGGGACACTTGGGTAACTTTATAAAATAGAGGACAACTAAGACCATGTCTGCTCTCGATGAGGTATAAACGGCGCTTGTTAAAAATTTCAGAAACAAACAAACAAATTGCAGAACAAACATTTTGCGAAGCATCCTGACTGGTTAAATGAATCAAATTAGAATGTGGAATTGGGAAAAATGAACTCCAATTTGACCTTCAGGTATGTTCCCATTTGAATTGTATTAAAACGTATTGTAACGTTTTTCGTTAAATTCTTTAAAAATAAAAGTTCTCTGTGTTCTATGCACTCATTATGAACTTTGTTTTCTTTTGCAAGCGAGATAACCGTTAACACGTTTAAAGGATTTTAAAACAGTTAATTTTTCTTATCCTCACCTCTTGTTTTCTTTTCTTATGCGAAAATCGAATCGCTAAGTGGAGCTGACTAAAGCACCGACCGCCGTAAACGAAAGTTTTTAATTAAAAAGTTCATCAGTAAATGATAAAAGTCATTCATTATTCTTTTAGTTCGTTTTCGCGGAGTTACAAAGGTGTTGTTGCTGCGATAAATTATCTCCTTATTGGTTGCATCGGGCTCTTTATCGCGCCTAAACGTATTTACATCATACTTACTTTATCGCCTTTAACTGGTTAGCTAGTGAGAGAGAGGGCGAATTTGGAAAACTCGACATATCTATAAATCATTGCCTCCGGGTTCGTCCGACCCATTTCGTGTTCGTTTAAAATTTGGGGGTCGACGTCTTGAAATATTTATCCACCGTTACGCGCCATGCATACGCTATATATTGGGCGTTGTTATATACGTACTACATATATATCTCGCCGAGAATTCAACATAACAATGCACAACCCCTCTCTCATCGTTTAACTCCACCTACGGGCCTCTCGACCCACCACCGGCTTTTATAATTCACGTGATCGTATCCTAGGTCTTCTCCTCCTTCCAAAAAGGTTTATTATTAGATTAATAATCAACCGTTGCGACCTCCTCTGTTATTTTCGAAGAGGCCCGGTTCGGCAAGGAAATTATTTTGTGTACACAGACGTAGTTTCAACAAACGAAGGGAAATATTTTGGAACTCAAGGACCAAAAAACGCGGAATTATCAATGTGCGGGTAGGGTTGTTGGTCTTGGTTGGAGTTTAAGATATGTGTTTATGTTTATGTGAACGATGTTTGAAGAATATATTATTCGTTTGGAAGTAAAGAAAGGATATCTCGAGCAGCGTATATTGTGTCCCAAAAATAAGGTATCAAGCTGAAGTTTCTTTCTATGTTTAACTATGAAAATTTTTTAAATCAAAAATCATTTAAAAAAATCATAACTTTTAAAATGAGCGTTGAAAAGATTGTGTTGTTTCATTATCAGGCTACTAAAATGTCCCTAATTGAAGAAAGTACATATATATATATTTCTGAAATAATAATGATAAGACCGTCTTAAAGTGTTCCCTATCAGCGTCAAATTTGGAATAAGGGCAATTACGGAAAACCTTACTCTGAGAGTCGCGAGCACAATATGATGAAAGTTTTAGCTGACAAAGTTCTAATTCCTAAATTAAATTAATTATTTAATTTAAGAATTGAAAAGGAAAAAAATAGGTTAATTATTATTGCTAACCGCATCTGGTAGATTGATACTTCCGCGTGATTATATGTGCATTTATAGCTTCACTCTGAAATAAGTATGTAAATAATTTCAAAGTAATTTTAATTTAACTGTTAGATTTGAATATTTAGCGTAAAAAAGGTGTTATTCCCGAAACCGATTGCTATAATTAAAATGCAGTAAAATTGCATAACAATCAGGAAGCACTAGTTAGCTCGTATCCTACATTATTGCTCAAGTAAGAAATCCAATCTAAATCTATCCTAACATATCTTACCATTTCCTGTCATTTAGTTCCAATTCAAACGAAACCAATCAAAGCATATCTCAGAATTTTATGACCAGATTCTTGCGCGAATGACTTAAATACCCGACAAACCGTTAAAACGTTCGACGACAGCCATACATACGATCAACTAGCTATATTATATGGCCTCGTACTGATTTACGATAAAATTATTCAAAAGACATTTCAAGATTAAAATTTATTTCGAACCCCCGGTTTTCAATCCGAATTCGGTCGGGGGAAATAAACGCTGAATTTAATACGTTCCCTGCGTCGATTCTACCGTCGCGTCGGTCGCTAGCGCTACTACGCCATGCGTCGCCCTGAATTATGTAAATGTATTATGCGATTTATACGGAATTACTTTCTTCCATTATGGGTTATCGAAGGATCCGCTTCATTTGCTTCGAACAGAGAATTGGGGCGGAGGCGGGGACCAAGAGACGGTGGGCACATCGTTTCCATTCGGTGAATGTTCATACATATAACTGCTTCGTCATCCCGTATATATCCTAAGCGGTTCATTCAATTGTCCGCTTTCGCTTTATTTGCTTTCGGTACTTGGATAGATTTTTTTTATTGAGATCCAATATATAAGTGAAGAAGAATTTTGTATGGCGTGTAGATAATAAAGCAAAAAAGAGTAGAAACAAGAGGAGTGTAGAACGTCGTTATAAGTAGTTTTAGATTGTAAATTAAATCACGTAGGACTTAAGAGTGTAGAAAAGCAAGTTACTCTAAGTTTAAGTGTAGAAGGACTGACTGGGTCAACATAATACCATTTCCCTCAATTAACCTAAGCAAATTGACAAAATTTAGAAGTTATTTATTATTGTTATTTATTACATTTGCACTTTTAACAAGAAACTAGTTCATTAAACGACTTGTCTTACACCAATTCAAGCTGGCTTCTCGCCGAGTTTAATATTTTTAGTAATTCTCTGTTGCTCCATATTCTCCTATTAATTTATCATTTTCACGAGATCTTTTTCAAAATCTATAACTCTTGTAAAAAAAAAATTCTTATCAAGTTCTAGATCAACCGGTTCTAGATCGCTAACTGTAAATCATTTTACACACAAGAGAAGAGCATGAAGCTAATAACATTGATCGCAGCCTTCGAACCATAGGGTTCCCTGACGTGTGGAATATGTTTTTATTGCCTGCGATTACTGTCTTCTAAAAACACACCGTCTTACTGTGAATAAATGAAAAATACGCGAAAATACTAAACAAAATTAAATAAGCATCAATTCAAAATTGGAAAAATCTTAATACTCGCAAGCTTATTTGAAACAGACAAACAAGATAAAAATGAAAACACAATACAAACTAAAATTATTTTAGTACTAAATAAATTAAATTTTAAATTTTATAAACGAGCATGTCGAAAAAGAATATGTATTTAAGAAAAATAAGTATAAACAAAGAGATTTAATTAATTGCAGGCCCTTTCATTGTGTATACTTCTACTCAAAAGTTATGTAGGTTATACACTAAGAAATTTATTTTAAAGGCTGAATAGGGGGCTGAAAGGGTGATAAAAATGATCAGGAAGAAGAAATGTAAGGAGAATGTGATTTTCATGAAGACTGTGGAGTTCAAATTTAAATTTCGGCCGTTTGTTATTTCCGGAAGTAATTGCCTCATTTTATATCGTTCTGTTATGCTATGTAATAATTTATTTTTTAAATATCTGCAACTGTTCATTATAAATTTAAAATTTTTCGGTTTTTGTATCCAAAATGGATTTCTCCTTTTAAACTTGGACTTCTTAGTTTGCCGGTTTTTGCCATGAAATCGT
Organism: Oryctes borbonicus; assembly: GCA_902654985.2. Taxonomy (NCBI): domain Eukaryota; kingdom Metazoa; phylum Arthropoda; class Insecta; order Coleoptera; family Scarabaeidae; genus Oryctes; species Oryctes borbonicus. The sequence goes on from LR736894.1 coordinate 1,703,611, forward strand.
TTATGTAATAAAATTGTTTAGTTTTAGTTATTCTGTACACTTAACGTACACAACATATGTCAGATTTCATTTATATTGATATTTGACTCTCTTGAGCTGAGAATCTCTTCAGCTCCTACCACCTCTCCTCCGTACTTTTACTTTGCTCAAATTGGTATTTTCGCAGGTATTTCTAACTTGTTTATACCTTACTAATTTCATTATATATCGCAAAATATTTACACGCGCTTCCGTTATAAATTTCTGTATTTCGTCCGCAAAACATCTTTCGAGGTTTTGTTCCAATGTTCGTCATTCGTTGAATATTGATCATCCGGTTATAAATACCATCCCTGGAAAAAGACGTCTTCACATTGGCGTTTAGCAGAAGGAAATATTTTCGCAAAAGGCTTTCATTACCTCGTAACGGCGAAGATGAAGAAAGGATATCGCGTCCAATTGATAACATTATCCGTGTATAGATGTTTATAAATAGCTATACCGGTTTCATCGGGAAATCCTTTGCCCTGCGCTTCTCGCCCCATTCTTGCAACAACGTCGTTCGTATAGGTTTCAATACAATACAATGATCGATTAAGAAATAAAGTATATCAACAGTGATCCATCATCTATTCAATCCTAACTTCGTCGTCGTCGTCGTTCGACGTGTTAGTGCGATCGTAAGATTGAATCTGAACGAGATTAGCTGCTAGTCCTCGCTTTATACGAATATATATGTCTATACACGGTATTATTGATCTTCTCGATAATAGCGTTCGTTTAAAAAATCTTCTTGTAGTAAATAGTTTAAGGAAGGAAGGTCTGAAGACATTTTCCCTTCGACGTAACTCTTGAGATCATCGTTATATTCGTTTTATTTAAAAAAATTCAACGTCCTCGACAAGACGTAAATAGGGAAACGAGAATTTGATAATGTTGAAGGAATTGAGTTAGTTATTGGAAGACTGCAATAATAATTTTATATTCGTTTTTATTGTCGTTACTTTTTATGTGAAATATCGACGTAGAGATCTAATTCCTTTTGTCTGCTTTTTTTCCTTTGTTAAGCAGGTAGAATGTAAATAAAAGTAGGTACAAGAAAAAAAAGCAAGGCAAGGAATTACACGATATTTCCCGTACGTAAAGTGAAAGGAAATAACTAATATAATTGCAATAAGTGCTTGCGCAAAGAAAATTTGAATATTTGAGGGGATAGAGGCTTTAGATTAGGATAATCATGTAAGAAAAAGAATTAAAAAGTGTTAGCATGTGAATAGGGCGCAATAGAAAAAAAGAAGAATGTTGATTGGACCAACTTCATTAAGAGTAGCAGGTGTAGTAACTTTGGTCACAGGAATAACAACAGCCTTCTTTCAGGCAGTTGCTGTAATCAAAGTGTAATGAAAAGGTAGGGAATTATGTAAAGTGTTAGTATCATAAAATGTCTTAATGTTGATATTATCATAGGCTGAAGTAGCTAAAAAAATTCGCAGGTAGTTCTGGATTCTAGTGCAACTACTTGGAGGCCACGCAAATTACGCCAGAGTGATCGCGCGACACCGCTTGCAACAGCAGCATTCATATAGGAGGATCTCTCATTGCGAATAGAGGAAGTAGTCAAATTGCGACGTTGCTTGTAATATTGCTAATGAATAAGACTTTTCGTTTTTTAAAACTTTATATTATATCTTTGCTAAAGTTATAGCTTATTGAGGTCTAGTTGCTAAGTTGTTAATGAAGTTTATGTGCAAGTTCCTTAGAGCAAGCTTAATACTTAGTAATAATCACCGTAAACTTAAACTCTTAGGAATTGCATTGCCTTAGTTCTCGCTAAGATTTCATGGAGAATGTCTTCAGTTGTTCAGTTACTTGTAAAAGCCATTTATTTTGAGTTTTACTGAGTAACAGAGGACGTTAAAATTGTTTGCTGTATTACATACAGTTCTCCACTATTTTTATGCATTTCAATCCTGCTTATAACAACCCGCAATAAAAGTAAGGTTGTCTAGGTTCTAGGTTATCCTTTATCTTCATCCTTTTTGTTTTCTGTCGGCTCCCAGGTTGCTATCGTCGAAATTAGATCGCGTATCGTGTGGGAATCACTTACTTACGTACAAGTTTCCAATTCCGATCGGGATCCTACAAAGGAAACCCAGAAAACGGGGGTTTTTAAGGGGCAAAAGCTCTGCGGGACTGATCGACCGACTACAGCGCCACTAAATTTAAAGAAAATCCTTCATTTCTCGCATCAAGTGGAAAAGTTAAAAGAATTCCTTTTCCGAAGTCGAGGAACGACATTGTTTCTTTCCTTTATTTAATCTCGCGCGGCAGTAGGTATAAAGATACAAAGAAACTTTCCGGGAGGAGCGGATTCCTACGACTACTGCTCCCCTTCCTGGGCGTACTTATTTAAGTTGCCTCTTTCGAAGATAAAACTTGGAACGGTGCAGAGAGGGCGTAGCGGAAATTGGAGAGAAAGAAGTAGTAAATACCGTAGGATATCGAGAGAAGACTAGGAAGGTAGAAAATGGGGACGGAGAGGTAGAGTACAGGTGAAAAAAGAAAACCGCAGAGATTGAATTGAGGATGAGCAAGCCTTTTAGAATAATTGAATAATCCTTTCGCAGAAGTGTATCTAGAGCGGGTACGTATTTTCCTACGACCGACCGGAGAGTTAATATAATCGCGTAATTTACATTCGAAACAGACGAAACTTTTAATTTCTTTTATTTTCTATTATATACGAGGACGTAGATGCGCCGATACGCGGATAATTTTCTAGGAAAAACGCAAATTCAATTAATTATGCAGTTCTGTAGAGTTCTATAGAGTAAAAACGAAATAAATAAATATATATCAAATGTATTTCTTATGAGAAATTGTACGGGGATTATTCAACAGTAATGTTAAGATAAAGTCATAAGATAAGTCATGAAAGTAACAAATTTTCGATGAACTCAACGCAAAAGTAGGCCCTCTCGCGTGAACTAGTCGCCGGTGTCAACTGTTCGTCAATTTTTGTTATTGATGTAAGTATTCCTCGTTTTACTTATACGCGTGCGGATTCTTTAACTATGTGTTTATTAGTTTTGACAACAGATTTATGAAATTTATGCATGGTTTTGTGATTATGGAACATTTTGTTCAAAAAATGAGTCTCAAACTGGTTTAAGGTGTTATTTAATACGTTCTTTTTACCACTCACTTATTGACACCAGTGTTTATAAAGAAGCAGCGAAAGATCATGATGACGGAAAGCGTAAGTGTTAGAGCTGCTGCGAAGAATACACTCCATAGATATAAGAAGCTCAAGTTAGGAGATGCTAATACGAATGGATATCTTAGTGCAAAGTGCGTTTTTTTCTGATAAGAAGTATATATTCTTGAAGATCACATTATACAATGATCAGATTTATATGTTGGCCTTACTTACACCAAATAAGTAAGAACATTAAGATACCTGTTAGCGTCACAATATTCGACAATATTTTTAGCAATATGGCCCGAGAGTCAGTTAGCTGGTAGGGGAATGGTTAGCAGGAATTTTTAAAAAATCATTTGACACTGTCACTTAAAAGTTTTTAAGTAACTTTAAGCTTTAAGCTTATCTCACGTGACGAATTTCAACGAGTGCAACGTAACTGATTTTTCAATAATTTGGCAAATGTTATGGATAAATATAACTTTGAGTCGAAAGATAGGTAGTATCTTAGTAGGTAAAATCACAATAGAAGTAAAAAGTGTTACTTTTGTCCCTGATCTCTCCTCCACATATCTATACTAACTAAGAGTTATTACACCAAATAAGAACCACTTACTTCTAAAAAAAAAAATACACGAACATGTAAAAACACTCCACGTAAAGGCTCCTTCACGTCCTGTTATATTAAAACATCTCGCAAAGTGGTCCGTCCTTAATATTCGGGTTGCTAAGTGCGTGATAATTTATAAAAGATAGGCCGAATCTCATATTAATGTATTGCGTGCGCGCAGAAAATTTAGCAAGGCCAAAATTAATTTTCCGGCGAACCGTAGAGAAAGTAGATAATGGGGTAGATATGTATGTACGACATGCATACATATATAACACATGGAAGGGTCTGGGATTAAGAACGCACTGTAGTACCTCTTATACATGGGACCGCGTTACACTCTAGCGATGTAATGCTCGATGGTATAAGCGTAGGCAGGTTCGTCCTGTTGTTATTTTAGGATGTTGGGAAATTTAATGCTTAACTGAAGACAAATCGCTTGTATAGAACTGCGCATGCGAAGAATATTTACAATAAATAATTGGCTCAATTTAATAACTATCACTGGTATTCACTAATTGCTATTGGTGCAGTATAGTTTTTGAGTCTAATTTGAATCAAGAATTATTACCCTTAACATGAATTACAAACTTTATATCAAGTGTTCAAACTATTGTCTTTAGGTATCTTGGCAGTTCCCTAAATGATAATAAATTTCCTTCTGTACCTTAGGTACCACTTCTGGGATCATTCTTTCTATTTAAATTTAAATTTGTTGTTGTAAATCGTTTAAATCTTGAGGTTTAGTAGCATACACTTCATTATTTAGGTAACCTTTCAAGAAGTCAATAAACTGTGTTAAGCTAGAGATCTTCCCGAGTAAACAATTTAGACATCAGCAACAATTTTAGCTTTTTTTTCAATTGATTATAAATTCGGATAATTGTACCTAAATCAAGTAGGCTTGCGAATGTGAATTCTCGACGTACAATTTTATCTCCCCAAAAGTACCGGCGCCATATTTAACTCACTAAAGCCTCGGTATTAGCTCTTATCGCTTCCCCTCTCGAAACAGAGAGGGGATATTTATTTGATATTCCTTTGTACCGCTGCTAAATTAAGAGACAGAGTCAGTTTCGAAAAAAAAAATGGCAAAGGCAAATCCCGCTAATGGATTTGCAATTAACAAGTCGACCAAATGCGTATTTTGTGAGATTTTGTCTGAAACAGCTACGTATTCTGCATGCCGCTCTCCTGACGCGTGTGACAGATGACTGAGCGTAAATTCTTCTTCAGAGTTTGCATTAATAAGTAGCAAGAGAAAGGAAAGGCTACTCGCTCGTCTCCACGGTCTCCGAACGGGGGAAGAAGACGTCGCGTGAGTAATGGTCGAGTCCTGGCAAGAGCATGCAGCTAACCAGACAGGATTAAACGGGATTAACATAAGACACAGCGAGCTTAGCGTTTTCCTGGCATTGAATAATTACTTCAGGGTTTTTCCCGCTAGCGTTTACATAGCATCCCTCTCCCCCTTCCCTTAAGGTCCCGATTTTTTTTTCTCGTGTCTGCGTTTAAAATCGTAATCTCTGGTGTCGTTTATTTTAAATGTAAATTATCCTCGTTACCTTTTATTATTGTTTTATTTAAGGAGCGGAACAGGACAAAAAAAATGGGGATCTCGCACGTCACTGTACATCGTTTTAAACGTCTCTGTTTTCTTTTCCTTTACACTCGGGGAATTAATTTGTTTAACATTTCTTTTTTTGGCTGCTTTCCCTAAAAGCTCGGAGTTCCGGTGTTTTTATACGAGCCGTCGACTGAGACGGATTAATGTTTGTAGAGGTTTGAAGTCTTTCAAGCTTGTTCTTTAATTGCGGGGAGCACCCGGGAGCGGCTCGTTTGAAAAGAAATATTTAATTCCCAATCAATTCCTTGGAATCTTCATTAAACTTACTACATAAAAATACTTCACAAGGTCTTGGAAAACTTGTTTTGCTACTCAGGAAGCCAACCCTTTTTGTGATTCTGAAGCGGAGGAGAAAGACCTAATTAATGAGAGCAACAGTCTGAAATGAGGATACAAATTGGTTTTACAGGAAGCTAAACAATGTGCAAACATTGAAGTTCTACCTAAGAATATTTGATCTCAACATCGTCTCAGTTCTTATAACTTAACTTAACTTATAGTTTTGTCATTTCCACATTAATATCTTTTGACAAGCAATATGTGGTAGTAAGGTACATCAATTTCCTTTTAAAATACTCCGTATTATTATTATTTTTCCTCGTATATTCGTTTCATTCTACAAACAACTCGACCATAAACACAATTCAGCAATAGCTCTATAGGTACAAGTAGAAGCAATAGCTGTTGGAATGAAAATAACCAACTTCGAGAGCTCGGAAGAAAGTCAAGGTGGGATTTCTTTTACGAGATCCAGCCGAAAATAACACCGCATTGAAACGAACGACGTCGTAGCGCAATACGGCGAGAAGCACAGAAGTACATATACAATTTACCAACTCCACCTTTGGCACCTTAGCCAAAGTAAACGAAATAATAGCGGGAGAACCTAGCACCATGGTAGCATGCCGGAATGAAGTTAAATTAGTTGGGAGAGGTCGATAAATGGCGGTGTGAGTTGTCGCCCGATCGGTTTGGCGCAGCAGACTTCGGCCGTAATTACATTTAAGAAAATTGGAGCTGGTCGTATTCTCCCGGAAGTGGAGCGACCGGAAATAAGCTAACATTCCGAAAGGGAATTGTAGTATAGGTACTTTTTCGCTGAAACACCTCCTAGTTTTGTATCGCTATCGTTCTTTTACAAACGGATATGGCGGCTCTATCCGGTGGGGAGAGGAGAAGGAGCCGTTTTTGGGAATTGATAGCTCGGATACGGATTAAGGCACAGAAAGAATTAGACGAAGAGAAACGATGCGAATGTATGTGTTTCTAATAGCGATTGGTACGCATCGTATTAAAGAAGGAAACGTATAGGAAAACCTTAGAAAAGGGCAAAGATATCAAAGCAGACCTATCCTTTGATATACAACGGTGACGGCTTGCACGACTTCCTTCCTTATAAGGTTGAGGGGAGGCGAACCCCAATAAATTTGCTACGTTTTTTGACTACCAGCATTGATTAAGTTCGCTACTAAGAGGTATTACCGCCCGGGAAAGGATTGAAATTTCCCGTTGCTCTCTCTCCTCCAAGGATTATGTTAGAAGAGAAGAAAAACTGCTCGTGATAAAATAATCGATCCACAGCAATCGTTTTTTTTTTTCTGTTGGTAAATTGCTCCTGATTAGTTCTCACTTCTTTCTCTAGTCCATTGTTTCACTCCAATCCTACGCCTTTTTTGTTATCTCTTTCTTTTAGCTTCGTTTTTTCTGTGTAGAAGTGAGATTGGGCGAAATAATTTGGAGCAAATGTAGTAATGGGTGTGAGTTGGGAGCGGAATAGGTAAAGATGGGGATTTGTTAGGAGTTTCGGACTTGGAAATTGTTTCTAATTGAACTTGATTTATGTGGATTGAAGAAACAAGTCTCAATAACAACGATTCAGAATGTTATTTAAACCGATTTTGATTTAGGTTTGTTTTTCTGTGGGTTTTGGAAGGTTGCTTCGTGCTAAATCTTCTTATATTTCGAATATTTAATATAATACTTTAATGTACCAATAATTAGATTTACATTCGTCAATAGGATTAATGTTCGTAAGTCACAATACCTTTAAAGGGCTAATTCGAATACATAACCAGAATTTCAAGTAATATTTTTTGAGAATTACTACTCACTGTACATTACTTGCGATGCCAGTAAAGTCGAAGAGACGCAGCGGAAATTCTACGCAGGATAAATACGGAAAATATCAAGTTACGTAGTGTACGGAAGGTAAATAGGAGCGTAGGTATTTGCCACTGCGCTGCCGTAGCGATAAAATACGTTTATCGAACCGGACAAGTGTATAATAAACTCACCGACAACGGTCATGTGTCCATGCTCGGTAACAGTTTGGAAGGATGGCGCCTCCCCAGATACTTCGCACCGATATTTCCCCGAAGTTGATAACTGCACGGACGATAGAACTACCTGGTTCTCGGTGGAATTGTGGATCTGGAAATGAAGAGAGTCCGTTAGGAAACTTATAATGTGACCAATATACTGCGAAATGATAGATAGAGAGAGAGAGAAAAAGTATGAAAATGAGATATATTGGAGACGTATTTGTTACTTTGCGGGTGTGGTAGTAAATTAAAGTTACGTATCGCATATAATTTTGTTGATTTTGTACATATTACACCATACAAAAATACAGTTTAACTTCTTTATTTTTTATGGCTATCGTTATTTTAGATTGGTGCTATTAGTAGAAAAAGATTTTTTTACATTATTTTTACGTGTACAATAGACTGTTGGAGTTTGGTCCGTTCCTTCCGACTCATCCTGCATAATAGTTTAGTTGTTTGTCATTTTCAGCTTATTTGCATCAAATAGTTATATTTGTTTTAGCCTGCAGATCTTTACGGCATTCAGAAAATGAGAGAAAATAAGTATAGTCATGCTCTAGCAAAACTGAACTTTGCGCTGCCAAATTGGACCTTTCGCCATTCCATTCCACAGGCTCCTTTCGGCCACAGAGGTAAGAATCCATCAGTTCTAGTGCTTGGCCTCATACACTACAATTGGCGTAAGGTATTAAATGCCTTACTGAAGTCGCAGGAAAACTTTATCTATATCTAAGTAGTGTGCGATCTCGTCCAGGCTTTCCACCAGTGCTGTTATTGTTGATCTCCTCGTGCGAAAACCATGTTGTGCATCACAGAATAGTTTGTTTTTCGTAAACAAACTAAGCAATCTTTTCTTTATAGCAATTTCGAAAACATTTAATAGCACTGGTAATATCGAAACAGCCGAAATAGCCGAAACAGCCAGTGATCGCATAAGTTTGAGCCACCATTTTTATCTAATTGAGCGACTCCCACGCTATTTAACTCATCAGGAAGACGAGTACTCTTACGGCATTCGTTTACCAATTGTGTAATTGCGGGTATCAAAAGAAGTGATATTCTTTTGAGTAACGCTGTGGAAAAACCATATACATCAGATGTTGTTTTTGCCTTTTAATTCATCAGATTAATTTTAAACTTACCAAACAGTAACATATTAATTAATCTATAACAAGCATGGATTTTTAGCTAACTGCTACAATAACGCAAAACGCAAAAGGCAAAATTTATTAGTAACGTTGCGAAGTTACACAACTTATAGACTGGGTAAACAGACGCAAATGATGGAAGTCATTACCTAAAATCCACTAACTAACGATAAGACCAATAACCGGCGTATTATCGTGCATGATTACCGACCTACCGCTCTCCCTACGTTATATACTTAGGAGGAATACGCAAGAGGATAATTTGAAACTGGAGTGGATGGTGGTGGAACCGGTTCATATATGTATGTAAATAATCGAACAGTAATTTCCGATCGAATGCGAACCATTTGCTTCTCGATTGTTTACATTCTCCCAAACAGCAATAAGAGAGAACGCGTTTCGACGTTTCCGAGCGAATAGCGGGCAAATCTCAATGGGGATGGATTTCACTACGCTTAGAGAAACGAGAGGATGGGCGGAGACCTCATAAAAAATGAATTATCGTTGCCCGATTTGCAGAAACAATGCGGTGGGCCCGTCTTGTTGCGGGCGAGGCAGCTCCGGCATCGGTTAGAGCCGGAGACGTTGATTTATGAGAAAAATAGTGAATTAATTACGCTCGAGATTAAGCCCTCGCCTTTTGATTCGAGATTTTCACGAGATTATTAATCGTTCAAGGATTTTCGGTGCTCGCAAATTTGAGGGCTTGACCAAACTGAAGCGGGTTAACGAAATTTGATATTGGATCTTTTTGAAGAATATCTGAAATGACTTTATACAGGATGTTCTGTATATATGTAATATGTTTAGGCAACAGAATAGGAAGTTGTAGTGGTAATAAATATAAATTGAAAATTTTATCCATAACAGTATTAACAAAACGCAACAGAAAACGCCTAGAAATAATAACCAAAAGAAAAATAATGCTAAAACAGTATTGATAGAATCAAAAGCAATGCAAGGAGAGAAAAAAACATTACCTGTGGACATGTTTCTGGCTACCTGGCGTCATCAGCGTGGTTCCGAAAGCAGGTATGTGTTTCTTGGCACCAGAGAGAACCAAGAGATGCTTGGCTTGTTGTTTCGAGTGTTGTGGTATTAACTTTGAGACAAACAGCGTGGTGGAGTAAAAGTACTCTCGGAACCACGATGTTGATGCCAGGTAGGCAGAAACATCTCCGTGGGTAGTGTGTTTTTTCAATTCTTGCATTGCTTTTGCCGTAAATGAAAAATCCCCTTGATGCAATTGATGGTAACACATGGTAGACTGTATTCTGCTGCCTTCAGATCTTCTTGGCATAGACGACATCGATCTCTTGTTAGCTTGGGACTTAAGTGAGCCACATACTTTTGCTTATTTTCGTTTTTTTTTTCTTAATCAAGCTTACTTGGAAATATATAAATTAAGTTTTTTCTTACTTTGGTCTCAAATGCGTTATTAGGATGTGAACCCACGCTATTCACTAAAAGCCAAAGCGATCCAGGAACTCATCATATATCACTAGAATTATCGTACAGCTATTTGAACGAATTAAAAACTCCGCTCAATCTAACAAACAAACGACTTGTTTGGAATCCCAGTGCAAAAATTCCATTCTCACAAATGATTTAATCGCTACTCCCTAACAGTAAATTCCGTTTATAGCGTCGACGGTTGTAAATTTCTCGTTGATTCTGTCTAAAAATTTACATGCATATTACGCCGGTCGGATGCACCGCCGAGCGTTCGGCTCGCGTGACCTCCGATAGTCGTAGAGGAGGCCGCCGCGCAAAAATGTTAAATATCTTTCCCGGAATCCAACTTCAGGCCTATCCTGTGGAAAGCGCGAGCGGGTCTTCTTTGATGTATTCCAGCAAGTGCAGTAGCGTAGCATATGTGCACTTGATAAAGTCGAACAGCTTTTGCTGTAGTTAAATGTGATTAACTCATTGGTGTATAATGTTCCCTCTGGAAGTCGTACAATGAGGGAGTAAAGTTCGCGAATAAGGTTTGTGTGTGACTGTTCCTTTGTGCATAAAGTGCAAGAGAGAATAATTTATCTCGTCGCATAGCGTACAAAAAATATTAATCTAACTTTTACATTTAAAGTAATTGATATCTATCCCTAACATATTAATTGGTGACGCCAGTCAGACTTGAAAACTGTAAATTAGTTTATTTTGTTGTTCTTAGTGTTAAGAGCGCTTAATATTGACATTTATTTTATTCTGTAAATTCATAATTCTTTGTTTAATTTTGAAAGAATTCAAATATGTTATATTTATATATATTATTTCCTTAAAAAAAATAAGTTAATCCACCGCCTCACAATATTTACTATTAAAACAAATTAGTAGCGACCGGTTTCGCGTACGAAATACATTTTTAGGCCGTACTAAAAAGAAAACAAAGAAAGAGAAATCAATTATCTGACTTAAAGAGTTGATTAACAAAGGCGAGTAATAATAAATGGTTTTCTTTTAGTAGATGAAAAAACAATTCGCTATTACTAGGATCAGCAGAAATAAAGTTTGCAAACTTTACTTCTCCAGTGTACAATCCCTCTTCTCTCGCTTGTAAATGTAAGAGAGCATTGCCATCGAGAATTATAGCACAACAGCTCTGACAGTCATACCCCGTAATACGTAACTGGTAGATCGTAAACTACTTCGCTTCCATCTCACGAACTCGAACAACCAAGCAACTATTATAAGCGACTGTGCTTCGGCAGAAGAGAGGATTCCAATGCGGTATTGGCTGCTGGCAGAGTATTAGCGGTCGTCGTAACTCCGTCCGTATAGACTCCTTCACTAGACGTAGCTGTTGTTGTGTTGTCGCGCCGTGAGAAATTAGAAGGACCGGCTGCGTCGCGCTCTGCATTGTTCTGTTCATCGTCATCTTTCCGTTGATTTTAGTCGTTATCACTTCTCCCCCTGATGTGGGAGAGATGTCGAGAGACAGGGTTCGCGAGGCCCGTTGTTAGTACGGAGTTTATGAACGTTCCGGGACGGGATCCGAGCGTGTTATGTGAGAGTTATTGTTGGATCCTCGGGACGTATTTATGACTCAAACCATCTGGAATCGAGATTCTAAATGCTAGAACGTTATGTGCGAAAGTTGGATTCATATTGAGAAAGAGAAAGGATACAACGGTGTGAATATGTTTAAGATCACTTCAATTACTCCTACTAAAATCCAAATTAAAAGACGACTATACTTGTTTAATGCTACATTAAAAAGAATTTAATTTGTAATTTTCAAGCACTTATGTGTTCTTGACTCCTTTTATAAGTTTGTCCTCCGACTTTAAGTCTTTTAAAGGCCTTGCCTGTTACAACCTTAATTTTACGGTGTGTAAGCTATTAAGTCAGATCTAGAGCCAGAGGTATTTCAGTTATGTTTTTATTAATTTTTTTTAATAAATAAATTTTTAATAATCTTTCAAATTTAAATACGTCATGTAACAGGTACCTTAACTATGAATATAGTTCCAATTTAGGTCGCTGAAGATCGTTCAACATTGGAATTATTTTCTACAACTTAAAGCACGTTCACTTTCGATTAATAAATATTAATCTTTACAAAGGTACCGATTTCGATGCAGAAGTTTCTACATTAAATATGTAGTGCTGGAGGTAATTTACCTCGATTTTTTTGCTTCTATCGTATCGGAAAGTGCCAATTTCTAACCGGTATAACCCTTACGGCAGAGGTTAGATCCCCATTTACGCATACATAATGCAGTACCGCCGAGCGATAGTGATAAAAAGTCGATATTCAATCTTTTTCCAATTTCTGTCAATAGTTCGGCCCCACGCAACCTTCCAGCGATACATCAAGTAGTCTGCGAGAATTGATGGAGTCGTGTCCGACATGTTGCCGTTCAAATGTATAAAGCAGAAGGAGAAGAAGGCGAGAAACGGGTTGCCTACCGCACGACAGCCGGCTTCCCTTCATTTCTTTACTTTTTTCTTCCATGCCCTCTTCGCTATCTAGGGATTCGTACTGGAAGTACAGCTTAGTAAACTGCAGATATCCATCTGGGAATCTTATTAAGTTAACGGTGGTTTCGGTACGGCCCTTGTAAATAAATTTCGCTCGTTTGTCAGCGTCGGGAAGATGAAAACGTAATCTTAACTCTTCCGTGTATCGTTCACGTATGATGGGGGAAATTTTTCGTGCGGCGAAATGATGGCGGAAGCTTGTTAAGGATATGATGATGCTCGTTATGAAAGTGTCATTTAGGATAACCGGATTGTAATCTTGTATAGTGTCGAAGAATAATTATCCCAGATGGTAATAGCGAGATTATTGTTGAACCGAAAGAATTTAAAATTTGATTACCTAAGTTAGGTATTTAGTGACAGTAATAACAAACCTTCATTATTAATTATTGCGGAAAATTTAAGATACAATTAGTTTTGAAAACTGCTTTCTTTATCATTGAATTTGATTCAATTTACACGTTAATATTCTGGGCACTGTACGCAGACTTATGCAAAAGAGAATTTGTTAATGCCTTACATTAAAGCGGTTCCCCTAAGTGCACGCTGTGAGGCGTTCCTGAGAACGCGAGCAGACATAGCGGTCTGGAATATTCTAGAATGAACATTTCGAAACGACTTCGAAGCTAAACTAGAACATCTAGACTACATCGTTTCCGTAGCTTGTAGAACTTTCTAGAAATGTATAGAACATTCTCGAAGCAAGAATATCGCAGAATATTGTCGACAGTTTCGCGAAAGTTCTAAGAAGACTGTTACGCACAATTTTTCCGTCCATCCTGCATCACAATTTCCTTACGAACTTTTCGTCCGATGTGCTTACAAAATGATGCGTAGCTAAGCAATCCGCATTGTACAGTGCAGTTCTTTTATTTTATTTACAGCTTCGATAATTCTCGAGAAGAGTCTACACAAACGTCTTTGTCTCAAATTTTCATCACTTTGCTGGAGATATTCTAAGAATGTAATTTTTCACAGTAAATTTTCCGTATATATCAATAGAGGACGTTACATGTTGGATATATTTTTTGCTAACTTCTCCGATTGAGTGCTGTAGTATTACAAAAACTATTTTTATTCTAGAACATTAAGTTTGCCATTTTTGAAGCTGGGTAATAAGGAAAAACATCTATGTTGATGAAACAATATAAACCGTTAAGATCTTGAAGGGCGAACATAATTTCATAAGAACATCTTATTGAATATTTACCCAAGAAAAATTATAGATCGCACTGATTAAAATTTTAATTTCGAAACTGTAAATTTGCTGTTTTCTCTGCTTACTACTCCGACACAAGCTACGGAACTAGGCTGAGTAGTTCAACTAGGTAGAGTTGTCGCAATAGTTAATTTTTTTTTTCTCCGTGCAATTTTCTGGAAACGTGCCTCGGTTTCCCACACCCAGGACTGCGTACGAACTTTTGTGAGTATCTATGGGTGGCGCCTTCCAATAGGCCAAATGGCTTCTGCTGCGAGAGCCGACAATTTTTCATTGCGACCTACGACCTTCGCCGACTGGGCAAAGCGGCCTCGAAAGTTCGTTTGTTCTACCATCGAGACCAGAGAGACGCACGAGTTAGCTTGCAGTGCGGTAGGTAGATGCGATTTAGTTAAGAAACGCGATTTCCTGATTTAAATTGGAAGGCGTAGTAAGATGAGGCGGCAAGCATAAATACGGTACCACTTCGGCCAGCCAGTTCAGTTCCTAAATAACAATCGAAGAGTAAATATCTGAGAAGAAAAGTAAACGGTTTTAAGTCGTCCACTACCAAAGGACGCAGTAATCGAAGAATGCATCATAGGGCGCAGGATTTCAACGATCGATGAATAGAGAAAATAAAAGGCACAGAATTTGGTCTATAACTTGATAAGATTAATGACAGTAACAAAGGCGCAGACCTCATGTTTTGCAAAAGTATCGTTAGAACCACAAATGATCAAGATCTGTTTGAAATGCTTGACAAGTTTATAACCGAAAATGATTTGGACTGGGAAAAGTGTATGTTTGATCGCTATGGAGGATTGCAGGCGTTTATTCATAGGAAAGCACCGCATGCTATATATGTATTTATTGCATCATCTCATAAGATCAAAGTTGACGAGCTCTTGATGGAACGTGATTTTTGAAAAAGTTATGCATGGGAGTTGAACGCATAATACTGCAGTTCACGATGGCTTTCACGTGACAACGTCTTATTTCGTGCATTCGAACTACTAAGAAATTCACCCTTTTCTACAAGAAAAAGGTCATGAAAACTCCAGGTACATTGTCAAACCCGACTTTTTGCTGAAACTAGCGTATTTGTGCGATATATTTGATAAGCTGAATGCCTTTCCTTTTCTTGAAGTACTCGCTAAAGGTGGTAGATTTCTTACAGATACAATCTCTTCAGCAGCTTTATTGTATTTTTATTAAAAACTTTCTTACATATATATCCACCCTACATAGAAGGAATCCATTAAAAACAATAAAAAGAACCGGATACAGTAAATCCTGTATCCGGAAAATAAAAAAAAAACACACACAGGAACATAAACGTCCTCGTAAACCGCTTTCGGGTTGTCTACATTTATTACGTCTTTATATTTTACTGTCATCGTCCGAATTACAATTCATTCGGCAGTAAAAACGAAACAGCACGACCGATGTCACCACACTGAACGGTCCTTGCTGAACGTCTTCGTTACCTTTCGGATTACCTCTTTTTTTTGGCATACACCTATACACGTGCATATTATATAGATGTATTCATCTGTCCATGGATATAACGCAACGCAATATTTTTACCCATAATCTCGGCGCTCCCGGGAAAACATTGGGGCCCACTTTAATACAATTTCTGTTTTTAATATAAATTTAAAGAGAAAAAGAGGAGGAAGGAGCGAGAGAAGCCATGCAATATCTGTGGGATTTACACTGCCCAGGATACAAGGTATACCTCCGTATCCCTCAGCAAAATCCCACGTCGTCGTCGTAAAGGAAGTGTAAGGTAGGTCTTTTCTCTTCTCTGAAGAAGATCGAGGAAAAAGTGTGGTAGGTGGCGCTACTGTGTAGCTTTCGTTGCTTCTACTGCTGGAACCAGAGCCGCTGCTCTTGGGAATAACGTAATGAATTCTTCTAATAATTCATTTACATATAATAAGCGGTTATAGGACCCGGTACAGCGGTACGAAATTGCACCACATGCACGTATATACAATATAGGCGGCCGCACTACTCCTTGGAGATAAAATATTCGTCGGAATAAGAGAAGCGTTTCGCTAGAAGAGATGCCGGTAAATTGAATAGATTGAATGGTGGATGTAGACGTTATTTACATTGTCAGGAAGGCGTAGCAAGGAAAAATTAGAACTTGGTCGTAGGCGAAATATTGAATTTCAATTTCCTATTTCATCAGTGACAAGAAGGAATGTTGCAACATTTGAACAAAGCAAATCTGCGAGCTGTTACGTTAGCAACGAATATAATGATGCCAATAATGAATCTTAGTGTGTATGCTACGGAAATGTCAAGAATTTTCGAAAGTGATTGTAGTTTCTAACTATTAACTACTTGTAAAGAACGGCTCGGTTGTACGGTGGTAAGAGGGCGTGCGTCTCACTAGGCAGAGTTAAGCGCTGTGTGTTCGAGTCCCGCTGAGATCAAATTTTCAAGCGTACGTAGTTGCGGAGCGATAGTAGTATGAAGTCCTGTAGTATGAAACACTACATATTACAAGCTCCTGAGATTATGAGAAACTTCAGTAAGGTTATACATCACTACACCTAAAAAATTGAAATACCAATGAAGAGTTGTTTCAGGATTTTGCAAGCACTGACCATCTGATTTCAGCCTGTCAAAGCTTTATCTTTATCTCTAGTAAGATTTGTTATTTTAACAGCATCTTTTTTCTATATAGACCTAGCACCAGTTTATCGAGTTTATCAGTGTATAAAGGAACAAGTAGAACGAAATTAAATCACAAATCTTCAAGAAAGGGAAAAAGAAAAGGACGAACAACACCTCCTTAGAATAAATAGCGCGCTCTTCCACTCGGTAATATCATCATAACAGTGTAGACGGTTGTTAGCGAGAAATACTGCTTTAATATTTTACGCGCTGTTTCGTTCGGAGAATGAGCGATGGCCACCTCACAAAGCCGGCAGTGCATCGTGCCACCCACCCAGCATTCCCTTCCAGGATGATCCTGTAGCTTTCGCCCGTGGAGGTATTCCAGTTGGTTACTGCTCTTGCTGCTGGTCGCGGTTTTGTTCAGGGCGCGCTCTCACCGAGAACATTACAAACCCTTCTTAATGGCTGTCTTCTTCTATTGATATTACCGTTGTTCGGCGAATGCCCGGCTAGGAGGCGCGCGCAAAACGGGAGTAAGGGCGGCGATGTAGAGCACGGCTAATGTGCATATTACTGCTGGTTGGAAATTTCGGCCGCCTCCACCAAGATTGCTGCTAACCGCAAATTCTCCAAATTCTACTAGATTTACTACAAAACGATTTCGGCGTCCTAAACGAAGGGCTTACCGTTTAAAACATTTAACGGCCATTACTATTTACGCCGTTTCTCGTCAAGAAGAACCGGATTTTGCTAACTTTTATTTTTTTTACGAGACCGAAATTAATGCGTTGGAAATTGGCTTGAAGGATCTATGTAGATAAGTAGTAATTGCTACTGGAAATAAGTTATTTCCTAAAAAGAGATTAAATGTGGTTAATTTAATTGTTCTCGAAGGTATTGGGTATAAAATAATAACACTTGCATTACATTTACATCAGCGAAGTATTAATATTTGAAATATCACCTACAGAAATTCTTGTTAAATGGAATGAAATCAAGATGTTTAGGAGGAAAAAAATGGTTCAACGCTAGTTTTGTCTCCGGTTGTTGGCCTTTGAAAAGAAGCGTAAGCAAGATGTGCTCCCCAACTTTAACCCAGTTTAGAGGGCCAATTATGGTAGCATGTTTATATGGCATTCAAATATTATACTCTTTCAAAAGCAATTGTTTACTTTTGGAGATTATGACCAAAAATCAAACGTTATTCATGACTAACGATTAAAAATTTAGTCATAATCATCAAGACAGTTACATGATTAATGACTAAATTCAGTAATACGAGGTTACACTTGACGCTACAAGCATTGAAAACAAAGCTGCGAGGCGTGTTAGATGTAACCAGAAGAGCTTCAAATTTAAATCGAGATTATCCCATAATTCAGAAGAAAAATTCTCATGAGAAATATTGCTCCACTATCCGATTCTTTTGAATTCCTCCTTCTTATAACGTTAGAAATACGAAAACATTTTGATATAGGTCTGGAAAGAACTTACGTCAACGGTGACCCCCGGTAGTAGGAATGTCTGAACCGGCGGCATATCTCTCGGCACGTAGCGATAGAATTCGTTGCCATCTTTGTACCATTTCACTGAGTACAGCGTTTCACCGTCCAAGTCGAAGTGGCATTCGAGCCGGGCACTCTGATCCCGAACAGCGTGGCTTGGTATCCTCAGTTCCACGAGATGCAGCGACGACCCACCTACAACATAGATTTTACGGTTTACTTTTACGTCATTTTGCGTTTTCGCATCGTAGTTTTCGACACAAGAGAATAGATAATAAGGCTACTTTAGTTAGTGGCACTTTTAGTGATTTATGCGGTATATTTGATTTTACGTATGTAGTTGTGAGCTTGTTAAACAGTTGCTGTAAATATTTTATTGAATTAGAATAAAATTGTAAAAGCATTTTTCATGGTCCAATACTAAGCCGAAAAATATCCATTAAGCACAGTGTAAATAAAGCTTTATAATCATTAAAGCCCATTCAAAAACCGAAGCTGTCACTCTCCCCACAAAAGAAAAAAAGATAAAACATATAATAAATAAGGAAATATATAAACCATGTCCACGTGCGTGCGCTAATCTATCATAAATTACGGGTAATTATCCGCGACCAAAATGATTTATGAACGCGTACGGGCACCACCCTCCGGTCGACCAGCCTGACGGCAATGCGGCAGGACCGCATACCTCCGTCGAAAACAGCCACAGTCAAGTCCTTTCTGTTTCACACGAACCGTCAAAACGGGAAATATTTATAACGACGGATTGCTTCGCAAGGTATGAGACGCTAGGCGTCTAATTAAGAGAGCACTTGACTGCTATGTAGCTAAAAAAAGCAACATTCGTACACGAGAGCTATTTAAACGACACTTTGGCACGATAATCTGCAAGTGTATCGTGTGCTAAGTGGAGGAAGCGAGTCTATTAGGGACGATTTTATGCAGAAATAAATACTTCAATTATATTTTTTTTTTAATGTGTGCTTGTACGTACTATGACTATGGTTATTAGTTTACTAGAGAAACCTATTTATTGTACAACCTAAAAGCATTGTTCACATGAATTGTTCAAATTGGACTCAATTACGTTGGCATATGTGGCGAAATATGCCAATCAAATTAATTGTAGTGCTTGTGGAAGTTGTGACTGATAAAATTTCATTTTTGTTAAGATCCTTAACACAAGCTGACTATTCCACAATCAAAGAGACTCCTTTCGGATTGACTTCTGTGGACTCATAACACAATTCCAAGCTACAAAATAAGCGTTCTCCTCAGCTGTAATCGTTTCGTGGTTCCTTTGGTCAAATTTCAAATAGTTTGACGTATTGATGGTTGGAAATTTCATCTGAAAATCAACTGTTGAATGAATTCTGTGATTTCAACAAGAATGCGACAGAAAAACTCGTCCACCCTTGATCTTGCAATTCATTTTCGGCACGACCTAAAGATGTCCAATATTCTAAATAGAAACAATTCAATCTAAGTCAGCAGTAACCGTTTCCATGATAGTCACAAAAACAAAGAAAGCATAGACATCATGGCACGAACAGAGCGCATACATGTAAACAAAACCCTGGAGAAAGCGACTTTTATCTCACACTGTATTTTAGTCCCACCTTACATATTTATGCTATCACTGCCGATAGAAAAAGTTTCAAATAAAAGTTGTTTGGATATGCAAAAAAGATCGAAAAGTTGTGGAAGAATCGAAATGGAAGGGCAACGATTTATTCTAGAAATTACTCAAGGACCTAAGATGGTGTTATATTGACTCTACTACAGAGTCAATTAAAGCTAAATGGTGATGGCCATTTGGATCCGTTCATTTAAGAAAATCAAGGAAGAGATTCAAGATCCAATTTTCCATTTTAAAATTCGGACATATTGTTAACATTGTAGCGTTATCCTATGTCCTACAACTGACATAGATATACAGCAAAAATGTCAGGATCATCCTCACTCCAGTTCTAACGTTTTCTCCTCCATTCGACACAAATACACGTTTGATTTCACTTCTGCCCTTATTTATGCTTTATCTCTTTTTCCAGACCGATGCGCGTTTTCGTGTTCAGACGTCAGATTTCTTCGCAGCGAATTTATTTTCTTACATTCCCAATATTGATTAATGTTACGACGTTTACCCCAAAAAAGGAAACAAACACGATGGAAAGACCTATCAGTTCTTGAAGATAGTGCACGTTAATGGTTTGAGGGTTTCAACGATAGATAAAAATGTGAAGTTGTATTAAATGAATTTCGATACCCTGTACACCTTTTGACGTCAACGAAGTAGTTCTTGTTTTGAAAAAAATTAATGCCGAAATATGTGGTGTTTATCGAACAGAAAATGCTTTAAACATTATACTATTGAATTTTCTGTATTAAAGACATATGAAAATTGATAATAAATTAAGTTAGAAAACTACCTCAGTTCTTTAAAATGTTTATACTTTACTCAAATCCAAGCTACTCCAATATTGTAATATAAAATGTGAGGAAATATTCTCACACGAAGCATGTGAGGTGAATTCAGTTACGTAGTTGAATCAACGAATTTTTAACATGCACAATGCCACGTTGTACTTATTCTGATAACCTGAACTCATTATTGAATATTCACGAACGTTAGCGAGTCTCGCATGATGCATACAACCACGAGCAGCTTTAGAAACGACGGTTGGTAGACGGTAAGCTCAAGATATTCCACTTTGCAACGGAAAATAATACAAATCCTGCACTGGGAATTCACAAACGGTATTATATTGATGTTGGCATCCTCGTACAGTTTGCTAGCTGTGCTGCTGTTAGAATCCCCGTCGATTCCAACGCGGAGGGAAATAAGCACGTTTTATCTGTCTTATCTCGGTCTCTATATGGCTTAGTTTCTCTTATCTGCGAAGATATTTATGTGTATTGTACGTACATACGGATTTTTTACCTACAGATGAAACGTCAGATCTTATCGATCGTCTTCAATGGTAACTACTGGATCTACTGATTGGATATGTTTTAGAATGGTATCTGAATGTACAAGAAAGTGCAGAGAAGTAGTTTATTTTTGATTTATTCTAAAAAGAAGAGATTTATTTTGTTTAAGGAAGTCACAGGTAATATCAAACACGAACACCTAATTAGAGGGTCAACTTTTTTTTTTGTGTTAGAGACTCAAAGGAACTTCTAGGCCGTTTTGAGGATGATCTTGGATTAAGCACTATGACCAGAAGCAAGACAACAAAAAGCATTAGAGCTTGCATATTGTTTCAAAAATAGAAAGACGAATTTCTTAACTCGCTGTTTTGATTAAATTCTCATTGGTTGCAAGCACCCCAAATGACACTGTACCAATCCTGCTATAATTATATGATTCTGTTAGAACTGTTGACATTGTTTGTTGTCTTGGGTTATTGCTGTATTTATTGTTATTCTCTGTTATATCGTCTTTTCCGAAGTATGTACCAGATTAGTAAGTTGTAAGTAATTGTAAACAACTTAAAATAGTTGGTTTCCATTATGGATACTAATTACTGGAGGTGCTTATATTTGTTCTTCTCCGAAAAAACATTAAAATCCGGATCATTTAGGCACTAACGAAAACCAAATTGTAACCAATGTTTACAAGAAACTTGAAGTGCTTAAAAAAACGTACTGTTTGCACGAATTTTAAGAGCAATAGCGTATCGGGTAGCTAAAGAATGCAAAACCACAGGAAAAACGACAGACCCTAAAAAATAACTGTTACTCTTGAATTATTGATTGAACTGCTCCTTTGAACGAATCTGTTTACTTTTCTGTAGATACCAAACTGCTTCATTATAATGTAGAAGATTAAAAATTACTTGTCGGTAATTTCTGCGAAAGAGGATACTCAAGAACAAAACGAAATGAAACAAAAACCTAATAGCCTTCTACCATCTATTAATAAAAATTTAGAATTTTCCGTAACTTGCCAATATTCCGAGACGAGTTGAAAAAGTTTCATCTTCCTTCTCTTCCTTGGATCTTTTCTTTTCCACGTCTCCTCTTACTTAAAAGAAAAAATGTTCTTCTTTCTCCAGCTTTCGTAGTTCGATTAAAAGTTTTTCAATTAGTTGTAAGGGAAGTTTCGGCATTAAAAAGAAAAAGGGAGGGCGGAGTTTCGTTTGTAGTAATAAAGCGACGCGACGTGTAGCGGCAAGCGTTGGAAGTCGCAATTTTATCTATTTTTCGACGGCTTAAATATCAGCGTGTTAAATCGCCTCGTTACGATCCGAATAAAAGCGCGTTATCGATTCGGCTTTTGGGGGCGTTGTATTTCGTATTCGACGAGATGGATGATTAAACGGAATTTGATTTGGCCGTGAGCGTATTGCAACGTATGCGTGTAGAATATTGTTGAATGTTCAATGACGTTGTTTGAAGAGTAATCGGTATGTTGCCGCACTGAAGAGATAAGGTACTTTTATACGTTTTTTTTTTTTGTAATTGAGTAAACGTTTGAATGAAATAGAATTCTAGCCGCATTTGGTTTTGAAATGGGAGAAAATTTAAATGTTAATTTGTTGGTATGCTTTTAATAAAGTTTAACGATTAGAATGCACAATACGTTTACAAATGGTGTAATTATTAATAATGATAGCAAGGGCTGTGACCGGTCACCGGTTGAGAACGTGGATAGAAACGGCCGTTCCGGATTAATTAATTAAACCTGTGTGGTGCGAAGGTTACCGATACTTTTGTGTTGCTTAGGTGTAATTATTTACTAACAAAATTATCGATATTGAAATCATTAAATTGTATCAGATGCACAACGCGTTAAAGGCAATCAAAATATTAAGAACCCAAAAAAATTGACTACAATTGTTACATGGGTGTTGTGGATGACCCTGACCAATATATATCGGCATATAATATAACTAGCAAAATCAGTTACACCATTTACAACAGTCAACAATAGTACAACAGTCTTGCTATAACGGAAAGCTAATGACACTCCTAAAGTTCAGAAATCTCTTCTGAAATGGTAGATGATTATGCTGGAGAAAAAGACTTGGACTACCTTGATGGCAGGTCAACCATATTCACTTCCATGAGATTGACCCACGAATGTGGGAAAACGCCTTCCCATTCAAAGAACTCGAAGCAGATGTTGTCATTGCAGCATGCGTTCTAATAAATTTCTTTATCCATATTTCCTAAATTCCTAACTTAACGAGAAATGCCAACTGACGTGCTAAGCCTTCCATTTAATTAATTCTAAGTGAGTGTGAGTGTACATCACCTAGGAACGTTCTCTATTCCATACTCTATAAGCTACCTACGTGACTTCCCTACGAATTCTAGCTAATTCTTTTGGCCTTGTTGGAACCGTGAAGGTTTTCTCGTATCGCAGTAACTTTTTGCTGCACATTTACATGTCTAAGAAGTCTTCTTCCTCCGCAGCCCTCAAAAAATTCCTCTTCCTCTCCCGCAACTCCTCATGTAACACACATCGCGTGCACGAGGAGGTAGAGACTTATACTTGGGAGGGGACTTTCGAGAGGAAATATCGAAGCCTGCCTGCTAGCTAGCTGGCACGTTTCAAAAGAGATATGTATGTACATACATCGATGTATACGTACATGTAGATGTAAGTGAGAATATTGCCTGGAGCCGTTTCTTGTTCCTCTTCCCCTCCCCTGCCATCACCTTCACCGCAAATTCTCCTCGTTTCTTTGACGGCGCTCTGTGCGAGAATTTCAAAAGTTGGCGCAGAATCGATAGGAATTTATGTGATAGTTACGGAGCGAAAATATTCAAACATAAAATACCTTATAGAAGCTGCATAAGGGTGGTGGTGGCGGAAGAAGGAGAAAATGTATGATGGAGGTGTACAGATCGGAGAAAAATTACCGCTTTTGAGCGTATAAAAGAGAGGTAGAAACCAATGTTAGATTTATTTTATAAAAGAAAATATGATCTTACAAGTTATGTTTCTGTATAAGGAAGAAGCGGTCTTGTTTAAGCATACTATTTTTGTTCTGGTGTGAAGTATTTCATGCATGCTTAATGTTAGGAAGTATCATTTTGCTTCAAGTTATACTTAGTTCGGTATATACAGGGCGACGTTGAACAAACTACAATGAATAGTGTACCACGCGATAGAGGACTATAAAATAAAAAAGAAGCGTCTTATATACTAATGTGTGTAAGTCTTTTGGTTTCAAGATATAGAATATCAAAGGTTTAAAAATTTTCTTTTTAGAAAATTTATTTCTCTTTAGTATCTCATAATAGAACAAATTCGCTACTTGGTCGACATGAGCTTTAAAAATAACAAACTATAACAATGAAAAACAATGATTAAATTTAAAAAATAAATAAGATACTTCTCTCTTAAAAAAAGGTGATCAAATTGATGGCCTTGTTCTTGGATACACTTTTCCAATCTTTGTGTTGATGAATGATGGCATCCTTGATCAGCAGACTAAATAATTTTGTTCCATAATTACTCTTCATTTTTTATAAATCCCAAATGAAAAATCGGGAGGATTAAGGTCGGAACAAAAAGCAATAATTCACCGATTTCCAAATCGTCTTTGCAGAAATTGCCTTGCTCTTAGAAAAAAGTGAGTTGGGGCTCCGTCATGCATGTAATACATGAATAATGTTCAGGGGGACATTTTCTGATAAAGTTGAATTTTCCAACAAAATTCGAGTTCGCCTATTAATCGAGTGGGCAATCCAAATGCACCAATTACAACTGTCCGTTATACCTGCTTCACGCAGTTATATAACGTATAATCATGTTCCGTTATTCTTTAAAAATTATAGAAAGCCATTTTTAAAACCTTTTTTATTATTTTATGGTCCTCTATCGCATCGTGCATTGTAGGTTTTTCAATGTTACCCTGTATTGGCCGACATTATTTTGCAAATTGGGGTGGGGGTTCCCTTTAGAGTTAGAAATAAGATACCGTGACTGCTGTGAAATGGAGGGCAGGGTACCTTGAACGTCTCATTCGAGTTTTTGCCTTTGTTGTTTGTTCGTACCTAATAAAAAAGCTGTGTTTCGTATCTACGAAAGCGTCCATTTGCGGAAGACTTTTCTGCATACTTTGGGCCATACAATCCCGCCTCAAGGTTTGCGACACTTTCTGTAACACCCTGTATTTTGCGTTATAACATATTTGTTATTTATTTTAATGCAATATTTTATTTGAAATAGTTACATTTTCGTCGAAAAATGGAAAAATTGATTGATGCATTACAAATGTATCCATAAATGAAAGCGTTTTATTTCTCTACACCTGTATAACACAATATATATGGTGCGAATGCGGAATAAATTCCAATCGAAGCCATAGAATATGCAAGATAATACAGTTTACGAAATAAATTCGCATCTTCCGATATAAAAGTCTGTCTTCGATATGGTGCATATTATAGAGAGAAATGCGGAATACATGCCTGTAACCTGCATAAACGACTGCATTTTCGATATATTCAACCCGGGTTCGCGAAATTTAGTACAAATTTAGGATCACAAATAGCTGTAAAAATTAATTCCATAGAGGTTAAAAATATCTAGCAGATCAGTTATAACTGGAGAGTTTGTGCGTTGATAAAAATAAAGTCAATCATTTTTTTTTCAACAAGCACAGTGCGTTTTGCCTTTTGACTTTCTGTACACTGAGAACGATTCTTTACTTAATTTATTATTATCGTTTTCTTGTGAATTTAATTTTGTATAATCTATTTTCATTGTACTGCATTATTACTGTTATTATTGTTACTATTATTCAGAAGTAAAATAAGCAAGAAAAATGAAAAATTCAGATATATTGGATGAAGAATTAATTTTTAATACTCAACATTTCGTTTCTTATTCCAACATTAGATGGATGAATCATTCCCCTGCATCAAATAATAAATTTCATGGTAGTTACCGATAAATTCTCAAACAAATCGTCCCACTGCATTTTCAAGTTTGTACCTTTACCCATGCTAACATCAGCCATGAAAAATATCATCATTCCACGGAAGTAATAAAAGAAATATCGAACACGCAAAGAATAATTTACAGCTGGCTAAAAGGACTTACAAATACAGAGTGGCTCCTTTAAATTTAGTCAGCTCTATATTCGAGAGGTAGCATATTTTAAAAGATAGGAACTCCATTCATTCAATATTTTTTGTTCAGATACAAAATTGAACTATTCAACGTATATATTTTGTCACTGCTCCTGCCATAAGAAAGTCACGCAGCGAAGTGGGAGACAGAGATTTACCAGCGCGATAAAACGTCGTCCTATCGACTCCTACATCTAGCCGGCTGAGCGTTTCCACTAAATTTAAGTGTGCGTTTCCGAACGTTTAAATAATTTAAAAGAGCACCAGCAGTATCGGGCGGTTCGCTGCAATCTTTGTGGGTGTATGCACATTATTGATGGGCGATTTGCTGCATGGAATTGGCGGCCGGGTAGTAACGATTATAGCTGCAGCTGTCTGTGTGGTAGTTATCACGTGATTGTCGTTACCTAGGAAGTTGTATGCATTGCGTTTTGCTTGTTTTTCTTGCACGCGGATTACTGGCGAATATCATTCGTTGCTGCAGGATATATTCAGTGTAGTGTATTAATTTGTTTGCAAAGTAATTTGCAATAAAATTTATGAATATACCTTTATAAATAAATAGCTTGATAAAACAAGATTATGCAGTTGCGGCACTGTAACTGTAAATTCCATACATTTTATTCAGCATCTGGCGGGCTCCAAGACTGAAATGTAGAGCCTGAACTGTTTCCAATCTCTATGAATGATTGATAATTGCTTGCAATGTATTTTCCAAAATACAGAATTTTCCTCTGAAGTCTCACTCATAATAATAGCCATGGTTCCAGACAACGGCGCAATATTTAAGTACGCCGTTACAGAAACTTTCAGCGTCATCAAAGCTTTTCCATTAAAAAAATCTCTTTCAATACTGCCA
This sequence comes from Oryctes borbonicus, assembly GCA_902654985.2. NCBI lineage: Eukaryota > Metazoa > Arthropoda > Insecta > Coleoptera > Scarabaeidae > Oryctes > Oryctes borbonicus. The sequence goes on from LR736894.1 coordinate 1,730,772, forward strand.
TTAACTAAATTCCTTGAACCCACCCCTATACGTACTCAATTTGGTGGTTTTCCACATGTTCAAGTAGTGTCTTTTGTTTCTTATAAGTGATTTTTTTCTGACATAATTGAGAGTCGACTTTGTTGCAAAAGTTTTTTATCACTACTCAAATGATCTTGAATTCTCAAAGGATACAAGCCAACTTCTTCATTTTCACTCTTAATATTACATCTTTCGTAACACCTTTAGACCCTTTAGTACACGCAAATTCTGAAAGAGCGGAGACGTGATCCGGAAGATCATCTATTATGCAAATTGGATCCCTTTATCGCATAAATCGATGCTACCGGGGAAGATTAAAACATAAGTCTTATAAATAAATAAATGGCAAAATGTAATGGGCTAAATGGAAGCCGGGCCGAGGTCGCGCAAAGCAAACGAGCGAACCGAAACGCCCGACCTACTACGGCGTGTACAAATAGACATAATAATACGGCGAAGGGTCGGTTTTATTTCATATTCGGGCCGGAGGGAAGCGAGGCGCGATGGACGATTTACGAGGTTCGTTTTTAAATATCCGGAATTAACAGCTCCGGTTTTCGGGTTCGTTAAGTTTCGTAAAGAGTTGATCCGAATTCATCGCAGGAGAATATGTTTCATTTTTCGAGCTTCTACACATAGAGGACAGACATTCGTACAGAGTCGTGCTGATTTTCATATATCTGCAAGTTAAGCCATTCTCTTCTTCGCGCTTCGCGCAAGTCAGTCGTTAATTGATAATCAGAAAAGCTGCTTGTGCATGTCTCACCTTTGCCTTTGTTTTCTGATCTTAATTTCTAATTCTTTTTTTTTTTTCTATATAATGCTTGCAAATTTTAGTTTCTTCCACAGTTTTTTTTTTTGTTTTCCACTACATTTTTATTTTAATTTGTGCAGATATATTAATTTGGTGTTCGTTGTTTCTGTCTGTTGTGTCTTTTGTATTTGCTATGTCACCTAACCTGGAAGATCGTTTACATACAGAATGAACAAGAGCGGACGATCAATTGTTGATCCTTGAGCAATTCCGTTAATTGTTCCAATGCGTTATCTACGTTTTGTCTCATATGTTGTAATTCATAAGTGCCGCAATATTTTAATTTTTTCAGAAGAATTACATGATCATTTGTGTACAAAAAATAATAATAAATACAGAACAAATCAAATCAATATTTACATAAACTCTTTAAATGTAGGAGGCAACAAGATACCATAGTTAATGCAAACGTCACTCACGTCGGCGCTGACCAGCGCTTCCCGATCTGTTCGGATTGCCGGATTGTAATTGTTCAAAACTGATTTAGGCGTTGGTACTCCATTCCATTTGATCGACGGCAAACTCTGTATGAAAATTGATTGGATTTTCGTGTAAATGGACGCGTTAATAAATTCGATTCGATCTGATGCGTTCTATAACTACAGGAGGCATCGATTTTGAGTAACTACGTGCCCACATATGCGGCAGTGTGGTCGTACAATTATGTGTAATTGAATAATGCTTTTGGTAGAGCAATTTTAACAAATTCTTTATTCTTAGCTAAAGTTCTGTTTTCTGTTGGAACGCTCTTTAATTGTAGCTATAATTGGTAAAGAACAATAGGCTAGAACTGCAATTTCTACTGAAATGGAGTATATAAACAATTTTGACTGTGCTACTGTCTTGTTTCTAATCAGAGTAGTTGGTATATAGTTCATCTACGGATTTGTTGTAAAGTTTTTTAAAGCAATTCGCGCTGTTTGAAAGAAAAGAGAGAATAGTTCATGTAATATTTATTACAGAAGATCTGTTCTGCGTTTTAATGATTCTGTAGACGGTACATCAAATTCTTCTTCTTTTGGCATCTTAGCGACCAAAGATAGCTAACTTTTCACTGGTGACATGAAGAAACTCCAACACCAGCGATAACCTTGGCCCTGATAAACCCAAAATTAAAAGAATTTATAAAAAATATATATAACGATAAAAAGTAGATTAACTTAATTTTACATTATCAAAGAAAGGGTAGAGAACTTGAAACCAATTAAGTAATAATTCTTTTATCTTTTTTAAATCTCAAAAAATTCTCAAAAACTGACCCTGAAGAATTAAATGTCAGTTGGTACATGTCGACGATTATTCAATTTTATTGTTACCTTCTTGTAGATTATATTTACTAATGGCTTCTATAAATGCAGGAAAAGCCTATAAATATTATCCTGTTATTATTTGTTTAACGATAGTTTATTGTAATTTATGGATTTGTTATCAGTATGATGTAGTTCCTAACAAAATTAGATGCAGAAAAACAAATGGAACAAATCTAGGTTTATAGGTCAGACTTAATATTTTTAAACTCTATCGACGGTCCCCTCTTCTTGACGGGTGGAGATGTTGTGAAGCATATTAAAATATTTAAATAATTCAAATATTTTGGTCATAGAAAAACAGTCAAAAGAAGTTTGAAACCACTTGGAAGAAAAGAACAAAAATTGATCCAAGAAGGTGGAAAAAGGAGTGTAAGATGATTCTACAATTTGTACTACATATAATACAATTTGTATTAAAATTCTTCATAAAACTGTAGCACAATATTGTAGGAATAATTGCTACGTGTAAGAAAAATAACACGAAAGCAAGCACGTTTTGCCCTATTCAATTTCATTATTTCTACAAGATTTGAACTGTTCAATATCTGTGTGGACCTGGCGAATTTCAAAAATTAAATAAAGAAATAAATTACCACCCTCACAAAGCAAAAAAAAAAAAACTGAATTTAATTTCAACGAAACGCTGATCGTCATTTGGAAACTGTGATATTCCAGCGTATATTATTTACGAAATTACATATACTGCATAAAGGACAGGGATCTGTATTTGTACATACGTGTATGTATGGTTTCTAAGTAATTATTAGTCTAAGTAAACATTGAAACGACGAAACTAATCCAATTAGGCGAGCACTATAGAGCTAAGTACGCGTAGATAATTCAGCAAATAATAAACATGTGCTTTGCGAGTAAATTAAGGGGGTCGGCTCGAAGTTCGAACGGTCCATCGCGGCGCGTTCGGTTAGTGTGTATAAAATGTCGGTACGCTCCGTTACCTCCCCCGGCCGACTAAAACACGCGCAAACCCGATGAATGGGGGCGATACACCTACTATACTTCGCGCAGTCATGTATTCGCACATAAAATATTTGACATGGTAATATAATTAATTTCGAAATTACTGCAGGCCGTCAGCCACATATTTTACCTCATAAATAACCATATACATAATTAAAACGAGACCATATACGCCTGCCTCCCCGAAAATAAATACGGACAAGGCTAGCGCATACACACACATAGGCGCATAGTTATAAAAGGGGCTATAGCTAGCTACCTATAGATGTGAATGTGTATAAACACGTCGTTCATTCAGTGGTTCGATGGCAGCGCCCGACTGGGCCCATTCATCATTGCGGCGGCCGATGTAAACATGATATTAAATTGGTGTCAATAACGGGGTGCCAGCATAAGTTGAATTATTCTGTTCACCAGCATCGTAATCGGTAGTTAAATGTGATTGGTGAATAAGTATGTTCTTATTATTAATATATAATTATATAATAATTTTATATAATTTACGGAAAACTATACGTATAACGGGGTCCCAGGAACAATAAATTTATTAAATAATATATTGTATACAGCAAGAGTCAATATTCACTTCCGAGTCCTCGGATATTTAAAAATGAGACAACAATTAAAAATATTACATTATTAGAAGCATCCCCAAACCCTAATTCTCGGAGTCTGAACGTCTGATCGGGCGACAGTAACAAAAACAGTCGATCATTACAGTATTATTGCAATACAACTTACGATACGAGAACCACAAATCGTGCGATGTTTAGAAGTTGCATTACGCATAACCGAAGTAGCGTGTGTCACAGTCGCTGTATTTTTTGTAACTCTTGAATTTCCAAGTAAATCTAATAAAATAGTAAGGCTCCTTGTATATGTACACGGAGGTATATGATGAAAATAATATCAGACTCAGTACTGGACTTTAGGATTAATTTAATAATTGCACTTTAAATTCGCCTATAATAAACTCCGATTATTTATGTTTACGCTTTACAAAAATTAAAAAGACAGAGTAACAACCAACCTTGGCGTTAATCGCACACTTTCTGAGAACGCGCTACGAACTCAGAATCCCGCCTACTTTCGAATAATGAGAAATTGAATTAATCTTGTACTTGAAGTATAATGGGCACGCTAAACATTTGAATTAACTGGAAAATTAAATACTTGCAACTAGCCAAATACGTCTTCGTAGAAAAATGACTTCACTGCTTTGTTCGCGGTAGCATTTGTCAAATATCACGGCAAATTTCCCTTCTTTCATTCATTTCTTCATATTTAAACATGAACACATAGAAAAGTTGTCTATATTGAACCGTTATTAGTTATATTGTTCTTTTAATGGTCATGGATATGTTTATTTTAACAAAATAGCAGAAGAACCAATAGGGAAAGGAAAGTTAAAATATTAAGAAAATCTCAGCTTCCCCAGTTCCCCAAATTGCAGGGCAATTAAATATGCTATTTATTATGGAAACGTTACGTAAGCAATGCAGTAATAAACAATTTATATGTGTTACCGAAATCAATGACAATTTCCAAAGGGCCTTTGCCTCGAATGTACATACGTAGTCTTAAACAAAGTGTTGACGTTGATGGTGGCGTTAGTTACGCTACAGACGTATTGGTGGCGTCGGTGTCGGTACACATTTGCTATTCCCTACATGCTTTGAATTAACGCTGTTAGCCGAACGCCTGCCGTCTCCCTCCTCCCGCGCCAATCCACCTCCCCCGACGGCCTCTATCCTATTCCGGACTGATTGGATAACAAGTAATCCCGGTTAATTGAAAGTGGACCGGATTGATTCATCAATGCGGCGCGGTGTGTGCGGTCCGCAGCACCGGGGCTACGATCGTACGATTCTGACACGGTTCCGAAATTAAAGGTTATCACTCGGAAACCCTTTAATCTTACGTGGATTTTCATTTAATTATGATCCGCACCATTATCTACCGCTTCTTCTAGTCCTCTCAGGGCGAGGTGGTGACTAAGATTTTGCTTTCTTTGCGCTATTAGGGATACAATCGATGGGTGACGAGATTCGCGTTAATTATAAGTTGAATTAGGTTGAAACTTTCTAAAGAGTGTTAATTTATTAAACTAACGTAGTAACTATTAAAATTCGTTGTATTGGCACATACAGACTTGCTGAAAAGTATGCAGTAAACATTATATGTAAAGCAATATACGTTAATATAACTTCCATTTGACGCCAAGGTATGTCAAATCATCGTCTTCAGTAAATGAGAATCGAACCGCCATTGGCTGAGAAGATAAACCAGCTTTAGGAGATGTTTATCCCGTAGTTTCACAAAATGACCCTTTCTTAGGTTGTGTACCTTGTATATGAAACCATCTTTTTGGCAGAAGTCGATTTTTATATTCTACTTTTTGGTCTTTTGGTCTTTTTGGTCTTGCAGTTGCATATTTTTAAATGGTTAAATCAACCAAAATTCAGATTTATCTCACCTCCATACCGGTACCCTATAAAAGGAATGTAGTAATAGAGAAGCGATATCAACAACAAAAGCTGGATTTCACTGGATTCCATGGAAGACAACAAACCTAATCGGTCGTACCGCATGGCAATAAAAGGCTTAAAGAGAAAAGTTCATCCGTTTCACGCACGCGCCAAACCCTTAATGTACTAACACCGCTGCCTTTTCCCAAGCGTAGCGTAGGTATAGATCGAGTTGGTGCGGCTGCGACGGACCGGGCAATGAAAGTTATTGGAGAAATTTACCTTCCGAATGGCCCGAGGGATTCTGTAAATTTTACAACTGTTTGTTATTAGTAAAATTGTACCGTGTAGCTCGTTCCCTTTCGCTCTACTTGTTCTGCCGCAGAGTATTCGATATTGCTCGGCGATCAACTAGTCGTGTGGTAGGCGAGCAGTTGAAAAGACTGTCGGGCGAGCAGGTATACTGTTGGACTTCCGTATAAATAGTAGAACATTTGGGAATTACGGTTGAACGCAAGTGCTTTGCGGTCGTACGGGGAGGGTCTTCCCTGTGATAAACAATGATACCCTCAGTGTATCCAAGCTAATTGAATAGCTAATACGAGACGAGGTGTCTATTTTCTTACGGCATATTCGCCGCATGTGTTATACTACATGTACAACTGTATAAGGTACCAGGTGTGTCGGTAATTCCTTTCCGGTTTTTCCGGCAGATGTCACTGGCCATAAGTATGAAATGTTATGATTTGATACATATGTACTTTTATTCTACTGACATTAACCTTAAAACTACACAAGTTACGTTCCGCCAAAATAACAGCGTTATAGATTTATAATTTTTTGAAAATGTCGAGTTTTGTGCCTGAAAACGTGCATTTGCGGCACGCATTACTTTTCTTGTTTCATCAAAAGAAAAAAGCCGCTGAAAGTCATCGTTTGCTAGTAGAGACTTACGGTGAGCATGCTCCAACCATAAGAACATGTGAAACGTGGTTTCGACAATTCAAATGTGGTGATTTCAACGTTCAAGATAAAGAACGTCCTGGTAGGCCGAAAACGTTTGAAGACGCGGAATTGCAGGAGCTATTGGATGAAGACTCAACACAAACTCAAAAACAATTAGCAAAAAAGTTGAATGTGGGCCGAGTAGCAATTTGTGAACGATTACAAGCTATGGGAAAGATCCAAAAGATGGGGAGATGGGTGCCACATGAATTGAATGACAGACAAATGGAAAATCGAAAAATCGTTAGTGAAATTCTGCTTCAAAGGTATGAAAGGAAGTCATTTCTGCATCGAATAATAACGGGTGATGAAAAATGGATTTATTTCGAAAATCCCAAGCGAAAAAAATCATGGTTATCACCTGGCGAAGCTGGCCCATCGACTGCAAGGCCAAATCGCTTTGGTCGCAAGACCATGCTCTGTGTCTGGTGGGACCAGATTGGTGTCGTATATTATGAACTGTTGAAACCGGGAGAAACAGTTAATAGTGATCGCTACCGACAACAAATGATCAATTTGAACTGTGCATTGATCGAAAAACGTCCACAATACGCTGAAAGACATGATAAAGTGATTTTGCAACATGACAACGCGCCGTCTCATACAGCAAAACCAGTCAAAGAAATGTTGAAATCACTTGGATGGGAAGTTTTATCGCACCCGCCGTACTCTCCAGACCTGGCTCCATCCGACTACCACCTTTTCGCATCGATGGGGCACGCGCTTGCAGAGCAGCACTTCGCCGATTTCGAAGAAGTTAAAAAATGGCTCGATGAATGGTTTAGCTCAAAGGAGGAACTGTTCTTTTGGAATGGCATTCATAAATTGCCTGAGAGATGGACAAAATGTATAGAATCAAATGGCCAATACTTTGAATAAATAAATTTTAACTATCCATTCTAAGTAACGTGTTTTCTTTAGCGAAAAAACCGGAAAAGAATTACCGACACACCTGGTACATGAACGTAGATCTATATATATATTAGTATCGATCGCTAGAAGCGTTTTAAAACATAGCATCTACAGTACCAATTGTAGATTATCATATGTAAACATTTTTAGAATGGATAAGCTACTGGAAATGCTTAGATTTGTTAATCATCATGACGTGATATTGTTGACAAAAGAGTTGGGGCTATATTTCGTCCATTGGCTGAATCTGACGTTTCGGCAAACCTTTCTTTCGCCGTCATCAGGGTAATCCATTCAAATATTAATACTCTCTTGTCAACAATATCACGTCATATATGATAAGACCATGATTAAGCTTGCCAAAAAGCCAACCAACTCACATTCCATTACAAACCAAGGGAAAACAACATCGCTGCATAGGGTTTAAGGATTAGACTCCCGGTTCAAAGCAACCGAGCAGAAAGGATTGCCCAAAGAGTAGGTCACGCACTAGATAGGGAAAGAATCATTTTCCCAGACATAAATATTGTAGCAAACAGATTAACCAAATGAATGATGGTATTGAACATGGGCATGAAATTTTCCCAAACTACCAGCAACATTCCGGCGATGGACATGGTAGCAGCAATAGAATCAAGAATCATCAAACAGGAGACAACAAGAGTGGAACTTCACAGCTTGAAAGAACTCACGGCAGACCATTGACATTTCTGGCAGCAGATAAAGGGACTGTCACGGCAGTAGTGGACAGGAGGTTCTGGAAGCAGGGGTCACTAGATTAAGCCACCACACCTGTATAGGCTACCAAGATCTACAAGTTAGACATTCCTCTAAGACCTCCTTGCCACCTGCTAGCGAAATTCCAACTCGCAATTATCACGCCAATATCGAGGAATACACAATCCGCTATGAAGAACACACAACACTCCGTGAGCTAGATCAGAAATCTTCAACTTCTGGCAGCAGATAAAGGGAGTGTCACGGCAGTAATAGGCAGGAGGTGCTGGAAGCAGGGGACACTAGATTAAGCCACCACACCTGTATAGGCTACTAAAAGCTACAAGTTAGAAATTCCTCTAAGACCCCCTTGCCACCAGCTAGCGAAATTCCAACTCGAAATTATCACGCCAATATCGAGGAATACACAATCCGCCATCAAGAACACACAACACTTCGTGAGCTAGATCAGAAATCTTCAACTGCACAATGCTTAAGCTTTGACATTACAACCTTATATAACAATGGAGCCAACCCTAAGAATAGTGAAGAACAGACGACACGTTACATGAGAGAACAGAATTGACCGTAGAAGCCATCAATAAAATTATAAGTACGGGTGGTGACATCTGTTGCCGCATTTGACAATATGAAATCAAACGAATTTTTAGTAAAAGAGAATATGACACGCGACAAATCATCGAAAATACCCAGCGAATTAGCTTCTGCAGACAACAAGACGAATTGTTTAGAATAATAGTACGACTTTTATCATATTTAAGGCGCTTTACTCCGCTAGCAAATACACACGTAAACACACAAGCGGATCCGGCGTACACCGACAACACAAAATATAAGCGCGAATTTATACCGCTTAAAAGTGACACACGGGGTTCCAACGTATATAAATTCGCGCGCATGAAATATTCACCTACGAATTTGTACGAGTCCATGCATCTAGCGAGCATATGTTACCCCTGCATACTTTAAGAACTGCAGTGGTATAAATATTCTATGCATACGCTTACGTTTCCCGGCTGTTGAATCGACTCTGTCGGATGAATTTTACCGAATGTGTAAAGTTCGATTTGGGGAAAAATAGAATGTCGGAGAAATTGTCTTGTTAAACGTAGTATACGTTGCAGAGTGTGAATATCAAAGACTAACATGAGAGATGTTTATTATAAAGCATTCTATCGGGTATAATGTCTATATTGCAACATATTAAAGAGGAAGTATGTTAATTTCAAATATACAATTTGTAACTATTCTGGTAACGTCATATGCCACGATAGGTCATGGTTCCATATTTTTTCTTAAGTTCTATTAGGTAAGTTGTTTGAATTATACAAGCATGATTTATCGAAAATGTAAGCTTAGTTGATCCGCGAAAGTTGAACGAAAGCCTTCGTGAGAAGCTATATTTCAAAAGAGTTGATCAACTTTTTAATGGACCAAGAAAAGTTTGACCACGTCAAATTTTATGGTTCAAGTGGTCTTTTGTCTTCAAGTTGAAACGTGTGAATATCAGTTAACCGCCTCAAGCTGTGCTGTGTTGTTCGCTAGCAACTGATTACGTTGCCGGTGTATGTTGATTTTTGGAACAGCCGACTGGATAAACATAAAAATAAAAGGGCAAGAGAACATGCTTAGAGTTAAATTGTTAAAGAAGTAGCTGATTTTGTAAAGCACCGTATTTCGCCTTACAAACTTCCAACAAAAAGATCGTATTTTTAGGTAATCAATATACTGAATCAAGGGTTGAAACTGAGATTGCCGTAGGTGAATATTCTAATGATACTTGTAGCTTTAATTTTAGTGATATTGCTTATCGCATTATAGTATCTTGCTTTGATAGGTGATCCTGTACTTTCAACAGCAGTTCACCAAATTTTTCCTTTGTCATTCTTAGATCCTTCTTTAACGTTTACTGCCAATTCCTTCAGCAAGGTTCCTGATGCTCTCAAACGATTTCTTCTTAAAATCCATTGTCTCGCTAAATAGGACGTTTCTTACGATATTTGTTGATGTTAACAATTACTATCTGTTCAACCTCACGCACAACGACGTCATTTTAAAATCAAATATGTTGATTAGCTTGTGTTGAAATGTAGGATGATTTAATGACTATTCAACTTTCGTCCATCAATTAAATTTGATCCGTGAGAAGGCGTCTTTAGGTATGTATTACAAAATGTATTCTAGAAAATGGATGCGAAAGTTATATTTAATGCAGTTAATAAAGTTCTACAATTGTAAATAATGTAAAACTCAAACGTAATACGTCTCAGTAACCGCCGCAAAAATTCAGCGTATATCCACGGCGCGCAACGACTTAATCTCCGGGAGTGTGCTTGATTACCGCCCCGACGCCCCTTATTAATGAAAAACGAGACCCGCGACGTCCGCAAAACACCCGCTAATTTGCATGACGCGCGGCGTCGCGCAGCCGAACCATTGTCGGTAGGTAATTGCGTAAATCATGTAAATCCGCTGTTTAATTGGGCGCGCTCGTATTGTTTACCGAGGACAAATAAAAAGGTCCGCCGTCGTCGTTCCGGAGAGCACGAAATACTTCCGGAGGCGCGGTGCTAAGGGCGCCCTCTGTATGTGTGTGCATATAAGCGACCGGAAGAAACGCCATTTAAAAGGAAGCTGTGCGTTAATTAAACTAGGGCGGATGGTCCGTACCCTTCGTTGTTGTTTTTTTCTCGTTCTGGAGGATTCCGTGGAGCATCGGGGATAAGCATGCGTTTATTTGATAAATATTAGCTGTTTTTCTGGACCGCTAATGGCACGGCCGCCTGCCGGAAGAATTTTACATCGTCAGCAATCTGTGATGTTGGAATAATATGTTGAGGATCGCTGATTATGAAGCTTTTTAATGAGAACCTTAATGGTATCAAAATATCTGAATACTCCTTCCGACATAATATGACTTAAGTCTAGTTTCGCTAACTTAGTGGAAAACTGTAGTAAAGTAGAGCTTACAGGTTTCGAGCTGAAGCTTATTTTTGAGAACCAGAAGGCGATTAAGCATGGATAAATGGTGGGGTAACAAAGAAACGGAAATATCGTAAATACGATGATAAGTATTTGATTTTGGCTTTGCTTCAATAGAAGTAATCAACGAAGAGAAAGATCGCAGTGTGTGCTCTGTTTAAGTGTTCTAGCGTCCGAGTGTATGCTCCCAAGTAAGCTAAAGTGACATCTCGAAACCGATTACTCCAATATGGTTGAAAAAATTTCGCGAATTCCTTAGTAGGAAGTTGCCTTTACAAAAGTAAGAAGGTGTGTTTATTAGGAACAACCACGAGCAACCAGTATAGTTATTTAACGAATAAAATCTTAACCTTTAATATATTACGCCTTTTACCTAATGAAAATGAAACAAAGTGTAGCCCAAGTAATGGAATATTGTAATCAAGTATAGGAGTAAGCTCCATCAATTTTAAACGGTAAATACTTCAAGAAATGCCTTTGAATGGATTCGGATATTGTTTATGTAAGTTTGGTAAATTGAAGACCAGACTAACGATGTTGGACTTAACACAACTATACTAAAGCAGTGTTAAGCATCTGATGTTATTTTAAAATCCTGACAATTTCTACAAATGAAACATATGTCCGGTAATACACAGAGTCACCACGGATTATTTACAATAATTATTGTTGACTTGTTATAACGAAAATTTATATATAATATAATAACTTTTTCTAAAATTTAAAGTATCCCAACAGCAAAACACAGAATTACGTCTATCAATCGTACGCACGTCAAGCTCGCAAACTCGAATTCCTGTGCACACTAAAGAAAAGCGGAAAACGAGTAGAAAATAGCAGCCTGTCAGAGAGGTAAGAGGATGAGGAGGAGATTATTTACAGAAAAACATCGATCAACCGTATCTAATGGAAGAAGATAAATAACGTTTTAGTGACAGAAATAGAGAAGTTTCTACGCTTTATATTGAACCTGTTGATACGAAAACTACGTGGCGGCGGGGTAATGCCGGGTCTCGCCCTACTCCAATGGGGTTTCGGCGGTGGCAGCCGTACGTATATGTACTTAGCAGAGCGTACTGTTTTAGAGTGTCGGGGCAAGTTTTCGACGTGTTCGTGAGATTTGGGTAATAAAACTCGCATTGGTTAGGTCAGAAATGGGATATATTCGGAAGTGAAATTGTTACTGTGAAACGAAAGATCTATGATTTTTCCATGAGAGTTATTCCATGAACATTACTATTGTGTTTTGAATCCTACTGAGTGCCCTAAAAGCGCTTAATTTTAAAATTTCATCATACCCCATACCTTTAATGTAATAATATCATAACTTGTATTACAGAATTAATAATTTCAACCGCAGTAACAGTCCTTATTCCGTCCAAAAAATCCATTACAGGTAATGAAATAGAAAATTCGTTTTGGGCAAATTTCTCTCCATCCGCAAAAGAGAAGCTTAACGACTTTACCTTGTGCCTACCTACCCCTGCGAGATACCAATATAATTTCGAATTTTCTCCCGAAAGAAAAAGAAGCTAACCGGTATGCTAATGTAAATCAAATTTGCACGGTATAAAAAGTAATGAGAGAGTATAATATTAGATTACGTAGGTAGGCGTATTTGGTTTTTCTTTTTCTTCCTCGTTTTCCACCTTCCCTTTCCTTTTTCTTTTTTTTTCTGTTATGCCGCAGAGGAATCGCGAGAAAAAAACATCGGTCGTCATTTTCTGCGTAGCAAAAGTTTACGCCCGAAGAATCTCTTACCGCGCTACCCCTTCCACTGCCGCGTCGCGTCATCATATAAGATTAAGGTCTTCCATCGCCCTTAGCGGGCCCGTTACAACATACGTTATTCAACCTATTATATGATAGTGATATATTCAGCGGCTTATCTTCCCAAATAATGGTGCAAAGTAATTTTTCAGGCCGACGACGAGCTACCCTCGCCCACAGCAAGAGGAACGAAAAGAGAAAAAGCTACTCTTCTTTATGAGGCGAACTCGGCACCCTCTAACGTTTTGATTTGAATTTACTACCTGCTTCGTGAAGCAAAAAATAATAATAAAAGTCTGTAACCACCTTATATTGTGTAATGGCTACTTGTACGACAAGAAAGCCAGGTCTTACCAAAAGTTTTTTCAAGAAAAAAAAAGTCATTAGATGGAAATTTAAAAATACCTTGGAATGCTGTCTGTAGAATGTGACAAAAAAAGACGAACACAAGACTTCAAAATAAATTAACAATTATATATTTTTTTCAATTTAAACATTCCGAACCTTACAACATCTACAAAATGACCTAAATTTAGTACAGTGATTTTGTCGTACATGACTTGCGTTTTTAGCCCCTGTGCAACTGGATAATGAATGTTATTTACTGGAATGATGATATAAGCAGAAAATCCCCCCATATTCTATCGTTTAAATGATGCTCTTATATAGTAAGGATTTGTATGGGATGTAGTCCTATTCAGTTTCCCGTTGATTATCGTTCATTTTCCGAGTAAGAATCCCACTAATTTATGGACGACGATAAAATCTTCGACAAATTAACGAGGTATGGCGTTAGACGAGCGTGGGATCCTATCCTCTTCCGCTTAAATTCATTTCGTATATCGCCGTCTTTTACTCTACCACGACAACATCGCTTCGCTATTATTAAAATTCGACTGCTTCGCCCCGGATATGGTATATTGAAATTTCCCGGACGCGTTCGATATTACATTTTCATTTAAATTGTCAACGCGCCCCAAAATTAATATTTACTCAGCAGCAGCAGCAGCAGTAGCACAGGCAACATCGAGACCGGGCTGGGTTTTAATCCTTGTACGGGCCTTCTCTCACTCTATACGTATATACTTTTTCTGTTTCGGTGGATTTTCAATTAAAATTATTTATATTTACTTTTCGCATTTTAATGGAAGCCCGGTCGTTTGCGGATGATGGCGGATTCTATACACTACACAACACTACTACTGCCCCGGTAACCCTCGGGTCCCCATCCTTCTCATTTTACGAGGATCTAAATGACAGCCGGCGAAGTATGTACGTTCCAGCCTGCTCCTCTCTTTTCAAATATTTCCGAAAGAGCGATTCAACCCTGTAATCCGTGAAAGGGAAAATTACTTTCGAATTTTAAACGCGGTCGATGGAAATAAAATTAAAAACGGAGGAGGAAGGGGAGCACGAATGACGGTGGGAAAGGAATATAAATGGAAGTAATAAAAGTGGGTCGGTTATCTGCTAAGAAAATTTGTTTTGATGGGGATAAAGAAATAAATTACAAGATACAGAAGGACGAAATGATATAAGGGGACTGGATCATTTGCGGTAAGTTTGTGAGCCGGCGCTGCCACCAAAACTGTATGTATTATTATAAGAGATTTGGGAGCTCTGCTGTTTTGCCCTATTAACATAATTTAGAAGGATCTTTTATGTTACTTCTTATCAATTTCACAATTTCACAATTTACACCGCTATTACGATAAAATTATATATTTCTAAATACGCCTTGCATAAGTCTATCTAACTAACCCGGACAAGATTTTTTTTACCACCTATAGCACTATACCCCATCCTGCCATCATATGAAAGTAAATATGCGGTGGGCAGTTGTTTATTTAAAGAAACAATATATTTTCAGGCGTAATTTTCCAAAAATTAATGATTTCCACATTATTGTCTCTAATAGTGTCATAATAAATGCAAATAACGTCAATCAAGTCGTAAACGGGGCCACTATATGAAGTGTTGTTAATTCGTAGTATTTTGTAATATACTTTATAAGGGACAACCGATAACGATTCGAAGTTTATCTTATCCGCGTATTCGAATTGAAAACAAGTAAAAGGCCAAAACCAAACTTTCCACTTTTAAGTGGCGCAAGAAGCGTACGAAACAATATCTCCTAATCTAATTAGCGAGACGTTTTTACTTCAACCGTAAATGCACGACATTAACAGCAACAGTAGCGCGCCGTGCGCAGAGCCGGTCCTCCTTGTCGTCGGTAACGGACACGGTATAAAATAATTTAAACTTCGAAACAACTATTTCCACCGAGAGAAGTCGGCTAAGCTGCATTAAGTCACGAAGGCTGTTTAAACGGAATTTATACTACACGAAAACTCGGCGTTGAAACCGACGTCCTATAACCCTCCTCCGCTACGACACAACCTCTCCATTCCTCGTCTCATAAAGTTCATTTCATTTCACTCTTTTCATTTACCGATTTACCAACAGCAACAGCTGCAGTAGTGGCAAGAATAATGCATACCCTAATATGATTTAATGTGGTCAAAGGAGAACACTTATAATTTTACATTCGTTTATTGAATTGGCACGATTTTTTTTGTTCAGTTTGGTTAAAATTTTTACTCATTAACATTATTTATTTGCCTAACAATTTCATCCTGCTTAATAATTGCTCTACGCGTTGATCAACAAGATTTTTATTCGTCTTAAAAAAACACAAACGGTGGCAATTCACAGATAATAAATTTGTTTAAGTTTAATGGCTGGCTTAGCCTTAGTTATTAAGTAGAGTTACGTTTAATTTGTTAATCGGCAACATAATCCTTGAATAAATACCATCAATCAAAAGTCTGAACCTTAGCCAGTGGCGTAGATAAGATTTTGGCGCTTCCAGCAAAACTTTCAGACAATAAATTGTTAGTGTTATTAGATCTTCTTATCAAGGATACAGTTAATCTTCCGAATTTCTTATGATTTTTTTGATGCCTCATTTCCTGCCAATAAGTCTATCAATATTATGATTATTTTCCCTGTCAAAGTTGATATGATTGTCTTTACGTGTCATTGTCCTAGTATACTTTTGGAGATGTTGGTAGCAAACGCAAACACCAGTGCCAGAAGATAAGCTATAGAAACTAGTTATCTATCAATTTTGAAACTGAGCATCAAACTTGAAGTAAGCACCAAAATAAATCTTTCCCAATAGTCATCTTTAAAGTTATTTATTAGGATACAATATTCCGACACTCCCAGAAGGAACGAAAAGACGAAATAAAGGAATTCAAATTAAATACGTACGGTTAATTTGAATTAATTAAACTGAATTCAGGGGTATTCTTCGAAAACGTCAGGGAAGCGTAGGTGTTTGGCTAAGGGCTCCTAATTATCGAGAAAAGCATCCGAGGAATTCGTAATAAATTTGCGCCTAAATGGTGCGACGCAAACGAAAGAAAACCTATAGGAAGCAACGGTACTTCTTTGTCCGACGATAGGATAGAGTGAGCCAAAATAACGAATCCGCAGCCCAGTCAGACTCGAAAGAGGTGGAAAACTCAATCAAACGCGAACGTACCATTCGCTTTTATCATCTTCCATATTTAGAGAATAAATTTACAAAGTGAAACACATCCCGACGCGCGGGCGAGAAGAAGCAAACAAAGCGTTGGAAACCTGGAAGAAATTCTATCGTCGCCAGTTTCATATATCATTTGGCAATATAAATTCGAGCGTTTCCAGTGTGTTTAAGTTTGAACTGAGATTTCATATTCGGCCATATTTCTTCATATTTACATATCTCATAAAGCGTCACGTGATGTACGAGGCGTGATATTTCACCGGGGCTGCTCTCGACTCTGCTGCTTTCTGCCGCGATCCCGACGATGTCACCTTTACTTGCAGGCATCTGTTTCTCTCCCTCCCCCACCCTTCGTCGAGCGGGAATCGCGAACGCTATTTTCGGAATAATACAGTACTTTGTCTTTTGAAAAATTTCGCTCATATGTATCCAGTTCGAAACACTTCTCATTTTCGAAGGAGATGAGAAAGTTTAGAGGTAGAAAGTGTGCAGTACATTCAAATATCTAAAATTCGAATATCGATTTCTAGAAAAATTAGTTTATGATCGACGGTCAGGAATTACACAAAACAATTCTAGAATCTCACTAAACAACTTTTATATAAGATATTTTTTTACAACATATTATAGCAGCTATAGAAGAAGTACTTCATACAATTTGTAGACGGAAACTGAATACTAACTACGTAAATTTGAGGATATACGGGTCACACAAATAACATGCTACTTCAATAAAACAGAAAATAAAAATTACATCCACTTGTGTAACTGGTATAATTATGCCGTATTTTAGGTAAATAACAGGAAAACATGCCCCTTATTCAAACATTCGATGCCGAAGATTGTGTACGTAGGTTTCAACACACATTAGGTACGCTCACAACCATATCTCCAGTTTCAACGATAATATTTTCCGTCGAACTAAATTTACTTGTAGCGTTATTTGTACAGGTACATATGTAAACAATATATTTTTGTTACTGGCTGTTGTGACTGATTATTGTTAGCTGTGTTTACAGAACGAAGAAAATAAGGAAATCATGCGATGTTATATTCTCTCTTTTGTGGTTCCTTGTATATAAAAGAGAAAGAATTATTCCGCTTTCATATTTCTTTCTTCTTCGTATTTCGTATTTCTTGTAAAACTTTAAGCACACAGTTAATTAGCTCGGAGATTGCGCTTATGTACGGTTTAATCGCTATTCATAAACATTGCATGCAGTAAATCTTTTTTTTTTCCAAATAAAATCTAAAAGGCAAGAAATAAAGACACCGTACAGAACATTCTTGAGCTTACGGAAGCGTAGACAACCAGCACAATCACAGAATTATCTATTGACCAAGAACAAAAGCATAAAACGGGAAGAGCGATTTTAGATATTGCCGCAGTGGCTTCTGTCAATTCTGATTTATTTTGCAATTATCAAAGCCCTTAACGCGGCGTTTGTATATGGTACGTCGGTAGTTGGACCGAGATTAAAATGTCAGTGCTTCAAACTATAACTAAAATATCGTCCACTATAACGGAACGTGGAACAAAGCTGTTGTTTCTAGATCGCCGCAATATTTCAAAAATGTCGAATATTTTATGCACAAATTATATTAGATACCCATATTACTATATAAATCAAAACTTTATTTTTGTATACTGGGGCTTCTTTTAATAATGCCAGGAGAGGAATCTGACCAGCTCGACCCATCCAGTGACCATTGAATAATGTGCTGGGCAATCATAAGATGTTCTTTCGCACGTCTAAGTCTTTCGTTCGTTCGTTTTCCAAAATGTCTCGGTACATTTGACCATTCAAATTCCCTTGAATAGTGTGGGGACCGACCAGTTTGTTACCAATTATTTCACACCACACATTGACAGTCCAAGAACGCTGGTATTCAATTTGACGAAGCCACCCGGATTTTCAACATTACCTGATTTTGGAAATCGACGCCATGAAGATCTTGATGTAAAGGCACATGTTGTGGATGATACTTATGACATTTTAAAATTTTCCAAACATGAAGACAATTAGCCACTGCAGCTAATACATAAATTTCATTATCTTATCCGGTGACTGTTGCTCGACGTGTCCTTTTTTTCGGTTGAACATTATTTGACAGAACGGTAAAATGGAAAGCGTAATCAGTGTATCCCTTGTCCTTTTGTTAAATAAATGAAAATAGATATATTCAAAAATAGTAACAATTAAAAAAAATACAAGCCTTTTCTTGTTTTTACTATTTTTTGAAGATATGTTTTATCCAGTTTTCTATTGGAAGGACACCTTCCTTGGACAAACGTCCCATTGATGTCCGTTCAAGAGAGATTTCACTGTATTTGTTTGCCCAAGACGGTGTGCCAAAGAGAAGATATAGTTTTAAATTGTATGAAATGAAATTTGTTATTCCACAAAGCCCTTTCTTCTGTGATCAGTTCCAGCCAGAATATCTGTGTCTCCATATCCCTAAAATGTAAAAGAATACCTTTGTTTGAGATTAATGACTTCATGCGTATTTTTACTAATGAAATTGCTTGACTGCATCTTCGACTTCCACACGTACCATAGCGCTAAAATTTAACACCCTCGAACTCCATCGATCCTTCGCGAAACAGGCAAACAAAAACAAAATCGCGGAAGCGTTAACGTTCGCAGATGCTTATTGTCTTATTGTCAGGATATGCAAGAGCTCGAACTTTGCAGCTTCGTTGCTCCCCATTTCTTCCAACCGAAACGAGCCGCATCCAGCTTCCACCACTAACCCCCTAACGCCGCCTAATCCTTCTCATCCCTATCGCGGCTCCATCCACAGCGCCGTTCTAATTAAACTAATTGAAATTCTGAACGTGTCTCGTTGCGAGTGTGGGATGCCCCGGATCCATTCCAGAAGTGAGTGTATACATATACATGTAGTATATATGGCCCGCTTCTTAATAAAACGGGCATCGCGATTAGAATACAAGGAGAAGGAGAAGGGCATGGAAGAAAAGAAAGATCGGAACAGTCGCGGTCGCATGTATTAAAACGTAGAGAAAACACCAGCGCATTAAAGTGGCGGAATAAGCCTTAGAAGAAATAATTAAATCTGAGGATGTGCTGAGAAGATGCGGTCGTCTGCGAAAACCATAGCCAAGACGTTGTATAGCTTGCATATATTGCATTTATAACGGCTTTTATCGCCGCGGCGTCTCGATGAAATGCGGTAAGCCCTGAGGAATAAACCAATATCTTTTTTGTGGTCTCTAATACATTCTGAAAAAATTTTATTCAAGGAACAGTACACGTTAGTCTAAGAGTTTTGGAAATATTCACAATTACAAATGTGCGTTTTGTCGGTATCTGGTACGTAGAACGTGAAACGGGTAGAGAGCAGTGGAGGGTGGAGCGGATAAATGGAAATAAATAATGAAATTCGACTTGTATAATTTCCGCACTGTTCATGCCATTTTGCTGCACGTTTTACTAACATAAGATTCTTTATTTTCCTATTTCTCTCTTCTTTACTTCTTTACTTTTTTCTCTGTTAGCACTGTTTATTGTTTTTCGTATTTCTTTATAATGATTAGTTAACTATTAACAGAGTAAACGATGTTGTACGTCCATGTACAAATGATCATTAGAAATCTGAGTGAAATACTCGGGCAAGACGAGCTCTTAAGGCCATTTGTGTAACGCAAGATCCTGAAAATTAGGAGTATACTGCGGCAACCATTCGATAATTTATACAGCAGATACCCGGCGCGAAATATGTAAGTCGATATCTTCGCTTCTCTCTTAATAGAAGTTACGGAAGATCTACTTACCTGAACGGTAATACGATCCCTTTCAATTCGTTTCTATTTAGCTACATGTAATGCTTCTTTTAATTAGTCTTGTAAAATGAGGCGATACTCTCCGTTACCCTATTTAGCCGATCGCATTACTCCCACTGTTGTACAAGGAAAATGCTTCACGATAACGATTTGCCGTCTAAGAGCACCTGGTTGGTGTGTGGATAATGGTAATAAATAAACTCCATCGCTTTTATTGGAACAAAAGAGAACAATTGGAATAACTCGGAGGTAAGTAATGTACCTTATATAGTTCTATATAAGCCAATTATGAGAGCTAATTATTCAAATATTGCTTTTTGACAAAGCTTGCAAATTCATTAATTAGAGTAATTATTGATTAAACTAATTTACCAACTCTTGAGATTAAAAGAAACGCAATGTTTCAACATAAACAGTTCATGGAAAGCTAGAAAGCCCCAAAAGCAATTTTCGCTAAAATATGTTCAGCTGATATGAAGGGATAATGTGCGATCTGTCCGAGCGACTCATTTGATTGATTATACGCTCGAGAATATGATTTGGGATAAATGCAAGCGAGACCCGCGCATTTCATTAATGATATTGCGGATACAGCGTAAATTTCAGCAAACATTTAATTATCTATATGTGTAGGTATATTATCCGCGTTAACGTATTAAACTTCTTTCTGGTTGAATGCATTTCGCATATTGGACCAAACGTACATATGATTAACCAGATTAATTATGCTATGGTTAGTTAGAAATATATATAATCGCGAGTACATTTCTTTTTCAATGGGTGCACACCGCAAAACCTACTTACTGAATACTCTAGTTATAAAATATAATTGTGTCACTGCATCACTAGAAATCAAAGAAACGAAAAAAACCGAAATAAAAACGTAGATCGGCAATCCTACTGACTGCGCCATTTGAGGATTACAAGAGAGCAAAAATATATATTCTATTCTTTACATTTCGTTTCTTATCACAGCACCATCTAGCGTGAAATAAACATGGAGTAGGGCAATTTTTTCTTCATTCTCCACGAGGAGAATCGTATTTTCTCAATAAATAAAAACAATGTGACGTTAGTATAAAACATATCTGGCAGCCGTGGGAGTAAAGGCAACCGCAACTCGCAGTTCGCACGGGCGAAGATGGAGAAATTGCAGGAAGATACCAAAAATAAAAACCACAGTAAAAAGAAAAACGCAAAACAAATAGCGCCGATACAAGAAACAAGAGAAGGAAGTGAAGCACGAGAAAATGTAGTTGTCCGTGCGTATCGCCTGGGGATCAACCATTTGATCGGCTCCCCTTTTCTTCCTCCTGAAACTCGCTAAGCTATTGCTACAACTGTGCTTTGCTGCGCCTGGGTGCTTCAATACGTCACGATGGAAGCCCTCGCGGCGACGGCGTTGGCGGTAGCGGTGACAAGAAGCGAGACCCCATCGAATCTCAATTTAGTCGAATCCCTTCGCAATCAACAGATGACATTGTGGATGCCGAAGGGAATTATATAACATCTTTTTATTAATCGATTTCGAACTGGATTGTCGCTGCGGGTGCAGTTTGCCACTGTAGCTGTTCTCGCACATACACGCGCGATGCTATCTTCTTCAACTATTTTCTAACGCGTATGACGTAAAACACTCCCAGCCGCCACCGCATACATGCCAACCTTACATCAACTACATATCCGGACTCCGCTGGGACCTATAAAACCAATTCTGCCGGTTCATCAACTTCCATTAATCTAAATCGAAAATTTATCTTTCGCAATTCTATTTTTATGAATAAACGCCTTCGGATGATTCGAACCGTTTCCACATACGACGCCTGCTTTTTTTGTCTTCGTTCGAGTCTTTAGCGACAATTCTTATCAGACGTTCGTTTTGTAATTTTTGTAAATCTTTTTCGATATAACTTTTCCTTCGTAAACGTTCCCTGGATAAAAAAAAACTTATGCTTCAGGTATGGAAAAGTCCCTAATGCTAACAATAAGTTAGCTTTCTTTGTACTTTATTTATGCATAAATTCTAACAGGCTATTACCGAGATTGGTTGATTCAACAAACTATAGATTCAATCAAGGATTTATTCTACTTACATATACTGAAAATAATTCAGCTTTTGAGTATGTACGAAATTACACCAATTAAAGTGTCAGCTGTAGTATGTGACAAACCAGAGATTCTACTTATCAAAGAGGTGACTTCCTTTTACTCTATTAGCTGAATATTTATTCAAAGTCATCATATTATCACTTTCACTAATTGCAATTGCTAAGATACTAGCGCATATTTATACAGGTTCCGGCAATCAGTGTCGGTGATTTACATTCAATTGTAGACGGTACACAAAAAGTGGCATAAAAGGCATGTTTTGTGTTGCACCTTGCAATGAAGTTTTCCGATTGTCTAATAAAGCAAATTTCAACTTCAATAGCATATTTAAGTTCTTGCAGTGCTCGGACGATATTTGTAAATCTTTCCTTTTAGGAAACCTCTTAAGAAAAAATTGGAGCACTGAGGTCAGGGGACCTGGGTCTAGGAACTTCCATTGTAAGAAAATCTTGCAGCATAGTCACGTATTAATCCGAATTTGTTTTGACTGCTTGATTATTACTTTCAAAGCAGTATTCCCGATGTAGACACCCGATTAAACGGTCACTTTAATACTATGCAATGGCCTCTCGTGCAATAGCACAGGATTTTCAGCAGCCCAGTATATCAAGTTCTGCTTATTAACGTAGCTCTATTACTCATTATCAATATGAACTTGCTCGAAGCGTTTTCGTTATCATTAAATATTATTAGAAACCGTTGGCAAAACTGAACCTGAGCAGCTTTGGCCTCTTCCTTCAGTTTTTGAGTTTCTTGAATTGTATAAGGATAGAAATCCAGATCATTCTTCAATATTCGACAAAAACTAGAGAGTGTAACAGAAAATGAAGTTTGTCCGGTAGTTTCTTTCTATGTAAGGGGTGCTGTCTAAAAAAATTATGTTTGATATTTTGAAAATTATAAAATGCTTAATTTTGAGTACATTGTATACATCTATTAAATATTTCTAGTTGACACTATTCACATCTGACGTAAGAGTTTGGTGGGACAGCCTGTATAGAAAAAGCTACGTACAATAGTACTCTAAAGATACTTCGAGCTTTTCGGGCTCATCCCTGCCATTAGCAGTGTTGATATCGGACATACCAATGCATACTACATGCACACTCGTCTCTCCATGATCCACGATTGAGCTTTATTAGCGCTCGCACAAAATTATAACCATTAATACCAATTAATATAGCAAACGCGTACTACCCCACTGCTAACTGCGTTTAATGATCCGTAAAAATTAGGCACGAATTTATATGCTAGCCGGCGGCGAGTGCAATAAAGTGTCCGTAGCGGGAGGGCATAAATTCAATATTTGGACAATTTTACGCGTCCGACGGGTACCCGCCCAGCTGAGCAATTTGCATAATATAAATTAGCAATTTATAGAAAATTTGTCAGGTCGTTCGAAGCGACAAATGAATATTATTTGTATTTACATATATATATGTACATATTTTGTTAATTTAATGTGTATATTATTTGTGAAATATTGCTGTTATTTATACCACTATACGAATTAGCAAACTTGTGCGGTATCCACCGCACGTTAGTAATTCCTAAAGATCTCTAGATTGATGGAAAATACAGGTTTTCAAGCTTGCGTTTCCTCTTGCATGATGGTCGTTTTTATATCTCCAAAGAGGTAAAGCGAGATCCAATATCCAAAGTAGCCAGCAATCTCGCATGTGTGTGTGAACTTAAATCCCCTCGATTCTTAAGCGATTTCAAAATATAGCAACTAGATTCCAAATATCCCATCTTGTTACACAACTATACTGACACCCAAATTAACATTCTTGTCAAATAGGATACACGATATTTGTTCAATAATTTTGTTGGTACTTTTTACAGTAGTTTATTTTGAAAACATTGATTTTTATAATTCCGTTTGCTTTCAAATTTCTACTATAAGAGGTATGTTTTCCATCAATTAAGTACTTATTGTAATTTTGTTGTAATCATCATTTCTTATGATCGCTAGGCCCACGAGGCTTATGTGATTACCAATTAAACACGCATTTACATCTGTATACAGACGTACAATGTTTTAGACTATATCATTGTTATAATTGCAAGTATTATCCACTTATTGCTATAAATTGCTGAAAGTTTACCTGCCATTGGCTTAAATTAAATTATTCTAAAATTTAGGTTCGAATTACCCACTTAATTTTCGTCGTGGTGGCAGACACTCAACTATTCCTATACCGCAATTAATCAGTGATTTTGAATGACTGTCACTAGGTTTCTGCCTTTTTACCAGGTTGGCTATGAATCTCTTGTCAGTAGCGTCTCAAATAGATTTTGAGCGGATGATAAAATATTGATTATAAATTTATTTCTTAAATATTTAAATAGATAAAAATTTAAAAGGGCAAAATCAGGTGACTGTAACCACCAACGATCTTTACCAATAAGTCCCACCAAAATAAAAAAAATAAATAAGACCATGGTAGAAATGTCTTTCGGGTGATGACGTGTAGTTAATATTTTATTTGACGTTTCGCTGACCATCCTGTCAGCTTCTTGTTCCGGCACAAATGGTATCCTAAGTTCATAAAAACGTAGCTGGTAATAACACTAATAAGCAGTAGCTCTAAAAAGAAGAGATTTCACGTAAAACGAAGCAAATAATAATAAATAAAATGAACATAATAATTAGCGTGCCGCACTGAATATTGAGAGTAACATGTGAAAAATCACTCGGTATTATTTTAATGAATAAGATAGCAGCGAGAGCTCCGTGTTGTGGAAATAAAAGCTAGAATGGCAGAAAGTGAATATTACAAGAGAAAAATATTAATACATGCATGATTTGAAAAACAATGAAAAGATAAGTTGTACAATCTTTTCTAGTTATTCTTTTGAAGGTCTTTATGTTAGAATACATTTGTTTTATTCTTTTTTGGAATATGTTGTTGTTTATTTTAAGTTTCTTGTTATTGTTGCATAATGATTTGTTAATCAACACTTTTGTCTAGCCGGCTGCTAATGGACTTTTCGGCGCATTAAATGATGAATGAAATCATACTTACTAATATATGTATGAAATTAATTTTACAATATGCTTCCAGTACAGCGATTTTTAATTCATGTATCTATTCGAGGAATTATCATTATTTTAAGCAAAGCAAGGATGCGCTGTGAGAACCATTCAGGATAACTCAACATCGTCCCACCTTCGGTTTTCATGTTTTATTCCCGGTAACGTGTCAGCATGATCATGCAATATGTATGGGGGGCGGGCGTACACCGGCCATAATTCAGCGCAACGGATAAGGTGTTACTAGTCCTACCAGCACTCAAGCCAAGCGGGGAAATCAACACAGAGGAGTTCGCTTCCCTTAGATTCAGGATCCGTAGCGTCGACGAAACGCTAAGAAGACGTCGGGACGACGTATGTACGCCGGATAGGTATAGTACTAGCACTTCCGCAGCACTTTAAAATTAATTATTCTTTTCGGCACGTACGTAAAAGTTCAAGTTTTCATTCCAGGCAACTCTCACTTAAAGTGGTTTTTTACGACACGACATTAAAATAATTTATCTTCGGGGAATCACAGCTCCTCTTTTACTTCTTCGCCGGGCTCTTGGTTCTCCATGGCGATCGAGCGCATAAAAAATATTTTAATTTTTATTACATAATTCATAGCTGTATGCGGGGAAATGGTGAAAAGTTTATATGGCGCTGCGGTTCCGAATTCCTAAAGGTTAAACGAAGTTCTAGGAGTGGCCGCTGTGGTATTTGACTGTCGTAAGATCTCTTATACTGTACTTGCTTGCTACAAAAGTTATAATAGCGGGAAAGAAAATGATCTTATTTTTAGGGATACTAGAAAGTGTTTGATCCTGGTAAATTAGAGAAATCTTTGGGTTGATATCGCCGATAAAAGGAAATAATCAAATTTTGTAAAAATAAAAACGAATTCTGGAAACACCTAATTAAAAGATACATAGTAAATATAACTCAAAACTCAATAATTTTAAAATGTCTTGTTTGCAGTTGCATATATTAAAAATGAGACTTTTGATGAACAAAAATCGCAGATAACAGTTTCTCACGACGTACAAGAGTTCACCTCCTCTTACAGTCATTACTATCTACATTTTTAATCATTATAACTTCGTCTTTCGTACAATTTAAGGTTGTCTGAAACTCAACCTGACTCCCAAATGCGACGATGAAAGCACTCGGTGAGTGGGAAGCGCAAAAAGCTCACCTCTCCAATCGCTGCTGCCAACTTCGGACCGCCCTTACACCACGTTTTGGCACGATTATTACATTTAAAACTTCAGCGAACATTCGAGATGAATTCACAGAGGCGGTAATTCTTCCGACCTCTTCTACAGATCCGTAAATTTTCTTCATTTGGCGAAGGTACTCCCACTCCTCGTTCAAATATTTATTTGATTTGTGATAATGAATATTTGAGCCAACGGATTCGAGACGAAACATTACACTGGAGCGTTTGCTTCAATATTTAAAGATTGCGGAAAGTTTTTTACATCTAAGGCAAAAATAGCAAGACGTCCTTCATTCTATGCTCACACTTCCTTAACTAACCTTTGTCTTTAAGCGTGGTTCTAGTTCATCGATAGTCGTATCTCGTGCGTGGAATAAAGATGCTCCGCTGCTGTGTACCGTTGATGACGAATGGATGATGTATCCCTTTTGCTGTATGGTTTACTCGTTTCTTACAATGTTAGCAGTGCGACAAATAAAAAATTGTTTGAACGTAATTTTATAGAAATAGATAGAAACAATCCTAGTATCTTAAACCGGATATTATTTCTTTCTGACTCGTCATTACTCTGTTCGAGGAGCTTCCATCTATTATAAATATTATCCTCCCTTCAATTCACGTACATACATGCATAAAACATTACCAAATATGGCCGTCTTCTTCTTCCTCATTGTTATCAAGCATACTTACGATAAAAATCGAAAAACTCAGATGGTAACCGTAATCTTACACAGTAAATACCCACCTCAAAATTGAAGGATGCATTAAGGTAATCGCTGGTTCTACGACGTTCATAAATCTTCCCTAATAATAACCTCTCGTGTTATCGTCGCAAGAAAGCGCTACGTATAGCACGTAATTTGTTATAATATGCCTATAATCCTTAGAGTCGCGGTGCGCTGGAGAGCATTTTTACCCCGATTCGTAGTTGACTGACATTATTTATTGCCACCACCTATCTACCCAAGACGTGTTGGTAGGTTTGAGCTTACTCGAACTCATGTTCAATTTGGTATTGAACATGTACGGCGTATGGAACGGAATGTCTTATCGAAATAGAATTATTAAGTAAGTTATCAATCTAAGTAACAACTCAGTAGTTTTCACCAGGATAATCAAAGCATATTTTAAAAGGTATAATAGTGACCGAGAATTTATCTAATGGTTTTTCTTCTTCTTTGCTGTTAATATCAGGTACTATTACGTTTGACATTAAGTACACTACCCGATAAAAACATAGACGCGGTATCATTTTTATTTACGAAACAATGTTTATAGACATTATATAAAATGTAAATGAGGGTTATTAATACTTGTTATATAAATAGTCCATTTATAGATATTTCTGGGTATTTATTGCTTTATGAGGGGTAATTGAGATTTTCCCAGATCAAAATAGGAATTTTAAATGGGACAAAAATTTAGACCCTGTGTATTTATTACATTAATATAAGCAAAAATGTTTTAATTTGATACTTCTCTTTATATGCAGCAGTTGTGCTGGTAAAGTGTACACATTTCACCACGAGAAATTATATTTTATAAAATGTTTGCAATATGGATAGAAAAAAAAATATCCTTGATAGAAAGGGGTGAAGTTCTAGTCTGGCACCAGGATGGTGTTAGTAAGAAGGAAATTGCTCGTCGGTTACGAAGAAGCGATCATTGCGTTAGAAATTTCCTAAAAGATTCGGAAAATTACCGCAAACCAAAAGGCCAGGGACGACCGAAAGCTGTAAGTGAGAGGGATAAACGCATGATATTGCGGTGTGCATCCAATTCTTCTGCGTTGGCGAGAGTTATTGCAGAACAGGCGGGGGTACAAACGCACGTGCGTAATGTTCGAAGGATTTTAAAGGCGTCACTGGTAATATCACGGAAGAAAATGTTGAGAAAACCGCCACTTTCGGCGAAACACAAAGAAGCGAGGTTGGGATTTGCTGAAGAACACATATCCTGGAAGAAACAATGGGAAAAAGTTATATTTTCCGATGAGAAACGTTGTAATTTGGACGGACCGGATGGCTACTCGCATTATTATCATGATCTGAGAAAGGAACCAAAAGTAAAAATGACCAGACAATTAGGGGTGGATCTGTGATGATATGGGCAGCGCTTGGATTCCCCGATAAAAGTGAGATAGTGTTTTGCACAAACAAAATGACATCTGTGACGTATAAAGATTTATTGCGTGACAATCTTCTACGGTTTTAAAACCAATGGGCCGGGGGCAATTTTATTTTTCAACAAGATAACGCGCCGATTCATAATGCAAAAACGATTACGGGTTTAAAGAGAAATAAATTAAAACTTTACAGTGGCCGGCACGGTCACCAGACTTAAACATTATTGAAAACATGTGGGGTGAATTGGCATGTCGCGTTTATTGCGGAGGCCGTCAATATTTCACGGTACAGGAACTGAAAACTTCAATAGTGACTGAATGACAGAATGTCCTTCAAAATTATGCGTTAAATTTATATAAATCTATTAATAATGGACTATTGGAAGTGATTAAGAACAATGGAGGATCTACGCATTACTGATCACTCATTTGTTGGTTTTTGTTTTACATTTGCAACAGAGCGTCTAAATTTTTGTCGCAGAAATTGTTTAAACATTGGAGTAATAATTTATTATTTAGTTCATATATTACTGGAGGAGATATTTTTAAGTTTCTTTTACTTTTATGAATAAAAACTTAATTAGATATCTTGCTAGTTTCGCAAAGAAATGTTGTAACCCTTAAAACCCTTAAAACATGTTACCGCGTCTCAGTTTTTGTCGGGGAGTGTATCTTTGAAAGTACGCAGCTCTTTGTTTGACGATTCCTGATATCAGGGGTTCTCAAACTTTATCAGTCCGTGGCGAACTTACAGGTTTAATATTTTGTCCCCTGCCCCCTGTCAAAATATGTGTACAATGAGACAAATCAAGCACAGAAATGAAAATAATTCTTAGGATAAACCTCACAATGTGAAGTTCATATTTATTACAATTGGATTGCATTAAGCTAAGTTCACACATTGGATGAAGTTATAAAAAAATATTAAATAAATGGTGAAAACCTTCAATGACAAGCAAGTTAATGTGTGATGTAAACGCGGAATAAGGTTTGACACTGCTACTCTCATCCCTCGTTCGACATCGATTTTTGAGCGGTAATTACTTTTTATTACAGCTACAGCTGAAAATCTTGCTTGACACCACAAAGGGAACGAGGATTCTTACAGCTTTTGAAGAGTTGGATATTCATTTTTGTTTGATATACAAAACTCCGCTAAATGAGAAGAAGCAAATTGTGTTTTCAGGCTGTGTTGCAAGAGAGTTCATTTACACTCTCTCCTTCCGGTGAAGTGAAGCTTGGGCACGAAGAGCATCTTGGATCCACGAACATTTCGCGACGTTGTCTTCCTTAAAGTATTTTGCAAACCAGTCAATGAGCTTTGGCAGGTGTTATCCGAAAAGGGACAACGATGTTGACTGTCTCGTTGATTTTTCTTATCCACAACTTTTTCCTAAATCCCCAATCTTCTCCAAAAGTTTCAAAATGTAGATGTTATTGCCGTGCAGAAATATATTCAAGGCAATCGGTGTCAAATATATCGCACAAATATGGTAGTTTCAGCAAAAAGACTGGTTCGGCAAAGTACCTGGAGTTTTCATGACCTTTCTCTTGTAGAAAAGTGTCAATTTGTTGACGTAGCTCGAATGCACAGGATAAAACGTTGCCACGTGAAGGCCATCGTGAACTACAGTAGTATAGCCGTGCCGCGTGTTCAGCTTCTAGCTTTCAGTGACCTAATTCTTGTGGTTTACTACGCCTACAACACGTTCTAATGTCAAATTCAATTATAGACTTTGCTTCTCCCGATGATGCAATGCGCCCACACATGCTTTGCTGGGAATACGTCAATTCAAATCATTTTCGGTTGTAAACCTCAAGCATCTCAAATAAGTCTTGAGCCTTTGCACTTTCAATGAAGCTTTTGCAAAGCTGACGGTCTGCAACGATAATATCATCCAGGAAGCATACATAGCAAAGGTCTTGGGCCAAATTCTATGCCTTGCATTTCCTCTATTAATTGATCATAGAGGCACTTTTGAAAAATCAATAATGCTAGCAGTGCTTTGCTTGGTACTGAAGCTTATTTGGTAAATAAATTTTTTTGCTTTTATAAATCTTGCGACTTCCTACTAAAGAATTCTCGAGATTTCTCAACCATGTTACAGTGATTGGTCTCGAGAAGTCGCTTTAGCCTATTTGGGAGCACACACTGCAGTCTCTTCATCGTTTACTTCGACTGAAGTATAGCCAAGGTTCAAGTTGTATAGTTATCATCGTATTTCCGCTTCTTTGGTACCCCACCACTTGCAGATGGTTGATTACTCTCACTTAAACTTATTTTTATTCTCAGATGTTTATTCTTTGATTGTCATTTAGGAACTAAACTGGTTCGTCGAAATGGTGCTGCATTCATACTAGCCGCCCCATCTACTTAGAACTTTCGCGGAACATCGACAATCTCAAAGTTCCATAATCTTTACAAACGCTTCAGACTATTCTATATATTTTATGTTCTTCGTGAATATTTTATATCTTTCTAAGCGGGACGATCTAATTTAGATGTTCCAGAAAGTTCCATTAGCTTCGAAACAGTTTCGAAATGTTAATTATAGAATATTCCAGGCCACTGTGTCTGCCCACGTTCGCAGGAGTACCTCCCGTCGCCCCAGTTTACTCTTTACCGACGCAGGCTGCTCACATTTATGGAACTCCAGACTTATATTGTAAATAGTAATTAAATTATTTTTCTTATGTTTCTGATGAATTTAAATGTCGTCCGTCACAGCAGCATTCCCTTCCGGCGCATTCTCATAATTAAATCCCTTTGTCTGGTATTATTTGACGCGAAATTGACGTAATGAGCAACAATTTTTGGTGGCGGTGCTTGTTTTATAAAACATATTTTATGTAATTAAAAACTCTGCGTTTCAATGTCCGACATTTCCAACTACGTACTTAGAGCACGGAGTAAAATTTTGCGTAGGGCGCTGGTTGAACAAGACATGTAGTGTTTTTCACTTATTTTAAGGCTACATGGTCTGGCGACGGAAAGTAAATGAAAGACATAATTGAAACATTAACCTAGCTGGCTTATATTAATATTCCGCTATGGTGGCGTTAGTAATCCGCCAGCTCTCTAAGACGTCGGCCTTAATGCGTACTTTGAAGTTCTTATGTGTCGTTTAATTTAATTCAGTGCGCTTTCTAGAGTACACAATATCCCGTCCCTACTTTTAGAACTTTTCGCAATTATTGCCCGAAATAATTATCAAAACTGTAATGAAAATTTAACGATTGTTACTTCTGCACTTTCTTTTACTATTTTATAATTATTTAAAATGCATTTCAAACCAGTAGCTTGTGACTCTCGATATTTAAAATCGATAAATTAGGTTTTATTGGGGCGTCGAGTCGTGTGATTGTAATTAAGAGATTTTATTGTCGTGATAACCCACTTCACGCTAACCGAGCGTCTGCGAAATGGGTACCTGTAACCGTCCCGAGGTTCATATTTTTGCTGAGAGAGAAGAGAATTGTTTGGTAACTAATTGCTTTTACTTAAATTATAGGTTCTCCGTTTATTTGCTGACAGCATCCGAAGTAATATAAGGACCTTAGAAGCAAAGAGGTATAAATATAATTCTTGGAACATCTGAGTTAAGTGCTCCAATCCATTAGAGACAGTTGTAACATTGTTGTTATTCTTTTTAGAGCAATAGTTTACAATCTTTATAAAAAGAATTTAAATTTTTACGAATGTACTAATTTAATACATTTTCTCTGTATTTATTTCAAGCAACCGCCTTGTTACTAATTTTTGAATTTGTGAGCAGAAATAATTTAGTTTTCAATAACTTTGCTCGAAATGTGATTTCTGGATTGCTGGAAAATTGTCCCCAATTTTCAGGTAACTCAAATTAATACTATCTCTATCTATTGTCCCAAGAGGGTACTCCTTTTGATTCACTGCACCTATTCGTTACTTCCATCGCGTTTAGATCGGCCAAAGACGTCGGATAGAAGCAGCGCACATACATACATACATAGGTATAGCTTAGCCCGAATGTTGTTTGGTACTCGTGTCACGCTCGCTGTCATCTTGGGTCATCGCCGAAAGATTCCAGGAAAGGATGCTTCAATTTGTACGCGGCAGCAACGGCGAACGTACCGAGTCGTCTCCTCCATATCCACCACCCTTTTCCTGTTCACCTTAAATGTAATATTTCCAAGGGTCTCGTGGCAAATTGAATATTATATATCTTCATATTCAGAGGGCGGCTAGCGTCGGGTAACAAGCACGAACGCCGAGAGCAGTACCAGTTGATCTTATTTTCCGTTCCTCGGGAGTTCGTCCGTTCGTCTCCTGTTGTGCCCTAGGAGGAAGAAGGAGGAGGTTTCGAAGGTGTATAGGTCGTCGTCGCTCGGTGCACTCATATTTTGACCGCGTCTGTGTGAGCCTCTTTCTATGCACGTGTGCATGTATGTGTGCCGGTATTGCTTCTGCTCTCCTACTGGCTGTCGTGTTTGTGCGACTGGCGCTCGTAAATTCTTAAATTTCAAAAGTGAGCGGCGCAATAACGCTGACGTTGTTGTCAGGGAATTGGATTATTTTCGGCAGCAAGTCGGGGGTAAAAGACGTACTCTAATAAAGATGAGATTTTCCTCCCGCTTTCGGACGTCAAGTTTGAAATATCTTTTCACCTGTACAGGTAAAACGATACTAAGGTGTGACTATGTTCACTGTTGTAACTTGATTAAAGTAGACTTCTTTGTACCTCTGGAAAACTCAAAGGCGACGTGATAGTGTCAGTCCTTTTTAGAACAAACCGCCCTTAAAAATCTTAGATACAGATTTCTTTACTGGTGGGTTCATGGCCAGGTTTTGGCTATAAGGACGGGTCCGTGGGTGTAACAAATTTGGGAACCACTGTTCTAAAACCACCAAATACTATGAACACAAACAATAAGCAGCAAAGACATGAGAGGACAATCAAAAGGCCGTGTACTGGGAAAGTATTCCAGAATAAAAACAGGTGAAGGCACCATAATAGGTTCGCGAAAGGCAGTAAAAATAGGGCTATCGTTCAGCAAAGGGGGCTTTAGTTTACTGGCGGAATTTCTGACAGGGCATGCAGCTCTAAAATCTTACCTATTTAATCTAGGAAAAGCTGAAGATCAAGTCTGTCGTCTATACCAAAAAGATTTAGAGACAGTAGAACACATTTTATACAAAAATTTGCCATAGTCCCACATAATACCAACATTTCAGTTCAGTTCAAACAAAATTTTTAAAAAATACGTGAAAGAAATTTGACAAAAAGTGTATATATATCAGTATTTACAACTGACGTGGAAGCTTGTATATTTTCCGTCTTGTTTTTAATTTTTGCGTAATTTGAATACGCAAAAAAAAACATTTCGGATTTCAGTTTGAACATCCAATCCCTCCTTCCCCAATCGACTACAAAATCCCACTTCACAGCCGATCCACAGTAGATAAAATGCGAAATACAGATTTCCGCCCGTAAAACAACGCCGCGGCAATATTTTTTGTTTATTGGTATTGGTATTAGTATTGGAGGGCGTAGCGCGTACCGGGTATAAATTAAAGTACGTCCACCACCCTTTAATCGCCGCGTGTCGCCAATGCGCCCGTAATTTCAGAGCTGCTCGTTTCATTTCGCGTGCAACTCATTGACTTACATCGGTTTACCGACATATAGCGACGCCGGGGGAAGTGGGGCGCGATTGCAAGGAAGTATATCTGAATCGTATTATTCAATCGCCATTAAATAACAACGCCGACCCCTGTGGCGCGCTTTTTTTTCTCTGTTCCGTGGCGCTGTAATCGCGCGACGTGTCCCATGAGTTATATTCTTTTGTCCGATGGCGTTTGGACGGATCCAGCGCCGACTATGCGTCCGGGAATGGACACGGTAATGATAAGAGCTTGCGATGGGAGCTTTGATTCGAGTTTCAATTACCGAAATGTGTCGCTCTACGTTAATGTATGGTAAAAATGAGTCGTTTTTTGCAATTTATCTGCGCGGAGTCCCGTACACATTTTTTATTGGGGTCCCGCGATAGAATTTTGGTCAGTTTAGTAAATATTACTGATATTGATGTACACAAGCTACCTCTGTACACGCGTGGATGTGCAAAGACTTCCTATATTTAAAAAAAATTATAAACCTCCTCTTTCTTAGCAATTTGTTTAAATATACTTTAGTCAACATCAACTACAAATTAACATCATAATACCAGGCCCGCATGCGGTGAATTACAGCTTATCTATTGATTTAATTGAAAAATGTTGGGAATATAAGTTGCTTAGAGTTAAGTGATCTCTGAAGGAAAATTGCTTTGACGTATACAGGCTGTTTAGTTTTCCTGGTGCATTGTTTAAGTTTGCTATTTTAAACGCAATACCCTGTATATCATTACATTTTTGGCCATTGTATTTTTAATATTTTTGACATTGATTTTTCACTGATCTCGATATTTTTACGCATAGCTTGGACGCAAATGGAATTTATATTTTACATTTCCTTCTATAATAACTCTAGTTTTTAGGCGTTCAATGATAATTAAGGACATCTACGACTGCGGTAACTTCCTTTATAGAAACAACTTGCAAATAAACAATTTCTCTGGGTTTTCCCTATAATAAAGATCACTTTGACCAATTCTTCTTTAGAAAAATTCATTTTAAAAACAATTAACATAAAAAGAAATACGAAATAAATAACAAAGAAACAAACGGATAATGAGATAAGTGAATTAATTTAAAACACGAAGAAAAATAATTATTTGTAGACGATATGACAGGGTTTTTCCAACATATGAAAACAAATTTGTAACATAATACGATGGAGTAACCGTAAATAGAAAGAAATCCATGTTCTTTTCTTTTTGCCTCTGTTTCAAGAACAAGTTTATCCCTTGCTCAGGTGTATTATGCACATTTTTAGTTTCACGTCAAGCAAACGAAAACGGGGATTATTTTCAAAATGTTATTCGCTGGATCTCTGAATATTACATCAAACAGAAACACGACATTATGCTACAAAATGAACGCAAAAGCCCCACCTGCGATTCAAAGCACAAAATCTCTTGGCTGTCCAACGACATTTCGCTAAATCCACGCTTCAATGCGGACGTCGACGATTCGCAAATCCCTTGCACCCGGTCGTACTCTGAAGATTGCGCTTTTAAAATAGCTGCTGGGCTGCCGCTGCA
The DNA here is from genome assembly GCA_902654985.2 of Oryctes borbonicus. NCBI lineage: Eukaryota > Metazoa > Arthropoda > Insecta > Coleoptera > Scarabaeidae > Oryctes > Oryctes borbonicus. The sequence continues at coordinate 1,766,782 of LR736894.1, forward strand.
CTCATCCCTAGTACGCAACACGCAGATATTTAGATGTAGGGATGTCAAAATGCGCTCGTCCGTCGCCCGACATCGAGGGACATCACTTCGGACAGCCGGAAAAGGCTTTGCGAAGGACATAGATCACTTCGACGGTACTGGATTTTCGCATGTTGTAGTATTGAATTTATTTTAGAGAGGGGATCGGCGTGGGTTGGGATTTAGGATCGCAATTGCGTCACATCGAACTGATTACTGAATGCTGGATGTTGTAGAAGCGGATGAAATTCTAGAATGTACAGTGAAATTCGAAAGCTTTCGAACGTTTTAAATTTATTTGTTAAAAATTTTATTTTGTCTTAGTAACGAACATTGATTTACGTTTTTCGCAAGAGCGCTATGTCGACGATTTGAAATACTGTCTGTTATCAGATAATGATCATAATCAGAAATGAAATAAAATAGAAGGAAGTAGTTTGGTAAGCTTATGCGGTCATCACTTGCATTTGGTTTTCGGGTTGGAATCGTGTCGTTATCGTAGCTGAAGTGTGCAGTGCGTCGGCAAAAGCTACGACAATGATGCGGTTGTCCGACCGGAAAGACCTAAAAACCGACCGAAAACCTAAAAAATAGCCAATCGGAGCGATTTATCTTAGAAACAGTCCCTAGTAACCTTTGAATGAACTTTAGAATTCATATCATTCGGTCATACGGTCAATAATGACGATCTACGCTTCCTCGAAACAGTTGTTCCGGATTAATTAATAAAACTTGTGCGGTGCGGTGTGTGCCAGTACGTTGATGCTATTTGCTATACTACTCCACAGTTCTTGCTATCATTATTACTCTGAAGTAAGGTTTAACATAATAAACCGGAGGTCGTATCAGAGACAATTTTCCGATTTCTCTAAAAACGGCAACCTCTGTCGCTTGCAATTTTATTTGTTGTACTTTGCCGTGATTCCACTTCGATTTCAACTTATTTTCTACTTGAAAGGTGGTTGAAATTTGCCAGTCAATTGCGTAAGCGTTTTTCCAGCCAAGTTATAACTTGACCAAAACACGATTGGGCAAGAAGGGTTTAAAAGCCCTTCCGACCGGACAACATGACAGGAGCCGGAGAAAGATCGTTGGGCTAGGATTGCGTCGGTCGGGACTCTTTTTTTTCCAGAGGATTATCATTTGGAAGTTTTAATAGCTTTACACTCTTCGCCGTTTCTCTCGTTACACGCAATTTAGCTTAGCCCTTTTTTATTGTATCATTAACGTCGAACGGCAGGCGGCAGTAGCCAATGTTCCGGCGAAAAAGAACCGTCCGATTCTTCTGTCCATTAGGCAAGCAAGGGAAGAACCCTTTTTCCAGAAAAAAAAGTCCGTTCTAAGAGTTCGAAACAACAATAATTAGTTCGCAAGAGAGGTACGCAAGTTTTCCGAGTCCAAGCGACTTATTATCGTTATTATTATTGTTATTATTGAAAGAGGAGTACTAATTTTGAACGGTCGCTTATCCTCCGCTGTTTAAACTTAGCGTAGGCGAGTTATATTAAAAGCCTCGTTAAGGGTAATTTCGGTATGAATGAAATTCGTAATTTAAACTTCTGTAACGTTTAAAAGGTGGCTCTAAAATCAGATCAAAGGCATTACCGTAGTTAGTTTTCGTGCTTTCGGATCTTTAATCTTTTTTTAAATTTGCTGCTAACGAAAACGTATTCCTTTTCGATTGTTTATTTAATACTCCAAATGTTATCGCAAACTCTAGGTATAATCTGAGGGAGTCATCTAACGAAGGGATTTACTTTATGTTAAAGCTGTTTTTCAAAACCACCCACAATTTTGCATGTCAACGTAAACTTGCTCCAAGTTAAATTTGACTACCGAAATACTTCACATATGTGGCTCCGTTTAGCACTTCGAAAGATATTATCTCGTAGAGAAGCCTTTCACGTCTGCCAGCAGCGTCGAAAATATAAGAAAATATTGCCTATACCCGTTAGAAGTGACAACAGCGCCATCAGAATTTAGTTTTCCCGTTCACTGTTCCGTTTTAAATATTATAAATTAATGTCGGCCGCTTTTCTGACACCAGATCATGAATCATGGGGTCGGTTAGCTTTTCGAAGAGGGCCTGGCGCAGGCGAACGGAAGAGTTTGAGGAAAACCACTACCCGCTCGCGCTATTCGTAACGGCTTAGTTCTTGAGGGTGGTTTGGGCTCTTGGAAAGGGGCATCAAGTAAGGGTTGACGCGGCTAGACACTGTCACCGTAATTCCTACCACTATTACTCACGGCACTGACTTTCTAATAACGTTTCATAGTAAATATCCCTTAATTTGATGGGTGCTCCGCTCGGTGCGATATGGTATATGGCGGCGGTCGTCTTTTTGCCAGCTACTCGAGCGACTGATGACGACCGCGGCGACAGATTTGTCTATTAAAATTCAATTTAACGGGTCCGCCGTCTTGCTGTTTAGTTAATGGCGATTATTTGCAGCTCCTGTGGAAATCGAGTTGGTAATGTCGGCTTACCGTTAAGCGTTGCTTCTTGTTAGGTGTAGATATAATTCGTTTTTAGAGTAAAAACCGGTTCAGTCAATATGTCTATGGAAATGGAAGGTCTGTTGTACAATTTACGAAAGAAAATGGACTACGGAGAATATGACTTTCGCTTTGATCAAGTAATTTGGTGAATTCTTTTAGAAATGATCTTAATATACACACTGTGTTCCAAACATAATAGATAAAATGACAACATGTTTTGTGCTAGATTTGATTTTCTCGTATTGGCACTTATGAACTAGTTTGATTGAATTATTTGAAAGAGGTAATGGCCCTCCATTTAAGTGTAAAAGAGAACAATTTACGAGTAGGTTTCTTTGCGTACTGTTGCAAGTCTTGTTAGGCGATGTTGGTGGTTTTTCTCCCGAAATAGTTCTTGTTTGAAGGAAACTTTATAATGACACTGGGAATTAGACTCCATCTACCAGAAAACTGAACAGGCAAAGAAATAAAAGGTTGCCTAAATTTAATTCTTTACCTGTTACTTCGTCAAATTTTCCACTCTAAATAGAGGCTTCATCAAGGTGTGCACTTTCAATTATTATAATTAAAAGTTGAAACATTTTGTTGCCAATTGATAAGAAGAAGAGAACACGTAAGAAATTTAGTGTGTAATTTAAAGTTTTGTCGTCGATGGGGACTGATTCCAGCCGTTATTACAAAGTTTGTTGCTTACGAGTACTCGTTGCATCATCTTACGGTTAGTTTAGAACTTCATTCTTATCTACCACATCGTCGTTATACCGTCTGTCCCTGGAATCAGATTACTGATTCGCTGTTTTTTGTTTGGAGAAAGGTGAAACAAATAGTAATGATACCGAAATATTTAAAAACAGAGTAAAACACGGAGTTCGGTAAATTTTATCCAACATGTACAAGCAGCTTTTGGAGAATTTCGAAACCATATTGAGAAGGATACGCTCTTAGCGGTTGCTTTCGAAAAACGAACTTCCGATGGAAGGAAACCAAAAATTTTGACGAGAAGATCGTCCGACAACGCATTAACTATGCGTCTGTTTATTTCGAATTCAAAATAAATCATAATGTCTACGAAGTGCTGAAATTAATTGCCGAATGCCGATATTAATAACATCCAATTTTTAAATTAATTTGCAGGCCACGGTGTAGGTCGCGCTGAACGTCACCGAAGGTTTTAACGATGAAATTCACAATGCGAATGACGCTTAATATATGTTAAATATTGATTAAATGTTATTCTGACATATATAATGGATATTTGAGAGATACTCAAGTGCGGTGTCGTAAATAGAAATAATAAATTGTCATAAAATTTTTAACAGTGCCAAATCCGACCATTCGAGTATTAGGTCTATCGTGCGTCCCTATTTTTAAAAGATGTGCTGGGTTGGAAGCATGCCCGATATAAGCGTGCTTGCACTGCATATTCAGGCGTACGGCAAATACAGCGTTAATCAGTGCAGCATTATCTTATGTATTGGTTTTGCACGCGGGCGTTCAGGTGGCTACCGGGGGGCTTGGGTTTAAACAAATTGCAATTGGTATCGCTTTGTATAACTCTATCACTGTTCCTTGAGGTTTGGGTTTTCATCTAGTTACGATTATAAATACAGATATGTTACGCCTGAATAGGCACAAAACTCTCATTTTTGAACATTCTCTTCTCTAGATAGGTAAAAATGTAAATGTAAATCAATTACTTACTAAGATAAGCGCTGCATATAACTAATCACCGTACAAAGGTAAGGGTGATTAGTTATGCAATATGTAAAAACATACTGCGAAGAATTGGATGTATTGCAACGATTCCAAATGTCATTGCAAACTTCATTTTATGTAAAGAAGTCTATTCAATGAACAATTCTATAAAAGGCCAAGCTCGTTCTTCCAATTCTTCGTAATTCACATATCTACCTTGACGAACATGCTACAAGTATCTACATACATCCAAAGGACCATACACACGAACAACCCATACCTATAAAGATGTATTCACGACTTACCCGTTCGCATAGGGAAGAATCGATTCGAAAGGAATGCTTAAAGGAGCAGCAGTATAGTGGCATCGTTTCTCGCGAAGAGACCGGAACGATGGCACCAAAAAAGTACGAAGAGGAAACCCCGTGCTGTTGCACGAGAAGCAAGCGCAGGCTAAATCTTTATTAAAGTTATTCCGGGATCCTATTTGTACGTGCTCTAAACCTTTCAGCGTCGAACTACGGCGGAAAGAAGAGGACGAGCACCAGGACGAAGCGGAGAAGGAAGGGTAGATACCGTTCCCGTTTTTCAGCGAAAAAAGCTCTTTGCTTACAAAGCATGTTATTACTCGTTAGACGCATTCATGATACCTATCAAAATGGACTTCAAAGGAGCACCAGCAACTCATTTTTAAAATGCTTATTTTGTCTGATGCCGTTGCGCCATCTATGTATCTTCTCCGAGACGACAGACTCTCCTTATAAAAGACGAAATCTTGGAGAGAACGAGGACGTATGTGATCGTCCGGACCCTTTTATCTTCTCTTCTACATGAACGTATCTTATCTCTAACTATCTATGCATCTATCTCGCTCTATCCGACTCGTTTTCCAATTTGCACATTGATATGTTTCTTTTTTCCCCTTTCAGATTTACCCTACGTGAACTTCCCGATCCCCAGTTGCGTTTTCATGGTCTACGGGGGTTTGGGTTTAGAGGTGGTTGAGAAGGAAGCGTAGCGAAACCAAAACCAACCCGCCTATCAGAATAGAATAAATTTTCTTTCTATCTGGATAGCGAAAGATGGACGATGTATCCTCTGAAACGTTAGAACGAAGCGGACGATTCGAAAAGGAAAAAAAAACTGCAGCCAATATCTATTCAAATTTCATTGACATGTCATAAATACAAATACGCGGATTACGATCTGCATCGCGGTGATTAAAGTCATTTCCATAATGTAACGAGGCCCTCTGTGGCGGCAATTTGTTTCGGCTCTGTAATTCCGTTTGCTTCTAGAAAAAAAGGGCTTCGGTGGTGGGTGTATTGCGAAACTTCGACTAAAAAGTTTTGTTGGTTAAAAAGGCCAAATTATATTACTGCTACCTTGAATTGTTTACGTTGAAGATCTGATAATAATACTTAGTTTTAGTTAAAAAAATTATCGGTGTAGAAAGGTTCTCGGTTATTTATTTACTGAGTGGGAACCGACGATATCTTGAAAGCTATAATTGCTACAACGATGGGAAAGATTTTTTCATAACTAAAGCTAATATATAATAGCTACTTTAGTCCGTCAAAACTCTTCAAACACGTTGTTCACGTAACATCGTACGCAAACTCGCCCTACATTATCTGCATTAGATCATACAAATAAATGCCATACTATCAACCGCTTTCATGCATAAGGCATCGAACAACCTATTTCTTATTTCGGTCGTGTCGGCGAGGATTTGTCGTACGAAGCATAGCGGACAAACGAACCGCAACGTCGATCCAAGAGATGCCAACAACGTACCGACAACAGACCAGCTCCGTAGTAAACCTTGAAACAACCCTTTTGCCTGTTGTTGGCGGTTGAGAGTAAGAAAACGACGACTTACGTAGTAAGATTTCAGCGAGAGATCTCCCCGCCTAGGATAGGCACACAGGTCTTTTGATACGGTTGTATGTCGCCTCGTACAAAGTACGGGAGAGAGAAAGAGACAAATACGTATCCATATACCCGAGATGTTTGTACAGTTGATTTCTGGGTGTATCTCTCTTCTCTTTGCCTTCTCCTGTTTATATTGTTATGACGTTACAAATAGAGCGTATAATCGTCTATGTAAACAGCGTACGCAGCGACTCCTTTTATTCTGATTAAAATGCTTCCCTCTCTTTCTTATACTGGCCTGCTTAATGCGTCTTTCTCCGGTGTTTTTCTCTTGACTCCTATATTCGGCCGCTTTTATTTCTGAGCTTGCAGTTGCAGTTGCTTTTTGCCTTTTTCCCTTTTTATTGGTTGCTGCAGCGACGTGTGAGCTTAATTAATTACTCGTGGTAGCTTTTGTTGAAATTTGTGTATCATAACAAAACCCTACCTGTCCGTAAAGTTTATTAGGTGTGCATACCGTTTTGTTATTTACAATCGACCTGTATAAGTCTGTAAATATATAGGCTGTACTTTAAATAATAATTTTATTATTACTCCCCATTAAATTGTGGCATAGATAAAATAAACAAATCAAAAATTTCAATGAGTGTTTTTGAGCTTTTTCGTTGCTAAAATTTGATTAAATCTATTCATCACATTCATCGTGACTTCTATTTTTTTGGTTTCTGTGTATTTTTCTGATGTAAATGTTTCCGTGAGTAGCTGATGCATATTTAATTCTTTATTCTTTTTTGAGCTCTTTTCTAGCATTGTAAAGTAAAGTATTCACCATCATTGTTACTTTCCCTTTATAAAATTGTCACTATTTTATCCTTTGAGTTGGCGATCCTTCTTACTGCGATTCGCTCTGTATTTGTAATTATTTCGTTTTAAGTTTTACCATTATTAGATTGTTTTTTTACTGCAGTTTGATGGCATCTTTAATTAAAGCTTTCCAAAAATACTGACTCCAAAGTATATCTTCATATCAAGCGTAAAAGCTTTTTAAAGCTAACTTTGACCTTTTTCTCTGTGAGTGTCTTTTCTAGACTAAATTCCCAATGTTAAAAAAGATTCGATTGTTGCTCTAAGATAGTACGATTCGTATTACTAACCTTCAAATAACAGATTTTGCAAGGAGTGCTATAATTCCCGAATGCCTCGATAAACAATCTCATAAAAGTAAACATATTAGGTATTCTACAATAGAATTTTCTGTGTGACATCAAAAAAAGCACAGAAATATTAAACCCAATCTCAATCTTTTTCCCCCATTTATATTCAAAAAATCCATTTACGGGGTCAATATATACTTTTGTAGAAAAAACGAACATCGCCGTATAGTAGATTTTTTATTCAGGAACATTGGAAATTCAAATTTTCTATTTATCTGCTTTTTTTCTGGGGATTCAATGGAAGAGCGCTGTTAAGGAAATTTATTTTTCAATACAGCAGACTGCTTCGTATACATGCTGGGCTTGTTGGCGCACCAAAAAAAAATACATTTCCTCCCATGCAGGGTAATATTTATTTTTTAGAACGATATCGTTTGAAATTGGTGCATTTATTTGGACGCTAAGATTTTTCTCTACAGATTCTGAAACAACTGGATTAGCAGCGTTATTTTTAGATCTTCTTTATTTAATTTGGATTTACTTTCCAGAAGTTGTGAGCTTAAGAAGACGTAGCTTCACGCGCAGCTTATCTTATCTCAAGGTAAAATATTAATATTGCACCTCTTCCTGTCGCCTGTCCGTATCGTAAGTGCACCTTAATATATTAGTCGAGTGGTACGTAGATTTAGCGATCCATTTCTAATTCATGCAGTAAGTAGCAGACAAGCAAATGCTTTGCTTATGAAGACGCGACATCGCCTACAAGCCGGATCAGTCGAGACTACAAGCCTTTTAAAGCTTCGTACATTGGAGTTGCTGTTTACAAATTTATGAGAGACCGTATTTTACTCTTAGTTAAGATAAAACGAAACGAAAGAAGGTACTATAGAGATATAGGTATTGCGTTAAGAAAAACTTTAAATTTCAAACAGTTTAGAAATTATTGAAAAATACCGAAAATCTTGCAACTGTTTAAAGTAAAATATCTACATAATTATAAGGGTATGGAAACATGTTTCATGTGAAAGTCGTTTAGTTTCATAGCTACATTTACAAGTGCTAAAAAATAAAATTAAAAATGCCGCCTTTCGAGGCACCTATAGGAGCTTTTTCATTTTAAATACACACTATATTGGATTGCAGGAAATATTAGAGAATTTTGAAGTACCATGACACGCTCCCAACTCTTAGACATGACAGAAGTATACTTTTATGCCTCAGTTTTCTTGAAAATTATTTGATTTAGGCAAAGGTCTTACTTCCAGCGTATAGGAAATGCATGCTTCCAGCACATAGGAAATGCATTTTCTAATACGTAGCATTAATAATATGAGTAATGGATGCAACAATTTCGGGCAAATAGGAGCGGATCGATCGAATTAAATCAAATAATCCTATTACTGTCGCCATCCGCCCGAGGACCAAATTGTCTCTTGTGAGATCAGCTTAATCCGAAGAGCCCGTTAATGTGTCTATTTTTTAGCTTTCTCTGTTTTTTTTTTTGTTATAATCTTATAATGGACTAAACCGAAGCTGTCCTTGCACAGCCGGAAGTATTTGAACGCTAGGAAAAACAAATTAGACAGGATAAAATGTATAGAGCGAACTGCTTTGACAGGAGATAATAAGATTTAAATTATTGGGCAATTTGTTGTAGAATCACAGCAAATGAAGTGACAATTGTTGCCAGATTTTAAAGTTGGTTCAACCATTTTACATGGTTTATGTCCAAACCAAAGTTATGCTAGTAACTACGTAAAAGCCGGAAAAAAACAAAATATGCCTGGATTTATCCTTTCCTACCGGTTGCCTACTTGTGTGCGTTTTCTTTTTTTTGTCACCCGTCCGTTCGGGTTGTTAGGTATTCTGTTGTGTATATTTGCATATTTACAAATATTTATATATTTGGCTATTGTTTGTAAGTAGCCAATGGTATAGCATCAAGGCCAATAACAATAATCAATATGTTTCCTCGCAACGAATTCATTGCATCATCCTGGCGTCACAGGAAACAATTTTCCTATCCGACCGAAATCTCTATTGCTGAGTATTATATTTTTTTAGGACATGTTAGTATCATTGAATTCGCCTCTCCATTTCCTTTTCAATAGTCTAAAAATATATAGGATTTCTATTTCCAATAAGAGAGTTAACGTTACTTTCGGTGAGACGGAAAATGTAATTGATGTGCGGATTACGCCAAGAGTTAGTTCAGACAAAAATAGAAACGGATCCATTTTTTTTAATGGTAGCTTAAGTAGACAAAAAATTAGTGCGGGGAGACATCGAGGGCAGGGATACTTAGTACCTCATACGGTATAGACTGTCAAATATGTCACATATCTTATTTTTTTTATAACGTACCTAGAATTTCCATTATTTTATTACATTGTTGGCAGAAAACTCCCACGTTGATACTTTCAACAATTAGATTGCACACAAAAGAATGACAGACTAAATCGATTCAAAAAATTGAACCGATTCAATCGTAAACCTTTTACCAAAATGTAAAAAGTTATGTATATTATTACTTCTATGTTTGGATTCAATTAGGTTACATATTTCGTTTTGTAATTAATGGAGGCCGCCAGCATTCGCTATGAAAAGGGAAACAACAAAGCGTAATACGTTTAGATACGTAGTACGCATTTCGCTTTTTCGAAATGGAAAAAGTTGTCACTGCTTCCAATCACGTAGCTGCATTAATCGAACTTTATAATCTAGAAATGTCTGCAGGACGTAATTTCCGTTTTTTGCGAATATCAACATTCTCTGTACAAAGAGAGTAGCTACGGTCAGTACAGAGATATCTGCATATGTATCGGTTGTATACGCGATGCAACTTCATAAGGGAGAAAAAGCCCTAGTAAAATGGGACCAAGTCGAAAGCAGCTGGGTTTGAGTAGTCCGTACAGACTAACGCGTCGCACAGGAGTCGCGTGCTCATATTTTACCGATTAATTATAAACGCAATTTGCGGAACACCTGGGCGATATTGAAATAAAATAAGGCTGCTTTCGCTTGTTTTTACCCCGTATTTTCTCATTAATATTGGATACCAGATGGGGACAGCGTGGTAAATTAATATACCGTCGCGTATAAAACCGTTAATACACGTAGGTTTGCGCTTTCGCTGAAATACATGCCACTATCGTATAGAACAGTAGCATTTTCAAATAGAAATAGAGGTTGGGGTTATCAATATTTGGAATTACAATGGTATGACAGGAATTCTCGGGTTACGAAGGAACATTTTGGATGAATTTTTGTTTCTTAAACCTAGAGATGGTTCTAGATACGAAACGTGAGTTGAAACAGATTCGGCAGAATTTTCGCGCGACTTATATCATATGAACTCTCCTTCGAACTATTAACCCTTCTTCGCCTTCCCACCCTGAATCTTCCATACGTCAAGGAGAGCCCCTATTAAAGGTACTGTACGTAAGTGAATTAGTTCTATTTAATTTCAATCATATAAGTTTTTATTAATTTCTGTATGTAAAAGAGAAACCGAGCGGTATTCTACGAAATTTTAACAAACATCAACTAATGAATGGTATTTATCATCGGTAATACAGATTTTGACAAAAAACGCCCTCCGTCACGAAACACTTCATCCCCGTGCAGTAAGATAAAATAAAGCAGCCGAATTCTTTCCAAAACTCCTGTATACTTCTCTATTCCGCATCCTATATGTTACGCAGACATATTTGTCATTATTAACCTTGTGTAATATTCTGGGAAACACAAAGCCGTCGATACACATCAACAACTCACACCCTTCAACCCTCACCAGGTCGTTGTTCGACCAACCAGTGCATGTTTTTCAATTTCGCAGACCTGGCGATGATGTGGACGATGAGTCACCGCGTGTCGTTACGGACAGGTGAACAGGGTGAGCGACGCCGACGTTGCAAAAAATGCAGTCCGCACCGATCCCCTTTCTGTCGACACGCACACGAACCTGCAGTGACGTATCTAATCTGCGATCTCGTGTATTCCGTAGTGTAATCGCATTCTCGTTTCTATCGTCACTGCTGATCCCCTTGCCAACTTGTGTTAGTATAGAGGTAGATAGTGAAGACTGTAAAATTCAAAGAGCGAAAAGGAAAGGCAATTTGTATGCTGTACGAAATGCAAAACACGCAGCGGCCTTGCTAGTTCACCAACATATGGATGAAATTTTGAAAATTATTACTTTTGTAATATTTAAGTCAAGGAAAATCAGAAAAATTACGGGTATTGGGTGTGGATCAGGGAAAGTCAGGAAACATTGAAGATTCTGGCCAAATATCACGGAAAACTGCAAATAATCCAAGAAAGTCAGAGAAAATCATGCGCGAAAAATTGTTGTCCACAATGAAAGAAATATCTTTTCTTTTTCACTCACTGAGATTTTCCCAAAAATTGTTTTTAAGTATATAAGTGATGCTGATTGGAAAAACTGAACTTCAGTTAGAAAATTTCACATTTAAGTTTTATAGTGTCTGGAGATTTAAAAGAGTTTCAATTGTATGAACACATGGTTCACAAAGTGCTTTATTCGAATGCATCAAAATCTTAAAGTTGCCTTTTTTTGAACTCTTCAATTCCGTTCAAATTATATTTATGATTTAAGGTGGATCTCCTTGTTCAGCATCGCATTTAATACTAATTTTGAAATAAAAACGAACGGTTATTTAGACAGTGGAGGCCATATTAGGAAAAGAAAAACATTAAATTCTGTTTTCTAACTGTTACCTAACAGAGTTCAGAGTTAGGGAAATATTTTCTTGCATAACCAAAAAAAATTCTAAGATCTCAGCAAACAACTGAATGCTTACTCATGCATGTGGTCTAGTATAATTGACCATTTTTTTCTGAAATACTTTTCTTCTTTATGCCTTTGGATCAAAGATAAAATTTTAGATTGCCACACTGTATATCAGCTCACTATACCTTAATAGACGTTCCTCGCGACCGCTACCCTTCCCAATCCCAAAATCTACGTCCACGATGACGACACGAAAACAAGTTATTAAACTTTCGATAGGAGCCGATTAGTCAACAACGGATAATTCATCATCATTACCAGCAATTAGTCGGTCGAACGTTGTTCTATCGTTAACTTTCCCACAGCACGCGCCCCATCCAACGAACCTAACGTGTGCGTGAGAGTCGAATGTCGAATCGTGCAGGTAATATGTCTGTGGTGGTACTTTGACAATATCGAGGATAGAGGAAATATTCAATTTCGACATGCGAATCGGCTAGAATTTGTTGAATGTGAAGAAAGTTTTGGAATTGGTTGTTGAAATTTGAGCTTTTTTAACACATTCCTTCGGCTGAAGTGCTATATTTTATGCGGAATAAAATAAACAAAATATCAGAGAAATTTTCGTTAGTTGTATGATATTTCTGTAACCATAAATTTTTTTTTTTTTTCGCTACTGTAAATAAACTAAATAGACTTGCTCGACTAAGTTTGAATAAAATGAGCGTGTTTAATGTTGAAAGTTCGGCGACTAGTGTTTGCATTGCAGGAGCTATTTTAAAGGCATTCAAGTATGTCTCCGCACCACACAGATTTAATTAAATAATCCGGGACGGCCGTTTCGAGGATACGAATGATCCCCATTCTCAACCGATGTGAGAAACCTTAGTTTCCTTGTCTGATTCTGTCAAAAATTGTTTGAGAGGAAGATTTTGTGCGCATGACGAAGCAACCTCTGCTAAAGAAAGACTGGAACCAGTTATTTAAAGTAAGAATACGCTTACGTCTAGTCAGAAACAACCATCAACTCTTTGTATTTAAATTATAGTCCCTTCTAGTATTATTGTTCAACTTCCATAAGACTAAAATTTGGCCGTTGGAAATATCCTGCACACTTAAACAAAACTAGCATCTATGGGCATAATCCAGTACTTGTACTGAATGCTCCAGTTCTCGAAAATGTTTATAGACCTTCGTATGACGAAAACACCAACCTAAACCATCTTATACTGGGACGCAATCAGCGAACAATTGTATACAGTCGTCTTTATGTATTAAATAATATCGCAACACTTATATAATATAATGTATGGTATACACCCTCACGACGGACGTATTATCTGGATAGGAATCCTCAGCTGTATTAATAATTTTAATATGCAACCTACAGCATTCAAAATTCTAATTAGGTACCAACATAAGAACACAAAACTAAAAAGCATGCATATACCCTGTACTTGTATAAGTAAAATAACAAGCACCTAGAATGCTAGCTAGATTTTGCACAACATTTAATCTAGGGAACTGTTCGGAGAACAACTGCACGTCGTTGTTAGATAATTTTTAGTAGCGTGTTATCGTACGTAAAAGCAGTAGTACGACGAACGAACGAGGTTTGGCCATCTTTACGTTTCGAGAGGAGCAGAGAAACAATTTACCAAGCCAGGGACGTATAATAATTAAGAAATATAGAGAGATAGAGACGGAGAGTGTTAGGCAAGCGCGGATACTCGATCCCGCATTGCAGAGGATATTAGAACGACGTGTAAATAGAGTACTAAAGCCGTTGCAACAATATTAATAAATAGACGAGGAAAACAAAGGACACACCCCCGTCAGCGAGAGGAGGATAGGTTTGGCTTGGGTTTAGCGATGTGATGCTATACGGCTTAGGGTTTAGCTAGAACTTCACTGGATAATCATGACAATGGAATTTATGTTCTCATTTTAATTGCTTAATTTTATATAGACGTGGTTTTCAATAATACTTCTTATTAAGTTACGTCTTCCATACCATAATCTGCGAGATTATGACATGGAGTAAGCTCTATTTGAAGCAAAGGTTAGAAATAAAGATAATATTATGTTTATTAATATTTCTTTTAGAGATACGACACGTTAATTTTTTATTTACTTAAACTGTTCCACTAATTTAAAGCAATATAATAGATTTATATAATTATAAAATGTACCTAAATAGATACATTACATTTAATTTACCGATCAAGGGCGACGTGTTACTTCTGTGTACATTACGTGGCAATCCAACAGCCGGGTGATGGCCAGCTGTGATGAATTTTTTACCCGCTGACGAATCAGTCAATCAATTATTCACGCAACATAGCTTTTTCCATTTGTTCCGATTTCGTCTTTTTTATTTGTCGACTGCTGTTACGGCTGATTGCTACCTCATGTGGTTGAGGTGTCTACGAGAATATGAAGTCCAGCAATCTGAACGTATATCGCGTGTTATTTAGGCTAGTGTTTCAGTTATTTTTTATTAATAATAGCGTATTTTTAAGGTAAAAGTAGAAATAGAAGCGTCAGGATCGATTAAAGGAGGTATCTATAAGATTAACCACTTTTAATTGCGAATAGCGTATTATAGAGCAAGGCACTACACAAAATCCAAGTCACTCCACCAATACCTTATTTCGTCCATAAACCTAAATTCCTCGGAAAACAGAAATCTAATACCAAAGGTCACATAAACCGACTTAAAATATTTGAATAAAAACAATTTTATATTGATTGAGATATAAACGTAGATGTGTTATTCGACTGAACGGTACCCGTGATGTCTACAGAACGGCTGAATTCTGCAAATAAACACCAGCCGTATGTGCATTAAGTGATTAAAAATTGATTTGTTTTTAGCTCGAATCAACTTTACTTACTTAATTAAAAACGAAAAAAAATGCGATTGAATCTTGAAGTTCTTCAAGAATGTAAGCTTCCTTTGTTCTATAAGGCACCAAAGTATGATTTTATTTTGAAGATTTTTAGATATCTAGATCAAAATATGTCTGAAATCCTCTCGTATTTTAGGTATTTTATTCCACCTGTTAGGTGCTGATTGAACGATTGCTTTTGAAAGAAATATTATAATACTGCAAGATTGCAATAAATTCTTCTAAAAATTTGTAACGTGTGAAGTTACACAATTATCAATTGCATTTTATAATATGTCGTGCTTAGTCCATATATTACCAGAATTTTTAGCAATCTATTGGATTGTTTATTTTTTCTTTGCTCAGAGCTTTTTGGCTTCATCCAGATATACCAAAAATATTTGTTAAATTATAAATAAAAAATATAGTGCCACTAACATAAACAATCAAACAATACGAAATAAACAATGAGAAATTTTTTAGCAATTCTAATTCAAGCTTCATGTCCTCTATGAATTTCTTAATGTAAGAAGCTTTTTAAACGGCGAATCTGGTCTGATGTCTGATTTTAGATTCTACTCCCGCTCTTTCGTACTTGAATGAACTACTCTAACGCAGAATAAGTTTAGTGGTTACAGCTTTTATAAATGCGGACATGTAAATACATAAATAACATATGTATATAGAAATACATAAAATAATATCGAAAACAGACGAAAAAGATAAGAAAAATGTTTCCTTTTTGTGTTCTTTATTGCATCCTTTCGAGAAACTAGCTCTGAATTTTGGAGTTTCCACGGGAGATTGAGTCCGGATCTGGGAAAATCTTATAATTAATTCTTATAGCCAAATAATATATTAAAATAATATTTGATTAGATGCCAAGTAATACTTACAATTTATGTTTGCGTATTGGGTTGCTTGCCTAAAAAATTTCTAAGACGTTTTTAATATAAGTGTCGCTAGCATTTATACCGGGTGTGGCAACTATCTCTATGCGGTGAAATATTGTCTAATCATTTAACGGAAAAATGTTGGGAATAAAAGTTGCTTAGAAGTAAGTGATCTACGACGAGAAATCATTTTGTACAGAGCGTTTAGTTCCTGTGGTATGTTGTTTAAGTTTGCAATTTTAAATGGGACGCTCTGTATATCATTACACTTTTAGATGACTTGATAAAAAATAGAGCAAACCTGTATCACATATCATATGCTTAAAATGAATGAGATATAGGCTTTTCAATGAAAAACTTACCTTCTCAAAAATTTCATATTTTATTTATTTGTAATTATTTTACAATAATTTTTTACAGTCGCTGTGGCAATAGTTCAAGTTCACTAATCAATATCAAACATCTTTATTATATCATACAGAATGTTCAGTAAATTATGCCGGAGAAGATTGGACAAGACAGACAAGTCCCTTAAATTTTATGCTTTGGTCAGACATATTCCATAATAGCGGGTATAAATATTCTAAAATAAATGTATAGAAACAGGTGTATTGGAAGAGAATAATCAGTAGCATGAGTTAAATAACAAGAACAAATTTTCCTGTCTTCATACACAATAGCCAATTGTTTCCTAGCAAAAACTTACAGAAGTAAACAATTGCCTTCTTGGGATTCTATGATCCTTAAAAATGGGCGAATTCTAAAAATCAATTTATTTCCTGAATCTAATTCAATGATATATTTCCATAATTGTACAATTTAAATAATAAAACCCCCCCCGATTTTGTGAACGACAAATGTAGCACTAATTTTGAAAAAAAAAGAACAATGCTTCCATCAGAAGCTGTGCTACTTAAGCGTTATCAATAATTAAACAGAAAATTGTGTGCTGTAGCATAGTAGCAAACGTTCATGGATGGACATATAGTTTATTTAGCTTAATTAAAGACCTCAATTTTACGTTAATTATTTTCGAACCTTTTCAAGCAACGTATTTATTCACCTTTCGACACGAACGTACGTTGCTACATTAGGCGTGCATCGACTAAAATAACAGCCGTCGAAATTAGTTCATTCGATGCTACTAGCAACGCTTTTACCTACATACAAACGTAGGATACGGATATATATTAGTGCATACTCTATTTAACCGCGAGCACCATTTTCGTTCGTGTTTATTTTACGAAACACTTTTGTAAAGCAGACGCTCAGCATACCTGCCAGGCCCGTACGTTTTGTGGGAGTACACAGGGTCGTAATACGTATAACAACTTGCTACATTACGTACAACATTCGTTCTGCCATGGTTCCACCTTCGAATGCATGCGTTCACGTTGAACTCGCGGGAGTATAGTCTCCGAGCCTGTGTGTGTGCAGGAGTTGTATTTTTAGTTTTGCCGTAGGAGAAAGGTTTACAGAAAAAGGTACGCGGACACCTCTACACGTACCTACTGTTTACAGGGACTGAATATTTTCTGGAGTATTTATTTTAACTGCCTCGCAGCAGTAGTATGTTCATTTTCTATCTGCAGTTGACGTTTTACGATTTATATGTGTGTATGTGGGTTGTCTCTGCGTTTAGGTGTAGAATGTAGTTTGCGTACTCATTTTAGGTGCGGGATTTTTTTTCCTCCTAACACTAACAAGAATTGTATTCCAGAACTGTATTATACAATGCTATAGTTGGGAGTGTTAAGCGTTTTATTTCAGAGAAAAATGTTGGGACAGCAAGCCCTTGTATTTTATGTATAAAGTAAGAAGAATTTATTGATACTAAGAATTACAATTTAATCCAATAGAATATATAGTTGTAGATGAAATTAAACTAGCTTCTAAAATTCGAATATATTTTTGCGCATTAACAGTCTCATCTACTAACTGCCCTGCATAACAATAACACTTATCGGGAATGTTACCGTTCGCGACTGTCTTCAGACAGTATCCTTTTCAGTTATTGTCGAAAAACGACCAGGACTTTTTCCATTTGCTACAGAACCTGCTTCTGCGTATTTTCTAATTAAATCAGCAATCTTTCGTTCGGTTTCTCCAGATTTACGTAATTTAACAATCACTTTTCGATATGGCTTTACCAAGCGCCATGGTTTCGCGAAGTCTAGATGCAGATGTAATGAAATGGTGATTATTTTGAGATGTCCGAACGGGCCTCCGTAAATAGTGTTAATTTAGCTTAGTTATCAAGAAGTTGCTAGCTTGGCTATTGAAACGCGCGGCCATTTTTAGGGAAGTGTTTCTTGTTTAACTGATGTAATATGGGATGATGTAAATATGTAAATTTTTTAATTTCAAGCGAGTCAACCATTTCAATAATGTAATTTTGGTGACTCCTCTTTACTGTTTGCACATTAACATGTTAATAAGCACATTGAATATTAATTTTATTCCGCGCGTCGCGCGAAATCTCGTTTATTCATTTCTTCCCACGCCAAAACACACACATTCTTCACAACTTCAATCCAAATTAAAAGCATCCGCCCATAACAAAGAATCCTCATTAAATTACCGCCCGGGAAACTTCTCGAAACGGAATATCTCCACTCTCCCTCGATTTCTCCTCGTCTCCCTCACTGCGATGGCGCGCGGAGTAAAAATTGCAATGGCACGATGGCGTAAGGAAAGTATTTCCTCTTTAATACTTCTTTGTAACCTCTGGCGTACTTGAAACATGCTACTTGATGACTTGTGAGAAATTTTCATTTCCGGCGCCGCTCGTCTTTCCTTTTCATTATTACCTATGGCTATAACGTTCATCTCGACGTGGCCGGCGCTCCGTGGAACCGCTAGAAAACTGGAGAAAGTTTACCCCACGCCGGAGTCGCTCCGGAAAGCAGCAAAAAAGTTTTCGGTTACTATGCGGGAGCGTTGTGTGTGTGATATATATCAAGGGGAAAAAAATTGGAAGCTAGTATAATGACAAAGTTCGCGCGATTTCGACCGAGGATAATATTGGTAAATCGTTAAACTAAATAAATTACGCGTGAAGTTTCCTTATTAAAACTTGTCACGTTGTCATGTACGTTTTGCTGCCTTTAATATTTGTGAACGTTAACAAGCCAGACAATGACGATGAGGAAAAAGGAAACCATGCAACACAAGGAAAGAGAATAACAGCTACACACACTGGCTTTGAAAATGATCAGCACATTAAATAATAAAAAGAAACTTTGTTCTCATCAACATGTGTACAATAAAACGGTTTCCATTCATACTAATAATAATTTAAGTAAGCTAAGTATTGTTACGTATTTGCTTGTTACGTGAGAAACTTTTGTTCATTATAAAAATCGTTTTGTTTCTTGTTTTGTATTTTATAATTTTCAGATCAATGATTAAATCGGGTCACCCTCATTGCTCCGAGTTGTGTTTGAAGGTGGAAATTGAGCGTGTGTAATTGTTGATTCTGCAAGCTTAGTTTATTTTATGAGTTCAATTTTTTTTATGGATTTTATGAATATGTGCCAATAGTAACTGAAGTTGTCACCTACACGCATCTGTTGACGTCCTCGATTAAAAAAGTGGTTTAATATGAAGAATATTTTGCCAAAATTGCAGTCAAAATGAAGATTAACGCTTTTTC
The DNA here is from genome assembly GCA_902654985.2 of Oryctes borbonicus. Taxonomy (NCBI): domain Eukaryota; kingdom Metazoa; phylum Arthropoda; class Insecta; order Coleoptera; family Scarabaeidae; genus Oryctes; species Oryctes borbonicus. The sequence goes on from LR736894.1 coordinate 1,786,215, forward strand.
AAGACGATTCCGGATCATTTTTGACCAGGTATCGGCTCTTTCGAAGTTTGTGCTTTTTTGAAGAGTATCTTATAGCCAGCGTAATAAGTAAACCCTATCGTACACTCACCCCGATTAATTAAACCCAATGTTATTTTTACCGCGTTTCGTAGCAAAGAAAAATAGAAAATCCACATTTCTAGCGAGAGCACGACGTATATTATCAATCTGAATCAGCGTTTTTCCGAGAATCCGCTCTTCATCTAAACAAATTTCGCGCGTCAACAAAGGTCATTAACAGTTGTACGTATTTCCAACGCTTAATAATATTTTAATAACGATATCAATGTTATTTTAGGTAGATTCGCGTACGAAACCGTATTTTGCTTGGTAAAACGGAAAGATATCGTTCGGCAATTCGTGTAGAATAACCTCGAGTGTCCCCATATGCGAACAGCGCACTTATAATGAAATCGATTGAAAAAATCAATAAAGGCCTATCCCCTTTTCCAAGAATTTTCCTCTACCGTTGGAGGAAAATTCAGACGACAATGTATCTACGTCAACGAATCAACAATTATCGTATTCACATTTAGAGGAGTAGCAGCGAGTATGTGTGCTGTAAAGGAGGCCAATAACAATGCGGATCAAACGCAGATATACACTGTGTTACTTGTAATTGTATCCCTCCAATACAAAGTGGAAAGTTTACCACACGCGGACGGCTCAGTCGGAGGGCAGCAAATTCAGTGTTAATCAGTACAGGATTATGTTACGCATTGGCTTTGCACGTGATCGTTGAGACGGCTAGTGGCTGCATCTGGTATCCCTTTGTATAACTATGTAACAGCTCCTTCCTTTAGGGTTTGAGTTTTGATCTGTATTCATATATCGTGCTTGAAAATGATATAGTTAGACAGGCGTGATACTGAACTCTTTTAATGCAACACTTTATTTATCCGCTGCAGTTCGAAAAGGCGCTCTTTTTAGGGTTTAAAAGTTATTTACAAATGAAAATAAATGGGTTGAGAAATAACAGAGGTACTTATGAAGATATCATTGGAAAATCAAGTAAGTTGATAGGCTCTATTACATTGCAGCAAGTGATAACACTGCCAAAGAAACTGGCTCTTCTTGCTAAATCTTTTATTTTAGCAAACCACAACCCATTAAGATTTCACTCGTTTTGAAATTAGTTGCTGAGGTTGACTTTCATTAATTTGCCAATATTTACATATCCACTTGCAAATGATTCAAATATTACCAGATATCCTTTTTTCGCGCTAGTGTTTATTATTCCCGATCTTCTATATAGAATTATTCCTCATTAACGCTTGCTTTCCATTAACGTCGTGTATCTAACCTATCCTCCCTATATCCCCAGCGACTTACCGGCACCGTCGCACGATCCGGCAGCGTTTTCCCAACGGTAAGGCACGTCGACCGACCGATAGGCTACCTTCCCCGCACGTCCAGCCGCCGCCTATCGATTAGGCAAATAATACCTGCGGCATTTATTGCTTCCGATTCGTGTTGCCTTTATCGCTTCTCTCCCCTCCATCCTCCGCCCCTTTCCCGCGCTTCGAGCGGGCTCACACCGAATTTAATGCAATTAACTGGATGAGTTATGCGCGTATGTAGTTGAAAATCGTCCGCGTCAAACCCAGTCGTTTCTAATTGATGATGGTCGTATTCCGACGTTGGACGATGGTAGCAATCGTCCCGGTCGTTTCTCCTGGATGATGGCTATATTTATTTTGTTTATTATTTATTATGATCATCACCGGCAGCAGCCAGTCGTTCTGAGCCGCTCTGTTTTGATGGATTGATGGGATTTTGTTCTATTGACAGGTTCAATTCTTTTTAGCGAAATTTTCGATTTTGATGCATTCTTATTCGACGTTAAATATCGACGTTGTGTAGGTTACGTAATCAATCACAGCAGCCATATATGCCTACAGTCCATACGTAGAAAAAAGATTATGGGAAGCAAGTAATAATTACTTGTAGGAAGTAAACGGCGCTTTTGCATATATGCAACGAAATACTCTCTTTCAATAAAATAGTACATTCAAGAAATTCTATTTTCTTGTCTCTAGATATTCCTTTTTTGTGCGCACGATTCTTATAAATGAAAAACAACAAGCTGTGGGAATATCTTAATTTATATCCAGGTTTTAAAAAATATATAGCAACGAAGTTTAAATGATCCATTCTGGACCCATTCTTGAATTACATGTAAATAATAATAATAATTTATTCGGTCTTGCGTACAACAAAATTGAAATAGGACAAGTCAAGGAAGTAATGATAATAATGATAGAAGGTATAAAAATGACGTACACGAAAAATAAAGACTTAATGCTCGGAGAAACAGATCTGATTGATGACGAAAGAAAAGCTATTGCTTCAAATATATTTCAAACTCGTTCAAACTTTTAAATTCATTTAACGTTCTGGCACGTTAGTTTTTGGTTTTAATAAATTGTAAAAATATATATCTACAAAATTAAAAAAAATTGGTCCATGCATGTATGTAAATGAAAAGTTTGTAAATATAGATCTAAGTGACAATCAACGAACCATTCTCTCTGAGTGCAGCAAAATAACAATATCCCTCGCTTGTCCAAAAACTATAACTCCACAGGCTATAGCGATATACGCAATATGCTATTGAGCATTTGTTGGTGTGGAAATTGCAAACTACCTGGTGCAAAGCATTCTTAAGATCACTTTCAAATTTGTTCCTAAAGACGTTAGCCCTAAGAGAAGAGAAGCCGTTCCGATCCTTCAGTTTGTTTTTGTTTCTAATTATAATCACTAGCAGACTTTGCGTTCGGTTATATTACAGAGAGAAAAAAAAAACCTATTTAATATATTATTATTTGCCCATTATCTAAGGTAATTTAGTAGCATTACTACCCTCTCTTCGAAGTTATAACGACGCAATAATCCATTTTAATATTACTTAGGCGTTCATTTAGTGACAACGTTTTCGATAATAGCATCGTAATAATTTTCTCATTACGAAGAGGGCGAAGAGACGTGAGCCGCCTGACTGCGCCACAACTCCCGATATAAATTCAGCGTTTATTATATCATAAACCTAATTAATAATTATATAAAGCTACCGCGTCTCTCAGCTAACATATAGGAACAGTACCTACGCTTTCCTTCAATTCACACAACAATAAAACGGTTTATTAGGAGGAGGGGTCGCAGCGTGAGCGATGAAATTTCGAAATTCCGCCGAAGATCGCAGGGCGTATTACAGGTTATAGGATGTTTACTACCGCCTGCTCCTGTAATAACCATAATAAAGGTCGATCTTCCAAATTAGTGTGATTATTTTGCCGTGTTGGAATTTGTCCCGAATGAGGGAAATTCTAGAAAAGAAGTTATTGAAATATCTATTAATTTAATTTTTTTTTGTAAGGAAACGCATTTTAATGAATTCTCATTTTTTAAGGCTCTTAAATTCTATCTTGTACACTTTTTAGTTTTACTATTGCAGGTGGTGGGTTAGCTGTCGAAACATGCTTCCAGTTTTAGTGATGTAATGTGGAAAGGGTGAGAGTGAAGTAATAAATTCTTTACAAACTACAGTTGTCATAATCAATCTAATAATTTATCAAAAGCTCCTTTATTAGACTAGTTATATTTAACATAATTTCCTTAAGTTCTCTGCGACAACTAGGTGAAATAGCTCACGTTCGTTCTCTATAGCCTTTTCTTCTTCCCTCATCAGCAATAGCGGTCATTAAGTTGGCGGAAAGTGCTGAAAAGACAATGTATTTGCGCTTTGCGTGACGGTCTCATTAATTAGCCGACGAAGGCACAAAAAAAAAACAGTAGCTCGAAGAGGAGGACACACGGCGCCATCATATATGCCGGGAGTACACGTAGCATAAGTTAATACTCGACGAGGAGCGCCAACGTCGCTTAATCGACGCGAGCGAAACGGAGAGACCCATTCGTTACGCCCGATAATAAGCTTTTGGGATTAACCGTAATGACGTACAGTGGTAGCTACTCATCCCAAGTCCGCAAAAGGCACAAGTACGGCCGTATATTCCGTGACAAAATTATATCCCACGCAAAAAATAGCGTATCGCGACGTCCTTTTGTATTCGTTTACGAGCATTGTAGGTGTCTTCAGTAGATGCCGAGAGGTATTAAATTTGCTATAGTTGACTTTCTTTATAATTCCAATTCATTTTCTTGGATGATTGTAGAACAACTAAATTGTCGCAGTTTATGGATTTTAAAATGACCCTATCGGAATATTTTCACAAGTTAAAATGGATGAATTCGCCTAATTTTTAGGTAAAATATGGATAAAAAATACGTAAATCTAATATGTGAATTTCAGCGCCACTAATGAAAGGAAAAATGTTAGGTTTCGATCGAGAATCCGAGAAAATTGGCCACTGTGCGGACACATTGAGATGGGTTGTGATTGGAGGATTTGGATAGGAAAGATTTCCTTTGTAAATGCAACATGTAACGTCTCTATTGAGATTGTTGGGATGTTTGTGTTCTCGGATTTTTCTATAATAATAGTAGGGTTTACGGAACAGAACTTTGGTATCGCTAAATGAAATCTGGTGGCCCAGTTTCCAGCTTGTGCTCGGCCAACGTTGAATCGTATATCCGCAGCAATCTAGTGCAACGCTCGTGTTCCGCCAACACGTGTGCTGACCGACAGCTTTGTTTTCCAGACGTACACACCACTACAAGAACAGGAATCCGGTAAATATCTAAGGTGTATGAGGGAGAAGTTTTGTTTTCGATTGACGGTAACAAATCGGAAATTTTTGATTGAGATTTAAATATTGTTTTGATAGTGCGCTGGAGTAGTCTGCCTAATTTATCGGTAACCGCAGGATTTTGATTGGAAGCGATAAGTTGTTTGGGAGTACGATGACGATGTATCGTTTTTCGGATACGTCCCTTGCTGAAATTAGGAAGTCGGTCGCATGTCTCAATTCTCAGGTTCGTGTTTTTAGGTAACGTTCTATAATAAAATCGTCTGTACAGAAAGTTATGATTTATTTTATGATTCATTTTCTATTATTTATTTTGAAAAAACTAGGAAGTTTATATAAAAAATGGTCGCAATCTTGCTCCGGACATCTCGATACAAAGACTGTTGGAAAAAATAATACATTCCTGTGAAACAGTACATTAATATCTTTGAAATATTGTTTGTGACAACTTGTAATAATTAACAGAATCTCCGGTGGGGTTACATAATTGTTTTAATAATTGTTATTGTTATAATAATTTAAAATTTAAAATAATAATTTAATAATTGTTTTAATGACTGCCACATTATTATCAAGTGTTAATAAAAACGTATCACCATCACTCTTCCACATGTTTTCGAAATTTCCTTTTTTTTTTAAAGAAAGGAATAGAACAAGAAAAATTGCATCAGGAAACAGAAGAAAGATTTATTTGCTTATGATTTTCCCAACTCCTAATCTCGACGCAATCGTTCCCCGCATAATAAGCGTTTCCAGACGCATCCCACCGATCAATCAATCCGGGAGCTAGGCGGCAAACGATGATGATATACAGGCATCGCGTCTGATGCAAGCCGAACCGTTCCGCCAAATGCTCCTATCTGCGTTTCGGCATATATCCAGGCGTGTAGTACCCCGAATATAGATGCGTATCGGCAGTGGTGTACGGAGAGGTTAGTGGTTATTTCCCGCCGTCATGTGTCGAGTGAATATTTGTCCCACTGCAGTGATTTGTCAACGACAGGCACGCGGAATTCATTAGTGACGCCGCCACCGCTGCCGCTGCCAGAAATCCACCCGGGGATCGCGATGCACGATATAACAACGCGACGGCGTCGAGCATTGGTTAGGTTAGGCGATATCGTAGCGCGAACTATCATTCCGACAAGATGCAAGAGCATACGACGCAGAGTAATTGCCTTCCGGGCAGTGGTAGCACCCTCTGCGTGCACATATCGAAGTAATTTGTCGCTAAACGTTCTCCCCAACGCTACGATGTCGCGACATATACGGCGTTGAAGCATTAGATTTCCTTATTTTGTTCGTTATTTCGCAGTCGAAGATGGTAGCTGTTGGATTAAATGCGATTTTATAAAAATGATGTTTAAAATGTTAAATGTACGAGATATAAGAAGAGGTATAAAAATGATTCATTAATAAATAGGAATCGAAGAAGCAGACTAAGAAAAAGCTATAACGTTATTTGTTGGAAGAATTAAAATAAATTCGAAGTCATAGCAGTATGTTTCCATATAATAGAAACCAAATACCTTGATTGTTATAATGTTGGTCAAAACGATCTTTCGAAGAAGATAATTTAACGTAAAAAATTATTAAAAGTCGATATCTCCAGTATTATTTCTGATGCTGAATACCATTTAGCATTTAAATCTAGCGATTGTCCTAAAAAGCAAAGATCCCCATATATAAGCTATACTCTCGGTTTTCAGGTTGAAATCACGTTATTGTCATAGTTTCTGGCGGCATTTCATCAACACGCTTATGGCACATCTTCAGGATTGTGCTGCATATTGACTATAAATAAGGTTAATAAATTAGTGGTACTGCAAGACAGAACTTGTCAACTTCTTAAACGTGATCCTGGTCCTCGAATTGAGCCTTCCCTTCTACCTAGTACTTCTTTAGCTGCTAAGTTGTATGGTACCTGCACATTATCGAAGTATCTTTCTAACTTTCTAGAACCTTACGCTGGTCACTGCGATTTTTTTATTCCAAATTCCCCAATATTTCGTCAAACGATTGAAAGAGTCGACGGTAGATTCTGATCATTTACTTGATAGCTTTGATGTTGAATTCCATACCGGAACCAGAGGGTTTCTCATTTCCAATGGCTAACGCATGATCTGACTGACTAGGTTGGACCTTATCTTCTAGCAATTTCCAGTTTCATGGTAAATACTGCGAGCAAGTCTCTGGCGCAACTATGAGATCTCTTCTGTCTCATACTGTCGCCAATATCTTTATGGAAGTGTTTGAACAGCAAACCCTATTGTCTCATAACCTCAAGCCACACTGCTGGTACAGGTACGTTGATGACACCTTTAAACAATTTCCTATCGTTCCTGAATTCCCAACATGATTCCATACGCTTGAGCATGAAGGTTGAATCAGACGGTTGTCTTCTGTTCTTAGATGTTCTCGTACACTGGCGCGTTGAGACTGTCAACCCACGCACTCAGATATTTACCTCAGTGGCCTCCCATACCGTCATCCAGCCTAAAAACGCTGTGTTGTTAATTCTCATATTCAAAGGGTCTTTTCTATATCTGAACACGATTCACTTTCTCAAGAAGTGGACCACATCACTGAAACTCTGATCCGCTATAATTATTCTAGGGAAGGTATTCATGCTGGCATCAACCTTTCTCCACACCAGCTTCCCTCACCTAATCCTAATTTCCGCAAGCAAGGGCATTCAAGGTATCACTGACCGCATCAGCAAGATCCTCCTCAGAAACAATATAAGAAGCATCTTGAAACCTAATTTCAAACCTACGTAACAGATTTCCAAATAGATAATTCGAGATTCACAGTTAGAGCTCGTTTTCACATTGAAAAATGCCTCCGATAAATTTAATCCCGACGTTAGAACTACCAAGAAAAGAATGAGTAAATAATCAAACCACCACCACCATCACCACCGACATATTATCCAAAGTAAACAAAAGCGAAACAAATTTGTTCTTCCACGACGGCGGCGAGGTCGGGCTATTTTTTACTACGTTGCCTGCCGATCTAATCTCATCGGCGCAAATTAATCTGAATCGATTTACTTTTCGCGTGTGCCCAAGGCGCAGCAGGGATTACAGGTATTCGGAGGGGATTGGCGGAGGGTGAGCGAACGGCGCTCGTAAAAGGTGACGGCGGTGGTGCTTGCCCGAATTAAAGAAATCGCTTTCGCTTTTGTGGCAGAGGCGAACGCGATCGCTCCGACTTAAGCAAACATCTGAAAAAAGTGAGTTTCGACTAACTGGAATAAGCAATTAATCTTCCGAAGTTAAATCAATACATTAACCACCGCCGCGCACCTACATACAACAAGCTGGTAGTTTGATTTCTATACAATTTATACCGATAAGGTTATTTGAGAAGGGTATGTTAAAATTAGGTCTAACAAAGAACATTCACAAATTGTTATGTAACGCTGTACTTAAGGGAATATAGTTTCACACACATTGTTAACAATACAACAATCAATTTGCCAAGTGTTGTGTTTTACATATATGTACAGTGCAAGAAGTCAACAGCATGTATTTAGTACGTTTCCAGCTTACACAATTTTGAACATTTATTGAACGCTCGCATTAAAGAAAATATTTGCCCTGTTAGTGCATTTTTAATTCACGCATAATTTAAGTTGGTAGTTCTGGTAATAAAGATCATATTCGCATGTATTGCGCCCAGGAATATGTACTTTATGAATATGTGCTTTAGTTTAAGAACAAACAAACCGATTACTTTTACAATAAGCTTTGTATAAGAACTGTGGTGTCCTGTGCTGCATAGCTGATCGAGCTTATATTAAGATTTTAATTCTTCCCCCCAACATTAATGGCCATTTACACCGACCCCAATTAGAATTGATTTTTTTAAAAACTTAGCAGCGTTTTCATAACATGCTTAGAATTCTTACAAAATATTAAATCTATTGTTTAGTTAATGTCGAATTATCTAAAACTAATGTGTAATTCTTATATGTAACAAGGGCTATATTTCGTTGCTCTTGAAGTAATTCAGTTATTGCACAATCAGTTGGAGTGCTTTCATATCACAACAATCTTGAGAAATTCTAAAAGATAACATGAATCTTCTCGCTCGTCAAGGGAAGATGGCACACATAACGTACTTTTTCGTAGGTTTAACCTGACTGGTATGACGGTAAATAAGCAGTGCCATGAGACATCATCTAACGAAATCAGAGAGTAAATTTCGATGCGAATATGTTGTTCGCGAAAACGAACGTATCGGATCTCTTTCGCAGTTTCTTCTTTTGCCTCCATTCGAACGAACCTTCTTTTTTCCTTCGCAAAACTTCAAATTTACGAAATACACTTGCCCGTCAACCTCAAGAAACGCAGATTTAAAAGATATCCCCGGGAGTAAGAAAAACAATTTCGAACCTCTTCCCTCTTGTTCGCTCCCCTTTTTGCGCGTTGCATTTCCCCTTCTTTCGGTTTCTTTCGGCGTTATTACATATTCGTACGTCTTCTGTTATTACGCGCGCGACGGGTATGTGTACAGGATTCGAAAACGGGAACGAAATGGAAGAAAACAATGACAATTTACATTTTCCTCCCGCATTTCTTTTTTTATCTGATTGCGCTACGCGTTTTGTGTTCTTTTTGTGTCGTCTTCGTCAGCGTCAACGTCTCCGGGTGTATTATACGTAATACACCCGGAGACGAAACTGTGGCACAGATTGCGCCTTTAGCGAGTATAAAGCTAGAAAACGATGTCGATACAAAAAAGCCTGCATACATTTTAAGTTACTTTCACTAGTTTATTTTGAGTTCTGACCGTGGAAATGCGTTAAATATAAGTGCTAAAAATACAAAATGCTAGGTTTTACCAAGTGAAATGGTTAATTTGAATAAGGAAGTGTTTTATTGTATGGTAATTCGCCTTTTACCATATTCAACTAATTAGTCAAGGAAAACATACAGGAATTCGAGATTCAAATTTCCTACATTAACATGTCAACCATTGGCTGAAATTAATGGACGTTCTAGAAGAGAGATTAGTCAAGGAAATCAAGAATTATACAAGCAACTAATTCGACGTAAAATTCATGTATTTCTCAGCTTCTTGTAAATATTTAAAAAATCATAACTTAATTAAATATCAAATTTTAATATGTTATAGCAGCGTGTGTAATTGGCATTCATGAATTTTTTAAGAACTTTTAACGTGTGGTTTTAAAGTAACTGGTAAGAGATCAACCTTAAATACTAATAAAGCAGTTAATAAAATGTTATCCTTAAATAGCCATTATTACTTTTTTTCTACCAGATTTTGACAATAAAAATTGGTACGATCAGTTGCCACTTCCACAATAGCTGAATTTTAACCATTAACCTCACGCTACATTTACTTAGATTGATGCAAGATTATTTTAATGTAGTCGTTACATCGCATTTAATGCTCTGCACAAGAAAAGGAAATGGTGGAAAACGCCATATTCGACTTGTAAATTTAATGCGCAGTGAGGCCAATATTTGAATAAAATAACCATATCCTACTCGCATATACACACATGTACACGTATGTGCAGAAGTAAACATATTTTATATATGTTTAGGTATCTATCTAGAGGTATCTACAAACCCATTAGCGCCCGACAATATCTACCATAACGCGCGCACAGGCACAGACACACGCACAGGTGTATGTACATAAAAATTGGTTTACATTTACAGGTAGGAAAGGTCGCCTTTGTGTGAGGAAAGGTAAGTATCAATTTTGTGTCACATTCGCGCTTCGTATAATACGTTTCTTTCCGTTCCGCATACATAATACATGATATAAAATTATATTTTATGAATTATGGCGTCACGTACATATGCGCCCTTACGATCGTACGTTTGATATCCGAAAATACTCAGTGATGCCCAACGTTTTGCGAATACACATTCAGAAGGAAGACCATGTACACTGCCGTTCAGAGAAGTTTGGTCGATTGGTAAAAAACATGAAAAGGTTACAGAAACAAACGAAACTAAAAACAAAATGCAATTTTATTGTATGTACAGGTAAAAAAGACAAAAATAAATAAATAAAAAGTTATTCTAGCCTAATATAACATACTGAACATTTTATTTTTTTTCATCGAAGAAACCTCCTTTTCTGTTATTCACCGCTCGAACTATTCTAGGTATTCTTTCGCTAAGTTTTGTTAAAACGGATTGTGGAATATTAATCCATTCGTGTTGCAGAATATTCCGTAAATGTTCTTGTGAAGTTGGGCATATTTATCGGATCCTCCTGTCCAGTTCATCCCACAACAACTCTATAGGGTTCAAATCTGGGCTTTGTGGGGGCCATGTCATTACTTTCAGGGTGTGCTGTTCTTCTTGCTCCTTTAGATAGTTCTTACGCACTAACGCAGTGTGTTTTGGGTCGTTGTCATGCATGAATGTAAAGTTACGGCCTACTATACGCAATTCTGATGGCACTGCATGATTTTGGAGTATTGCAAAATAATTTTCCTTCCTCATTACACCCTGCACTCTGCATAAATCTCCCGTCCCAGCAAAGGAGAAACATTCCTACACTAACACAGGACTACACCCTTGCTTCACTGTAGGCACAACGCAGTTCGGGATCACTTTTCGGTTTTAGATCTTCGGACATAAACTCGCCGATTTTGCCCAAAACACTCAAACTTTGACTGGTCACTCCAAAGCACGTGTTTCCAATCATCTAACGACCAATCTAGATGAGAACGGGCTTTCTGTGGCCGTTTTGCTCTGTTGCCCCGACGTAATAACAGTTTTCGAATGGCAATGCGTCCATGAAGGTCCGCTTGTTGAAGTCGACGTTTTACCGTACTCGCCGAAACTTGTTCTTCACGGCCGCGATTAACTTCGGCTGCTGTTTGTGGCGCTGTTAATTTTCTATTGCGTTTGCTTAATAATACAATTCTCAAATCTTCAGCTTTTGTTGTTTTCCTAGATGCTCCAGGACTAACACGATTTTCTATAGTTACAGTTGTCCGATATCGCTTTATGATGTCATTTACTGTTGAACTTCTCATATTTATTTTTTCAGCAATTTGTCGCCCCGAATATCCTTCTTCAAACAGCGTAATAATGCGTGAACGTTTTTCTACACTGGTAGGCTTGCCACGTGCCATTTTGAAGTAAATTCTCTTAAAACTTTCGCGTAAAGACGACAGATGCACACCAACACACGTTTAACAGTAAAATGAAGCAAATTTATATCTTCACGCCTGTGATAAATAAACAAGAGTGATACTGCGGTATATTTCCTAAATGTATTGTTCGTTAATAATCCCCAAACGACCCGTTTCGAAAGATCGGTACTTCCGAGAAATTCTTGGAATGATAATAAAAGGGACTTTATTGTGGTTGTCGCAATATTTCTACTTTACATAATAATTTATGGCTTTAACCCCTCAGAAAAGAGTGTATGCTTAATATTTTTCTAATTTTATGTATTAATAATTGTATACAGTGTGATGGAATAGATTTTTATTGTATGACCGAACTTCACTGAACGACAGTGTATATGTGCAGTAAATAGTCAGTGTTGAAGGTACTAATTCTCATTAACAAAGAAATTTTAATTTTTAATTCGCAGTCTTTAATGTACAGGGTGTGATTTTAAATCATAATCAAAAATAAAATTTTAATATACAGTCTGTAACGATTTACGGTTCTGCATACTGATATTTAATATTATGAATTTAGATCACGCTTTGTATGTTAAAATTACAAATTAGAACAAAATCACACCCTGTATAGGTATGCCAATTTAGCATTATAGAATTAAAATCACGGTCCGTATATACAAATTTGCGATTCTGAGTTATTTGCATGTTGGCTTGCCCTGCTAACTGTGGCTAATCGCCTTTTTCTCTCTTGGAGAAGTCCCATATCATTGTGGGCGAGACGTTAGTTTTCAATTGACCATGATATAGTCCGAACCCGAAACATGTTTAGTATTAAATGATGTTTGCGATCGAATGAACAATGGAAATGTTCTATATTCTATACTAATGTATGTATGTTTATTGAGAATTAGAATTAATAAAAAATTCAAAAAATTTACTTTTCATTTCGTTATGACTCTCTAGCTTTAACGAAAGGTGGAGAGAAACGCGCAATATTAGACATTTGCAGAGCAGCACCAAAGGTGCTAGCACTGCCTCTCAGTTCACATAAAGGAAATAGCAAATCAATAACTATTAATTTGCAAAAACATTCTTCTTGGATAAACTACTGCATAGTACTGCAATAATTACGAACCATTCGCTTTAAACTGGAGATTTTTACAACCAACTGTTTGTCACCGTAATACAATCTACATAAAAACGTATATATACTTGTCTACACATGCAACGTTTACACTTTTAGTGCCTGCTATTATTCGACGTGAAGCCTTGGTTGTGGCGACCGTACGCCAAAATTCATAAATGAATAATCACGTTTGATGTGGCCATTAACGGCAGATTGATACCCGGCAGTAAACCGCGGAGGTGAATGCTGAACCGTTTGGAAAAGAGATTTTATTTAAGCGACATTTCAAAAGGTTGTTGTGAAATTGATGGTGCCGTAAAAACATCTTACGGTCGCAGTATTATCGGAGCTTTGCAGCTAAATGTTTCCTCCTTCTCCTCACAACAAGACGTCTACAACTTAATATGCTTTGAATGTTGTTAGATTTGGAGCGGTTTTGTGTGGCAAATTTCTAATGAAACGCGCAAGTTTCAAATTGTTGAATAATTTTTTTTTTAACAATACGAACGCGTGTAAATAGTATTCGTCACTAACCCTCACCAAATCGTTTCTTTTTTCTGACGAAGCCAACGAGGCAGAATAATAGCTTTTTCAGACGCTCAAGTGCAGCGCATTTCAGAAAGATGTAATTTAGATGGAAGTCACTTGAATATTGACCATGATTGAACTTTTGTCTTACAATCTTTAAGGAGTTAAATTTAAATAAATAAATTTGAATATATGTTATATGTTTGTAGACTTCATATTTTACAGTTTAATTGGGTTTTCGATCAGGAAATCACATTTTTGTTTGTGAAGGCAATCTTTATATGTTGAATAAACCAGAGGTTCCCAAACTTAATCAATTGCAGAATAAGGTTTCACTCTAATTTTTTGCTCCACATTTATCTTTGAGCGATATTTGCTTTTTATTACTGCTACCGATGAAAATCCGACTTTACATAAATAGGTTGTCGCAAGTGAGGATCCTTATAGCTTTTGCGCTTAGAGTTGGATATTGATTTTTAATTGATATCCAAAACTACTAGATCTGAAGAAGCAAATTTTATTTTGAGGCTGTTGTCGCAAAAGAGATTCAATTAGACTCTCTTCTTCCTGCGAAATGAATTCGGGTGGAGCTTCCGCACGGGAAAGATCTTGGATCTGCGTAAATTTCTCGACATTGTCTTCCTCAAAGTATTGTGCAAATCAGCTAGTAGGCTTTGAGAGGTGTTCCTTGTCAAGAGCAACCGGTAAAATAAGTTTATCTGCGATGGTGTGCAACCTTAATAAATACCAGCAGTGCGTTGCTTGATACTGAGGCTTGTTTAGCAAACACATCGTTTTGCTTTCGTAGATCTTGCAACTTCCAACTAAAAATTCGCAAGATTTCTAAAACCATGCTAGAGTGGTCTCGAAATGTCGATTTAACTTATTCGGGAGAATACGCATTCGAGTTAGAACTTTTAAACAGAGCTCAATGCGGTCTCCCTTCATTGTTTCCTTCTACTAAAGTAAAGCCAAATTCAAAAAGTTACCATCGTCAATAAAGATAGCAAGGACTGTGGCGTAGTATGGTAAACAACACATAAGTATGGCCAACCTCCGCACCACACAAATTTAATTAATTATATAATAATTAATCCCGGACGGCCGTTTCGAGGATACGAATGGTCCTGGAGCGAATGTTACCATTCGTGTCCTTGGAACGACCGTCCAGGATTAATTACTATATAATTAATTAAACTTGTGTGGAGGTTGCCGATACTTATGTGTTGTTAGTTACCATCGTATTTACGACATTTCCATTTCTTTGCTACCCACCATTTGTTGATGCTTGATCACTCTCTTGAAATGTTGACATTTCCTGTTTATTCTAAAATATTCCAAACCGCTATGTCTGCCTGTTCGCAGGCGTCTCGCGGCGCACACTTAGGGAATGTCTGGAGTAGGCAGAATGACATTGAATAAAAGCTATTCTGTATCAAAAATTTAATATAAATGTAGAGCGAAATACAGGGTGTTGAATTACAAATAAACTTGAATTCGCTCATATATGCCCCCGAGGATTTGATATCGAAAATAATTCTAGAAATCGATGTCAAAGATAAGCTCCTGCACAACTTTAGGGTGAATGGTGGCTACTTTTATACGATCCCCAATACTTTACTCTAATGAAGCCCATGTACAAAGAAAATCGACGCCAGTTAAAAGGCAGATTACCAAGTCTTTGTGTACGTGCGTATAAATAGATGGGATAGAAAGATATAAATTATGCGCGCACACACATGGAAGATAAGAGCGTTTCATTTGTGAATGCGCTAGTGTTGACCAATGGAAACACGCCCGATAACAGTGGAACAATTGACGGTCATTCGGCGTCGGGGGTCAGCTGTTCGATTTGTGAAATTGGTCGTCACGGGTCACTCGTCACGTCTCATTTTACGCACGGTTGCCAACAATTTACAATAACGTCCGTATGGGACTGCCGGATTTTGGACGACCGGCTGGCCGAACCTGTGTGTAGGAGAGCAGTTAGTTTTATTTCAAGTGAAGAGAGAGAGTCCACGCGACATCGAGCCGCGTTATCTTTATGAGGGGGTGTCGTCGGTCAGCGATTCTCGTTTTCTGGGGGCCGCATTGAATTGCGTACGTGACGGGGCAAATATTCCTCTGCTGTTCCATTTTTACCGCGATTATCTCCGATGGGCCAGCTCGATTGGACGTTTGGAAAACGTTCTGTCCGAATTGAACAATTGCATTCAACTTTTCTGTTTTCTGTAAATTGGAAAATATCCTGTATATAGTGGAGGTTGATTCAGTTTAAAAACGTGGGAGATACATTAAAATTATAAAACCATTTCGACTCGATTTGACTACAATTGATACGCGAACTTAAATTCATACAAAATGTAGCTATTTCCAATGGTGTTACTCTTCTATAGATGGATCGCATTCTTAAGAAAGTCCAACATATCATTATGTGAGAAATTCCACGACCTTAATCTCGGCAGAAACTCGCGGCAAGCTATATGTGAAACTCCCCTTTCATAGCATATCGAAAGGTCAAGATATGAACGTATGCTTTCGTTTGCGAAATACTCTCAAAAACCTTCTTAGCAATCCGAAAGATAAACTCTAGACTAGACATGAATTTATAAAATTGCATGTAGCGACAGCGATAAAACGAAAAGAGCGACAGGCACTAGATGCAATGAGCACGTTAGGTGTTACACCTATGGTAGAATAGAATCGCCAAGTGTAGCACAACACATAGATGAAAGCGGACATAATATTAAGTACGTACGTGTAAACATTTTTTTCTCGAGAGTGAAAATAGAACAGGCATGCCAGAATTAGAGTCTTTTTCTCACATCATTCGGTCATACGGTTGACAATATGGATCTATGTATCCTCGAAACAGCTCTTCCGGATTAATTAATTAAACCTGTGTGGTGCCGAGTTTTATAATCATTTTAGAATAAACGGAAGCATATTTTGGATTTTGTCACCCTCTAGCTGTAAAGTATGAAATGCAATGTGAATAGTGGTACACGGGATGGTACCGGATTTACCAAAAAAAAAAAAAAACTGCCGTCTATTTTTGTAGAGCTCGAACGTTACTACTATTTTAATAAATAAATGGATAAGTCTATTGAGAGGAATAATTTTTAGAACGTATAAAAGTCACATCTGTAGGATGTGAAAGCAACAAAATATACCATCAACCACAGTTCCACGAGTTAAACATCTTGGAGTTGTCAAGAATGAATAGCAAAATTGTTTTCCATTTCCTCTCTACTTAAATTTTCATTCTTGTATACATTCATTACCTTTTTAATTGGTTTATAAGGTGAATAAGATGGAGAATGGTACAAACAAACAAAAAAAGAAATTTGCTCTTAGCGCAGTGGTAATTCGAATCAAGAACATTCTAGCTAACACTAGTACGCATCAATTCATCTAACACGTATCTCCAGATCGACTATTCTAACCCATATCAAGTGATATTACATCAATTTCGCTGTCATGTAAGACATCGGCACTACGGTCATAGCTCTATATCGCGCCTATTTATCGGCACCCGAAACGGCGTATTTGTCGTACAGCAACCGATGTTTTCTGCCATCAATTCCGATGGTATATCGCGCATTTACGGCCGCCACTATCGCTTGTAATCTCTAAGTGACTCGCTCGCATGTAACTTTTAGTATCCGGGAAGATAAAAGGACAGAGGAAGAAGAAAAAAGAAATAAACGCCTATGCGTTCCTCTTGTTCCCTCTCCTTTCGCTTTGATGCTTTCCGCTCTTCGGACCCTCGTAAAACAACTCTCCAGTATCATCGACACGCAACTCTTCCAAACGGAGGAGAAACAAGCCTCCGTGTAATGGGGTATCAGTGTGTAGCAGCTGTTCAACAATTTAGTGACCATTTCGATATTTACGGATAATTGCCCTCTTCTCTACAATGCGCGTATATACCGTATAGTACGCCTGTGGGCGAAAGGAGAAAGATAGATAGAGAATATATGGACTCGATAGCATCTATTACTGGTGCTGGTAGATACTATCATCTGCACTTTTTCGATTCGCCGCGAGAGATGACTGCGGTTGTCCACGCCGCCGTAAATTTTGGGCCGACGTGTAACGGCGGTAGCCAATTTATTTATTTATTATTTACAGGCTACCAGCGACCCTTTTTCTCATCGAACAACCGTTTTCTAGAGATAGAATTGAACGATGTATTTACTGGTCGTTTTTCTTCTATCAGAATCCTTGTAAAATTTAAGATTGTTGTTTGAGTGGTTTTTTTCATGGAATAAATATTTAGAATTCAATTTTCTACTTTCTTTAAGTATGTAAAAAGTACCAATAAAAGCGGTTAGTCCTTTAATTAAAAAAAACTATTGGGCGGCACCCAATGTTGTCATAGTCATCTGACTACTTAAAAACATAATTCAATAAGTAAGTAAGCGAATGTAATTTAGCCGAAATTAAGGCGTCTGTTCTCTCTGTTGTATAATCCCTTTGTCTGAAGAAGTTGATGAAAAGGACGAAGTTTTATGGGCTGATGTTTTACGCCAAGTACATACAGTTAAATCTTTTATACCTTTTTACCTTCAGCTGCTAGTTCTTTGTACTTCTAAATGTCTATCTTTCGAATAAGCTACTTAATAGACAGACAACGTCCCCTACATGACACATTCCATAATGTTAATTGCAGCCTACTCCATGATATGCATATGTTTGAAATTGACCGAAATAGGTCAATCTACGCTCACCACACGGTCTACAATCCATATAGGCATTGGCGCTTGCCAGCCACGAGACTAGCTAACAGCCAACGCAATATTGCCGTACCAGGTGTCCGGCCATCTGCTTTGGCCGGTCGGTGCATGTGTGTGCGTCGGTTGAACGTCTGCGTTTATTTTCCAGCTTGGGCCATTTGCAGCACGCACGCCACATGCGACACAAACTCCAACCGATTGTCGTATCTGCAATACATGTACGCGGCCACGGTACAGGCGGTAGACCATCTCCTGCTTGCCCATTTCCATCGACACGGACACGCGCTATCCACATCGACATACGAGCAAGCAGCCAACTCACCTGCTCGCACTCGGTTCGACACTATTAGCCACCGGGCACGTTGATTGACTGCGCCACGCCTCAGATAAATGGTGTTGAGGTAGAGAAGGAATTGAATAGAATAGATTGGTTTTTTCGGCGAGGATAAATTGTGTAGGAAAAAGTCGTGTTGTACATAAATTAGCTTTTCAGGCTTCAAATTTTATATTGTAGCACGAATTTATTTATTCTAGCTAGACCGGATGTATAGGTCAATAACATCATAACACTGGATCATGCGATTTTCTAATTTACTCTTTGCTATTCAAGGTTATTCAGCTCAATAAACGATAACTTTCTTCTACCAAACGAGGCTATAGCCATTCTTGTTTTTGATCCTTTGATAAGAAAGATTTTTAATAATGAGAAATTCGACGCATTGTTATCGAGGCAAATTGATAATATAAGAAGGTGAAACGAATCGTTTTTTTTTAATAACAAAGCTGTCCAAACAAGACCTCCATTGCGTAGGATATGCTGACAGTAGTAAAGGCAAATTTGCCGGGGTAATATCAGAAAGAATGCAAAATGCCTTAAATACAGTAGATAATTGGTGTAAACAGGAAAAACATTTGTCAAAGGAACGAAATATGTTGGAGTATGATTCGATTAAAGACTTACATAGAAATCTCACATCAATAAAACCATCAACAAATCAACTATTACGCTAGGTGGCCGTAAAAGGAAACCTAAAAGTGATGCTGTGGTTATATATGACATCATCAGATGAATGATAACATGGCTCCGTGGTATGGCGGACGAAGACATTGCCGGTAGATGCAATAAGACGGCTAAGCGGTACACAAAGACTGGCATGTTTGTTGTGCTGCGGGGATCGTGAAAACCACGCCAATAGCTGTTCTGGAAGTCTTATTTTAACCAGGAATAATAATAATTAATTGTCAACTTCCAATTTCTGATTGGACACAGGCTTATATTTATAGCGGACCTACTGAGCAGAGACAGGCAATCCGTTAGAACAATAGAGGGCCTCTAACAGGACACTGTAAGCAACCGGGGTCTGACACAGAAGATATCATGTAGATTCCGCCAGACGAAAGAAGAGACTGGCATCCACGTCCACTGGCAGGAATACAGCTAAATCTAATGAAGAAAAATGAAGAAAAAAAATTAACGTAAAAGGTTGCAGTGGAATACGTCAAAAACAAAATGCTCTTTATGCTTAAATGTAAGAATTAATTTATATTTTTAACTACCTCTGTGCTATGGTTAGACAATGAACAAAAAGATCCGAGTTCTTCATCAGCCCTATTCTAATCTCAATCTCTCACAAAGGATAATAATTATCTAAGACTGTTTGTAGGAGTAGTAGTAATCCGTCGACAATATCTAATAAGCTCCTCCACTCCTATCACGTCTTCATCATGTCCCATCCGCCAGTTCCGCGACGAAAAGCGGCTTTCTCGCAGCTTGAGTGGAGCACACAAAGCGAAAGATACATTTACGTTTTCAAACTTTATAAGCATCATCTTCACACTTTTACATCAAAGTAATTGCGGAGGGCGCTGTAGCGGCGGCGTCGACTGCAGCGGTACAGTGTCGCGTCGTCACGGGCACACAATGAGACTGCAGCTGTTTCATAATAAAACCTCATTAGCCCAGGCGATTGTGCAAAAGTAAATTAACGGCGTAAACGGCGAAGAGCGACAACGCCTTCTCTGAAGAAAAGACACAAAGCGCAGCGAGCAGAATCGCAGGGAACATCACGTCGAATTGCGTCGGGTTGTTTCAACGTAGTCGTCAGCGTCACGTACAGTCAGGGACGACATTATAATTACCTAATGACTCTTTTCAAATGACTGTTGCCTATGGCCTTATGCTATTTTCTCCTATGTCAATTTAGAATAACTAAGCAGGGGGCTTTGTTTCTGAGAGGATTTCAAAATTTGTTGGTAAGATCCGTTTCAACCGCTTCACACAAATCTGAAATCTTTCAACTTTCCAAAGTCTTATAGTTGAAAAATTGCATATACAATATGATTTACTAGCTTCCTAATAAACTTCGGGATATGAAAGCTGGTACAATTGTACACAAGAAATGTTATTATGAACATAGTGCAATCGATCCCATTAAGGAGTTGTAAGGTTCTAAAATTTAGTTTGGATGAAAAAGAAGAGTGTTTATCCTACAGAAGAGACTATTACGATTTATCTTCCAAACGCAGCCGCGTGGGTCCTGCAGGGAAGTATTTAAAGCGCAGGATGTACTCAAATGTGCATATATGCAGATGTGCGATTTTCGCAAATAACAACAGGAATGACCAAAAAATAATGCTAAGATAGCTTAGCTTCCTCATGGTATTGATGGAATAATTCAGGGCAAACGCAATAAAAGGAGAGAGAAAAAAATACACTAACAGACGGACATGTTTCTGCCTACCACAAGGGCGCCAAGAAATGTCGAGTTTGTCGTTTTGAAAGTTGTGGTATTAACTGTGAGGCAACAGCGATAGAAGGTAGAGATGTGAAAAATACTCTCGAAACCACGCTGATGACGCCGGGTAGGCAAAAACATGTCCGTGTGTTAGTGTATTTTTTTCTCTCTCTTTTTATTGCGTTTGCCGTGAATTATTCCATCAATACCACGAGGAAGCTAAGCTATCTTAGCATTATTTTTTTGTTATTGTTTCTAGGCATTTTCTGATGTGTTCTGATTTTCTGATCTGTTTGAAATACAGGAATGGTTTCAGAAAAATAACATATATCTTCCATATGAAACAAAAAGAGAGAAACTTGAGTCATCATACCGTGCACTTCCAAAAGTCGCCTGCCAACAACTGTATGCCTATCCTCAACAAACTCTCTAGTGAAATAACTACTCAAACAAATCTAGTCACCTTTAAGCACCTAACGGACTGTAATACTGTATTACACATTACACATAATCATTCGTAATGTCGACGAATAATATTTGCCCATCTCTAACCATAACAATACTCGCCAATCTCGTCCTGCCATTATACTGTATTATTCGCAATTTTTCCTCTTCCTTTTTTCCCTCCCTTCATTATTCTTTTGAAATGCTGTGATTTCAGTTTTTTCCTTTCTTTTTTTTTCCCTTGTTATACTTAATTTGCTTCTACATGTGTTCTAATTAACTTTTTTTGAAAAGTCTCGTCAAATACAAAACTAAAAAAGTGTAAAAATGTAAAAAAAAAAACAAGCGTGTGATAATGGATTTAACATTGTTTAATTAATAAAGAATAAATAACGTAAAAAATAAATAGAAAATTACAATTTAAAAACTTGCAGTTAATATGTGTTCACCTCCAGCTTATATCATATCGATGAATTAAACTTTCTCTAAATCTGTCGTCATAGTAAAATCTAGCGAAATCTTTCTTGCATCTACTGAACTGAATAGAAAAGATCCTAGAATAGTACCAATGTTCCTTAAAAGCCTCCATCATTCTGATATACACAGGGGGATTTTATTTACAGTAGATCTATTAAAGTTACAGTGACGACCAAAGACATCTGTGCCTTGATCCGACTATAATAATAGTAATAATAATATCTGGAGTATTTCTCATTTAATTAGCTTCATCCTGAACTCTGTTAACCAATTGTTAGCGGATGGAAATTTCAACTCGGTAAACAAGTTGCTTCTTTGGTCCCAAAAAGTCTAACGGATTTAAATCCAGAGATCGTACTGGCCGGTGTACTGGACCTCCACGGCCGATCCATTTATGTATTTGTCCAAAAATGTATTTAATCAATTAATTGCAAAACCTGTAAAATTAACTATTTTCTATCAAACAACAAGAGATATATTTTTTGTCCACAAATAACTAATCTTGTAAACCTTAATTGCATTTAACTAAAGAATAAGATAAAAACGAAATCGGCGTTAGGAGCTTTAATTTCAATTAATTCCATCTTTCCCATCTTTCTTTTGCTTCCGTTCCACTTGTTTTCACACACTGCCAAGAGAAGGTCTCATTTTCATTTCATCGTTCTACATGCTTTTCCTTCCTTTAATTTTTTATTCGACAAACGGAGATGTGGATCTTCTGTTTGCCTGATTAAATATGTCTAAGGCGAAGAAGGTAAAGGTACGATGAGAGAAAAATCTCGCCGCGTAAGTCGTAAAATCAAACGAGCACCGTTTTACTTAATTTAATAGAAGTTTTTTCGACCTACCGATCTTGGGCTGCCTATCAACCCATTTGCTTCTCTCTTTGGTCGGGAGAAGAATGCGGGAATTCGAGCGAGTTTTGATTTAATTAAGGATGTGCAAAGTTCGAGCCTGAAAACCGTATATAAATATAAAAGATGGGAGTTTTAAAACTTACTACGGAGCCGCGCATTCATAATATTCTCCTTCCCGAGCATTTTTAGGGCTTTATCTCGCGTCAGTCGGTCGACTTCATATCGCCGGTTGTGTTGTAATAGTGCTGCACTGTGAATGATTTATCTTGTTCTTCGCGATTCGCGAGTTACGGAACTATGAAACTTTCTTTTCTCATCGCTTTGTTATTTGCTTTCAATGTATACGCTCCGTGTGTACAAATAGTTAAAGGGTTTTTACGGGTACGTGGATATTATACGTACCCGTAAAGGGTAACCTATTGCGAAATCCATACGAAATGCGACTTGTTTTTGACAATAGGAGAAGCAAGTCAATATTTGAAACTGATAGGTTACTAATTCTACATATATAAAGAGTATTTTTTCTACTTATGATAACGGCCCAACGGGGTATATAAGGTCATAGCTCTTTTCAGAACCTTTGATGCCTTTCAGCGTGTAAATTGCGTATGTTATGTTCCAGCGCTTTGTTAACAACTCCGCTTGGGGGCCGCCGAACCGTTAATTAAAACGTACTTTAGCTTTTTTCCATGTAAACCGTTTGCACCCATGAATATGGAGTAAAGTGTACACTTGTATGTACACTTGGGTGTAACATACGTTGATTATACCCAATTATTCTTTCTAATAATAAGGCTAGCAACAGCTTCTTTTCGTAGACGAACTACTTTGTGTAAAGAAACTTCATCGAAATGGAGAAACTTTTCATCGAAACGGAGAAACTTTTCATCGAAACGGAGAAATTTTTCACGGAAACGAAACATATGTAACACTGAAAGCTTCTGTTCCTATTAAAATGTTAACTCCGTGTCGATTCTCACTATTGTGCAAATGGGCGCGACGGAACAACAAGACGGTGTTAAAACGATGTTAGATCTGACACCGAATTTTTATTTGTGCAGTTTCACTAACACTAAAAGAACCTTGCTAATCACATTTCGTTAGAAATCCACGAATTTTGCAAAGATCACATCGTACTTCTTACAATTCTACCTCATACATCAAATCATTTTCAACCCTTAGATTTGGCGTTCTTTGGGCCTCTCAAAAAGCTCTGTTTGCTGATGATTTCTACTCCAGATGAGATCACGGCCTATGACGTATCTGGATTATTTAATTAAAGTTGCAACTATGGCAAATTTCGGGATTTAAGGCTGCCAGAATATTTTCATTCGATTCCAATAAGTTCACAGATTTCGCACCCGCTGAGTCTCAGGAACTTGTTCGACAGGATGAACCGACAGAAGGGCAAAAGAGTTTAGATCTGAGCTTTTCTCAAGTCCCAACATCTATATTTATTTGTGAAGCAACAACGCCAACATCCATCGGAATTCCTGAAGTGAGACTCTCAATATCCGCAGCTACTCATGTGACATGGTATCAGATGTTGCTCCAATTCCTAAGATAATGCTTAAGTCTACTGTGTGCCAGAAGTATTCTTATCACTAATAGTGACACTACAATTCATTCGAGCACTAACAACAGTTTAATATTCATCTACGTTTGTTCCCACATGTAATGTGTTGATCTAATCAGCCTATTGTATTGGAGTCAACAATACCAAATGACTCCCTAACCGCTTTGTCTTACTATTTCTATTTCGAAGTAGTTGCATACATTTTTCTAAAATGTTTCTAAAAGATTACGTTGATCTGATCTATTGTTATCGCAAATAATACCAAGAATGCGGCACAAATCTCCAATTTTCTAAAAATCAGGACTCTTAACTAAGATTCTCGTGAAACATAATATTAAAACACTGACACGGAAACGAATAGAACAAAAAACTTATATCTCGACGCAAAGAGAAACTTCAAGTAAGAAAACAAATAAACACTTTTCATTCTAAAATTACGAGGAAATCGAACTAGAAGACCTAACTTTTACCACATCGCCCTTATACACTCAAGACGCAGAAAGTTATACAGTTTCATATATGTATATACTTCCAAATGCACTTTACATAGTTTTACTTGTCCTTCTGGCGTTCTCTGTTTGCGATGGCGATGGAGTAGTAATAGTAGTATAATCTGGCGCTGAAAGTTAGCCGAGAGGTAATAGAGCTTACTGTTACGATAAACCGTAACATTAAACTTCTCGACAGAATTGCACAAGGCGAAGGAGAGGCGAGTTGAACCGGGGAGGGAATCGAGTTTTCGCGTACTTCATTCCGACATTAAATATAGCCGTCATAATGGACTACCACTACACTTACCGCAACCGTAGGAACGCCGCCTCTAAGCTGGTAAATAGCTAGTTTAGCCAGCGTACTAAATTCACCCCCCGTTGGTTAGCTATATTAAGTTTTATGCGGGAAGAAAAGCTGTGGAAGAATTTCAGTGTTGTTATGGATTGTTGTAAAAGCATTAACCGACGAAAACAAAGGATTTTTGAGAAAGTTAACTTAAATGTACAGATTGTTAACGTTAAACTTATCAATTTTCTCCGTTAATAATATAAGAATATATCGAAAATAAAAAATATTATGTAGAATTCCGCGGTCGCCAATAACGCTACTCCTGGTTTCCGGATTAGAACCGCGTCGTTGTCGTAACTTCTGCAGACGTTTCGTATGGGACATTTTCAGGGTTGGTATTGCACACTGACTAGTGACTATTCGTTCCCGTGAAGCTTACATAGGACTTGTAGAGTGGAAAAGTTACGGATCGATGTACCCGTTGCTAGAAGATTTAATCACTTGGAATTTGCATGTATGATGTAAATGCAATGTTTGAAGATCTCTATAAAATAACAAATTTTCTTACTATATTAGTGATGGTTATGAGACGAGATGCGAGTTTCCAGTCTATGTTCAGCCGATGGGTCAGATGTAGCCCTGAGCGAAGACGTTTCATTAAGGACGATACGCCGCGCTTCCAACCCGAAAACCAAAAGTGCACTAGATGTTAATTCGATTTTAAAAGACTAAAACACCCCATTACAAAATTCCGCGTAAAAAGTTCACCATCCTGCATATTCGCAAACGTTAAAAAATCCATTTCATTACGTTGAAAATATGGACTCGGGCATCATAAGCGGACATCACTTTTCATTTAGCTAATCGTCGCGCCATTGCCTATGCAACGGTTTAACAAGCACAGGAACAAAAAATGGGCTCAGCGCAGAGACATGAGGGTTCTAATTGGCGGTATGATACTGTCAGACTTTTAGTCCAACGGTGGATGAATGTATATCATTATCGAGAATAATCTGAATCTCCATTGTTCTAATTTTATAATTTTTTTTTAAAGAAAATACAGATTTTCTGCCACTATTAAAGCATTTGTAAGAATGATCGAGAAATATGTATTTTTTTAGGCAACGTTTGAACCAGTTTAACGATTTTTATTTACGCAGACTAAATACTTCAGAGTGACTTTTATAAGTGCAGAGAAGACCGATGCGTTACGCTGTTATTATTTATCAAATGACTGAGACAAGAATTAATCATCCTCTTCCATACAGAATATTCATATTGCCCTAGAATGATTTCGCAATGAAATATGAAAATTATATCAATTAGAGGATATTAGTGCCCTACCTAAGATATAAAATCCGGAAACGTATTTTTGTTTCCTTTCGCCAAATTTATCATTTGCCTTAAACTATAGGTCGTTGCTATTGAAACAAACTTTTAAATACAGTACCACGTTTAAATGGATTTGGACATCAGTAACGAGCTTTCCGCGCGATATTGTACCTATTTCACCACTATCCGAATGCAAAACCTCTTGTCCAAGTGTAATTTAAAGGATGATATACGGCTGGCCGCTATTACGTTTAATAATTAGCGAGAATAACCCACATGTATACGGCGTACAGCCGCGAATGCGTTCCCGTAATGCCTCGACGGCCCACCGGGCTTCCTCCCTCGGGGTTAGCCGTCGTTGCATTAGCCCCACTCCGCGCGTACCGCCGTGATGATCATCGCCTACGCCAATTGTCATCATAAAAAAGCGCAAAACACGAGGTCGAATCGTTTTATGTTGCGTATTCAAATAAAAAGCCCATATTTATTTGTCATCGCTGATGGTGGCATTTTTATTTTTTTTTGTGCGCTGTGTGCTTTTTTTTTTGTACGCGAATGTTTCTGGTTTATACATATTATATTTTTGTTTGTTTGATAGGGTATTAGCACGTATCCGCATGAGCTTCGAACTGTGTATATACAGGTCTTTATATCGTGTTCGAAAATCGGGAACTATATAAGAAATCTCCTATTTATATTATTTAATTTGCTAATAATTTGGTATTGTGATATTAATGTGCTTTTGCCAACGTTTCGACTAGACTCTTAAAGGCCGTTACTACACACTGACTGGTCCGGAGGGGTTTATCTAGGGATTGTTCTGGATTATTAATGGAGCGGAAAAGTTGGAATGGATAAATGAACCGCGGCAGTTGCTAGGAGATTTAATCAGTTGGGATTTCTACGTGCGATGTAAAGTGTATAGGATGTTTGAGGATGTCTACAGATTCCAGGATTTTTCTACTACAGTAGTGAGCGTTACGAGACAAGATGCGGATAGAATTAAATTAGATTTGGTGGCCAGATTCCAATCTATGCTCAGCTAGCTCTGTACAACAACCCTGTACAACGCTCGTGCTGACCTATCGCTTTGTTTCACGCTTTATTATTGGAGTCTTTGATGGGAAAATAGTTTGAGAGTTTGAGGTAAGGTTTGAAGGTGGCTCTTATATTGTTCCTAAAGAGAAT
Organism: Oryctes borbonicus; assembly: GCA_902654985.2. Lineage (NCBI taxonomy): Eukaryota > Metazoa > Arthropoda > Insecta > Coleoptera > Scarabaeidae > Oryctes > Oryctes borbonicus. Next base: position 1,813,877 of record LR736894.1, read on the forward strand.
CTTGCTGCTGTGATTGGTGGCACCTGAATGCAAGATAATGATGGAAATGAGGGGATTTGTTGCGGAAAAATGGTGTAGCGGTTAATGGCAGTTCGAAGAGAATTGATAACATTCGGGTTTTTGGTTTGGATGATGGTGTGAGGAGCCATTGGTATATCTGTCTGTGTGCGTGAGTTTTTCGTAAACAGAATGTTCCAGCGGACACCGTCTGGTTTAATGTCCATGGTGAAACGTGTGGAATCATATCGGAGGTTCAAAAATGAAAGGAAATTGTTTAAAGATTCGTATCCACGTACCTGTACTAACATTTTGACTTCAGGTTGTGAGATAATAATAGATAAGTTGTGAGATAATAATAAGGCTTGTTGTTGAACATTGCCATAAAAATATTGGCGACGACAATAGACGTAGGAGAGTGAAATTAACCGTGTGCCGGGTTCGGATCGTGTCATGGTTAAACGAAAACTTGACGTTTTGCGCACAATCATATGGGGCTTCTTCAGGTGGCAGGCAACAATTAGCACGGTAACTCGACGTGTAAACCACGCCAAAGGCGAGTTTTAGTTTAACCATAACAAGGTCCAAACCCGGAACACATTTAACTTGAAATGTGCTGCCTATTCTAACCTAAAGTTCTTCAATAAATTATTCCAGCCCATTAAAAATGTAGCAATATTCAGATTAATCAAAAGAGAAATTTTTAATTTACTTATTGATGTAAACCAACCGCTCTACAGCGAATTCATGGAATAAATATTTTAAGTAGTTCGTCCTTTTACAGTATTCTCGCTTTCCTGTAATACCTCTCGTTCGCGCACGATATACATGTGAACATATGTACTATACTATCGCGTCATTTGCGCCCTGTTTTCGTTGTGTTTTTGTTGCTGTTATCCATGCATGCGTATGCGACGGAATATTTCACATAAAAGGTGGTCGTTTGCTGTCAATTTTTGTTGAAATAAAAGTCCGCACGCTCTAGAACACTGGCAAATACGATATACGTAATGAAAAACGTTGGACGAAGATAGTTGAATGGAATTCATGTAATCTGCGGAAAAAATATGTTTTTCAACGCGTTAATAGAGTAAAACGATAATCTCTATATCTTTAATTTACCATTAGTAAGAGATAAAAATGTGGTTTTAAGGTGTAAAATATAAAGGGAGGCCCGATTTATTGGTCGCTTTCTATTTTAAAAGAAAATAGGCAGTTTTTTTTCAATGACATTAAAGGATCAAAGCCCAAAGAACCTCGCTAAGTTTAATTTTTTTTTTCGTTTATTTCTACATCGATATTTATTTTAAACCTGTTGCTCTGTGTAATTTGTACTATAGATTCTTTTGCTCTAAATTTTAGTTGTTAAATAAACTTAATATTTACTTTGATCTATTCTCGGGGGCCCCATTTTCAGTATTAAATATTTTATGTGTATTTAAATTTTCTGTTTGTTGCATGTTGACTGAAATAAAACATTACTAATTTCGAAATCAATTCTGTTATTTTTTGATACATGATTACAATTTATACAACTCAAGAAGCTGAAGAGCGCGATGATAGCTGATTTGTCGGCACGGAACCCATGTTTATGTTCTACTGTAGTAACTACTGGACACCTTTCTCGCGCAATACTGGAATAATAATTTCATATTTAATATTTGAAGTCTATCGCTTGAAATTATAGCAATTATAATTTTCTGCAAGTAATTATAATCCAAAGAGTAACAAGAAATGGTCGCTATAACTTTATCAGTAATCAATTGCAAATATTTTCTATAAATTATGGAACTCTAACTGGAAGAGAAATAATAACCTTTATTGTGTCTAACCATATTGCCACATTTTAATGAGATGTTGGTACACTTACGCTCGGAAAAAAGAATATTAAGGTTTCCCAATGAAATTCACAGGTTTCTGTTTTTCAAATTATTCCCGAGGTATTTGCAATTTTAGCGGGCAAGTCACTGTCACGTCACGCATTATTTATAGGTATTCGTATAGATACACCAAATGTATATTGACGGAGAGTTTCATATTCTGCGAATTCTATTGTTCCAAGTTTAAAGTTCGATAGGGTGAAAGAAACCTGTCAGCAGGAATATTGACGAAGCGGTGAAAAGTGGTATGCAGGCAAAGGTTTCAATAGAGGTATCTAGAAAGTGTATCAGCGGCTACTTCAAGAAATACAATACATGATTTATGCTCGCAATGGAACTATTCTTTGTGCGCAACTGTACATAGGTAGCGATATAATCGAAATGCGTTTGTATGTGCTGTTGTATATTATATTGTACGTATAGGTACATATCAAAACAACAAAGTCAAGTGTCAAAAACAATAATTAAATAGTGTATCTAAAAAATTGCATGCAATGGTTGAAGGTAAGCTCAAAGGTTGTTTTCCATTGAGCAATACTCTTCTAGATGTGTATTAAGCTGGCGTAGCAACTTCCTAAGCCGACCAGAAAACTAGTTGCATTGCAGATGTCAATACGAAATAACGGTATACTTGGAATGTGCGCGCTAAACTTTGTAGGTATCAAATCTTTGTATGAGAATTCTTATTTTTGCTCGAATTTTTCAAAAAGTCCGTAACTCTCCTTAGCCTTATTCACTGTAGGAATAAATTTGTGCGAATAATTTATATTTCCAATTTCAAGTTTTTTTTTACAGAGGAATTTTTTTGTTTTATGAATTCCATTTGTTCGCTTTAGCTCATAGAAACTGCTTTTCTTTAAGCATAAAAATGGTCCTCAATATAAACAGTAACAAACTAGTAACAAGGTATACTGTTTGGTTCGTGTTGCTGCAGTTTACTGAAGGGAGTCAAATGTTACATCAAGTGGCATCAACTCGTGGGTAACAAATTAGCACGCAAATATGTCGTTGACTTCGGACTGATATCTGCAGTGAGTCAACAGTTACAGAGAGTGGCTATGCTGAGCGTGGCCATTGCTGTTTCTCGGAAACGGCTGGAACACCGAAATCAATTCTTAGATTAGCAACAAAATATGCAACAGGCGCAACAAAATATGCTGGTGGCCAGCTTAATAGGCATTTCTTCCAATGAACTAGTGCCAAGCGTGCTAGTACCTTGAGCGTATACTATCACTATCCCACAGTGATTGCTACCACTAAATTTAAAACAGGCGTAGAATAATTATTTAATTTGTTCTCAAAGACGTATCTTTTTAAATTAAATTTAATATTACATACAATAACAATACCGCCAAAAATTGAATTTCCTTACGTTTACCTTTCTGTTATATATACTTCAGGAACAATATCAAAATCTGCTTCAGTACTTACGCAATTCGGTCATTAAACGTTCTATAATAGCCAACAACGTAACGCTTTCAAAATTTAATGCACAATAACGTTCCTAAGCTATCCTTAGAGTCACAAAATGTACCTACTTTGCAATATAAATCTGACCCCTTTGAGTGAATCGATTACGCCGATTTTACGAGGGAGCCGATAGCGCCAAAATTGTATTGCGGCACCAATAAAAATACTTTACTAGCGCGCCGAAAACAATTCTAAAGTACTCCATCGCTACGGGCCGAGAAACGGTATTAGAAAGAACCGCTAAATGTCTCGTTTAAGTACTAACCGAATACTTTGTGTAAATCAGTGACAAAAACGGAGGAGGAAGGAATGGGGAAATGAATCGGGACGGGGAAGTAATAAAGTAGATGCGAATTGCAGTGGTTTTTTTTTTTTTAATCAATGTGCATGAACAAATTCTCCCCAGAGTACAATGCTGTACACATTCAGTTTTTTAATTCTGGACTTTGTATGGCGATCCCATTCAAGCGAAGATTGTAGCCGTAAATCACTTCTAATTAGTGTATCGCTGAAAAAAATTATTTCAATAAACCGTGTTCGTTGCCTTCGTTTTGATAAACCAACAAAAAAAATGATTATATTAACAGTGCCAATGAACTACGTTTATCAAATTGAAATCTGTTTATTAATGTAATAAATAGCCGTTTATTAACTTACTTTATGAGAAGCCTAATAAACTTTAAGGACTTTATGCCACAGTAATGCCCGTATGCGCCAACATGTCCTAGGAGTCATTTTAACTGGGAAGGTCTAAGAACATAAGATGAACCCTTTATGGACTAACATTTTAAAACAACTCTAGTCAGAGCTGGAACGTTGGAAAACATTGCTCTACTTTATCGGCGGCGCCTTTAACCACAAAGAAAAGACAAGAAGTATATAAAACTGATGGAGGAAGTAGTAGCTGCTCCGGCAACGAGAAAGACAATTCGGGAATCATTTTTTCTATTATTGATGAGAAAACAGAAATGGAGGAAAAGACAGTAGTAGAAAGTATTACCGACGTTCCCACAAATGTTGCAGGTACTCTCCCTTGGACTGTTAAAAGACGAGCAAACCAGACAGAAATAGGCTCCATAGAAAAAGCAGAAGGAGTGCTAGAGGGACAGCAAGATCTGTATATTGCGGAAAAAATAATAAAAATGCACTCCTTAAGTTAGAATACAAACACAAAAAAATATATGAAATGGAGGAAACTGCAGGAGTATGTAACTGCAATTTATTTTCACTATTTGTGAAATATTTATTACATTATTTATCTGCGTTATAATTGTTTGTTTGTAAGCTTTGTAAAATTTCATAACATTCACAACATTAACAAATTACTAATGTTTTCAATTCTCTGAACAAAATAAAAAACAAAACTTTCAAATATTTATGTTCTGATTTAATAAAAGAAAAGAATATCTACCAAGTGCCTGTGATAATGATAATGTCTATTGATTTCTTTCAAAGGTTCATGATTAATGTTTCCATTTCTAGAGACTTGTTGTAGTTCATGGTTTAAAACACCATTTTCTATAGGTGGTAAAGTATTTAGCGTCTTCGTGGTACATCTATGGGTACTATTATTACAATTATTATACGCTATAATGAATTATAATAAAATCACATACATTAAAATTAGTTGTGAAATTTAGAGGAATATATGGAATTAAAGAAATTAATCTTGGAATCCACTTCAACAACTTTCATCTCCGAACGCAACGTCTCAGGACTTATTTCAAAAACTAGAAATCGGGACACGACCAATTAACAGTTTGAAAAACTCGGGAGAGCCCGACCTAGCTTATCCATAATATATCCCCCCGTCAGAGATAATTCGGGTAGCAAGGACGAAACAGCCAAGACCTCAACGAACTTTATGGACGCCAACCGACATTAAGGAGAATTTTATCTCATATTTTTCCGTACATAATCTCGAATAAATGGAACACGCAGAGGTGGTAACACAGCCGGGCGCAAGGCAGTTCGCAAAAATTGCTCCTTCTTCCTGTTCCTTTAGTTAGCGTCGTCGACGAAAACCACAAATTACCTTTCTTTGTCAGAATTTTTCAAAATTCCGTCATAATTTAAAATATTCATTACCGGGTCGAGGTACAACAGTAAAAATTCTTTATTCCGATTTATAGAGCTTTCCCATCGGGGAGATGTTAAACAGTAAATGCGGATAATAACACCAAAGTTTGTTATTAAAAACTCAATATGGATATAAAACACGTTCCGTAACATATACAGTGTTTACGTACATTATTATATTGTTATTCATGCATGAGATTATCTAAATTCAGAGAGTTCTATGCTTATATAGTTCAAATATACCGATGCCTGATCAGGTTCTAAAGCCAGATATACAGGGAACTTCTAATCATAAGACTTTTATCTGTTATATTTTTTACTTTTTTAATGCATTTCAACGTAAAATTGTTCATTGTGTACAGCGGGTACTTGAAAGAATAGATTATGAAAGCTGCTGAATTTTGTTTTATTATACAGTGTGTGCTTGGATAGGTGAGACGACTGTTGTAAAAGGTAAATATTTCTTGATTTAACTTATCATCGATCGGGTTTAGCCCTGTTTGGCTAAAAACTGATTTCTAACGTATTTTCATTGTTTGAGAGTCGAGTAAGGTGAAAACTATTTTTATCATAAAACAATAATAATGTTCTCAATATAGTTACTTTTTTTGATATTTTTTTTATTACGAATAAATAAATTTCTTACTTAGTTATTAATACAATTTATTGGTTTAACACTAATAATTTATTAATTAAATAACACTAATTTACAGCTTTAGAATAAATGTAAGCTGCTTCTTAATTTCATTATCTTTGCATAGGAAGAAGTAATATGAGATCACCGACCCAATTCTGCACCAAACTGTAGTTAAACGCCATTTGATATACCCTTTCAAATTTCCTAGGCTTAGTAAATGCTTTATTTATGTGTAATGGAGCGAACGTCTACAAAGTTAAGTCGCGTTCGTCGCTGAGAACGACGTCGCTGTCGTTTCCAACCCCTCTTATATACTTTAACAGGTGCTCTATTAGAAATTTAGGAATCGGAGATTTTGTATAGCGAGATCGGTGACGAACGCAGACGTCGAGCCGTGAATATTTCAGAGGCGAGGTATTTTTATGCACTCAGTACAAGTATAACGAAAGAAAGACCAGAAGCTCCTTCTTAATAGTGGAATATTCTCTCCCTATACAGCTGTAGAGATGTCAATAAATAAATTGGCACGTTCTGATCAATATACCTTCGCGTCACGCTCCAGTTACACAGGGAACTTTTGAATATGAAACTGCATCAATGCATCAATATACAAGCAACGTGCACCGGCGGCGTATAGTTGGAAGTTTCCATTTTCTTTCAGTATTAAAGTAGCTAGCGTGAGGAAAAAGTTTTTGCTCGTTTTATAATTGCTAGAACGCGAGTTACCTTTTCGAACTTTTAAAAAGTTCGAACACTCGAAATATAAATGTACTAATGATTGATGCCGTAGATATTTTATCTTTAACATTTTAGCGACATATAGTTTTGCAAAAATAAAACTGAAGACATTTGGAGGTTGGCGTTCGATAACTTCCAAAAGCTTTTTCAAAATTATATGCCAAAATTCTACCGGTTTCTCATTCCACACCAATAAATCCTACACTGAAATCCTGGTCTATATTCATAGCCAAAACAATAGCCGAAACAATCGTAAGGTCCGCTAGAATTCAATCCCACGAATTCTACACCTCCACCTCCAAGCTGACTCGACCCTATTCAGCGTAGTCCCTAAAATAGGTCTGATAGACCTACCGGATTCCCAACGGAGGCCTGCCGTCAGCTCATTAAGAAACTTAATTGTTTTTAAGTTCTATTATGCGTTCTCTCGCCGAAATTCTATCGAATAGTTTACGAGATTGTTGCGGAGCAGTAATTAAAGTTCGCAAAATCTCTTCCTCTTGCTTCTTCACCCGCCTAGTTAGAACTAGCAGATACCTCTTCGGCGAACATCTAATACCTTTGGAGAACCGGAGAAGGCCGCATTCTGCTTTTATGTGCTTGCGAACGTTCCGAAACCCTACGTCGTGCTATGGAGGGTCTCTAAAATAGGTGTTGTAATTAATAGCTCTCTATTTATTGAGCTGCAACAATGAATCGGGGAAAATCAGATTACGAAGGATGTTATGCACATCCTTATGTATATGCATTATTTATCATTAACTACGCACCAGATATCTTTCTTTGAGGGTCACTTATAGATGGAGATGGTTGAATACATAGAGATTTAAATCATCAAGTATAGGCAGGTAGATAGAGTTTATTTAGTCTAATTTAGACGAGTACGAAACTGTTTCGATGAAAAAATATAAAAAACTCAATTTTTTGCATTTAAGATAATCAATTTGTGTGGTGCAGAGTTTATCGACATCTTTCACCTTACATTTTGTGCAGTATCAGCTCCCACAGCACTGTAGAAACCTACGCCAGGGCACTAAATTATTCTACAGCATCCTAGTCTAACATCCTAAATATCTTTACATCTTTCACATAATATACGAAGAAATTGTAAGCGTCTCACAGTAGAAACGGTCCCGGAAATACAAACAATCGTAATAGTAAATCAGGTTAATTTATGAGCGTTGTTGATATAGAGGTATGTATTTAGTAGTAAATAGCTTAAACTGGGAAATAGCGGGGTATTTTGAAGTATACGAGAGAGAATGAACAAAGCTAAGCAAATGGAGGATGGTACCAAGACGTTCGGAATTTCAGCTGAAAATATGAAATAAAGATCAAAATCAAACGACATTTAACCAATCCTATCCGTCAAGAATTACCATAATTTGCTTTCTCATGTGTTTCTGTCTCTGTTTTATACATTATTTCATGCACAGTTATATAACAAATATAGGTAATTAAAGTAACATGCTTTATATCAATAAACGAATGTATTATTTACATACATCACGATTGGTCGTTGTAATACGTATTATATTTATTAAAACAGCAATCAATTGCTTTGACTTTACAAATAAACCAAATTAATTAAAACATCAAACAAATGGGAAACTTTGATTAAATATTTTGTTATATTAATATTATAACTAGCGTCAAATTTATATAATACAAGGTACAACCACATTAATTAATTCTTTAAGCTGGTATCGTAATTTTTTAAACATAAACATTGGAAGACCACGTTCACCATATTATTTAATAATTATCACACCCAGACAATTTTCAAGCTGAAACTGTATATTCCGTCAAAGAACATAGAATGGGCTACACCGAACGGAAAACGTAAGTGTAATAAAAGACTACGTTAATCTAACAATTTTTTTTTATCAAAATTGGTCCAACGAGCAAGTTTATCATTGTAATAAATAGCTGTTTAGTATATCGATGAATACATCCTTTCGTTCGAAATAAGGAATACATTTATTGTCGGATAAAAAATCCTTAAAGTTTGTTTCGGTTTTTACCAAGTATGTTAATAAACAGATATTTATTATATTGATAAACAGGTTTCAATTTAACAAACGTTGTTCATTGTTGTAATAAATCTATTGCCTAATATGTATAATAATAATAATAATTTTTTCAGTATTAACTCAGAAATCTAGAACAGACGAGGATTCGCAATGTGGAGTTGTGATATTAGTCATCTTCGAGCTTCATCAAGTTTAATATTGCGATCGGTGCCGTGAATAGCTTTCTGTGTATTGTCGCCAGCTAAACTGCAAGTTGGAGTTAGGGCTTATAGATCACGTAAAACCGATGCTATACTGCAACCATTAGTAAATATAACCTGGCCGGAGTAATACCATCCGAAAATAGCTTTAATTATTGATCGTAATTTATTATATAAGACCGTATATATTCTATTTAACGTCGTGATTCGGCGAAATCTATAGACCAATAAATTCATATAATAGAGGCAAGCTTTGTTGGTAGTCGATGTAGTTGTGTGGTGGCCGGTCACGTTTAATAAAATCCATACAAAAGGCAGCGCGGAAGATGTTTGAATACTAGCCGTTGGCGCGAAACCTGAGCGTCTGTTTACATTACGCGGAGACGACAACACGCCATCATTAATTTTAATTAAAATCGCGTAGAACGTTTATAGTGAAAGATACATGGCCTATGTGGAAGCGTGGGCCATCTTAAGCGGGTTGTTAAAAATTATTTTTATCTGCATGGGAATGTTAACATAGCGAACTTCTGTTTAATTAATGCAGATTTTTGCTATCATACATAAATGATTTGTTCAAAAACATATATAACAAACTATAAACGGTAATACCAGATAAAGAAGAATGAAAGAAAGTCCAGCCTATTAAAGCCGAATCTATCTAGTACACAGTCGGCTCAAAGTCAGAGACTGGAGTCTAAGCCGGAATTTCTGGAATTAGACTAGAAATACGTAAAAACGTAGGCTTCCACGCCCAGAGTCAGTTGAAACTAAACGTGTTCCGGGTTTAAACCGTGTCATGTCGTTGGTTAAAATAAAACTCGACGTTTCGCTCACAATCGTATGGGGCTTCTTCAAGGCTCTGGCGTGTTTCACATGCTGAGTTACCGTGATCAACTGCTTCCCGCTCAGTTAGTTACGCCTCTGGCGTGGTTCACACGTTGAGTTACCGTGCTAACTGTTGCCATCACTCTCCTGAAGAAGCCCCATACGATTGTGGGCGAAACGTCGAGTTTTATTTTAACCAACGACATCACACGGTTCAAACCCGGAACTCGTTTAGTTTGAAAAATATGTAAGTCACTAAATTATCGATCTATTGCTATCGTCAGACAGTCAAGTGATAAGAGCAGTAGAGGGAAAAGAAATCGAAGCTGGTGTGAGACTGCATGAATGCGCTCAATAGGCTGGCAAACCGAACTAAGATAACCCTGGTAGGAGTACCAGGACAGGAAGGCTGTCGAGAAAATGGCAGATAAATTCGACCGAGCAGGCTCATCAACTGCTGAGAAAATTCCAAGGCACTCGGATTCAAGAATGTCCTCCTATATGCCCGAAGGTGACTGGAAGCGATGCGATAGTTCCTCTTGACCCATACTATGATCGGAGATATTCATTCAGCGCTCCCACGGACTCAATAATAACACTCGAAGTTTGCGATTCCCTGCTGCTAACTGGAATTCTATCGTTCTGTTCCGATATATTCTCCTCTTGCCAATATCATCTAATTTCTACGCGTAAACTCGCCGAGCGATATGGGGAAGTTATCGGTCGGGAAAATAAATATGCAAAGTTCGGGAACGCCGCCGCCGCCGCTCCGCCGTAGAAAGTCAATAAAACTCGATTGGGAAACGATATCGATATGAGAAGGAAGTGAACGTTTCCTAAGTGATTTCGAACGACCACGCCGAAGAACCGAGCGAGGAGAAAATTGTAATACGACGCCGTTCTGCTAGTCTATCGGTCGCATTAAGGGAGCGACCGTTCGACCCTCAGATTATACAAATGGAGAGAAGGCAAAACGCTGACTCCTCTTGTCATCGTCGGCCGCAGGCCATTCCAAGTAGAGCGTTCATATTTCGGTCCTCTCCAGCCGGTTTTCCAGGGGGTCGTAAAGCGGTTCTCTCCTCAACTTTATGCGGTTTAATCGAGAGCGTAATAGCTGTCCGAAAATGACCGTCGCGCACAGGCGGTCTCCAGCCCGAAGTGACGGAGGACCGCTCAGTTACTTCCCTTTTACGGCCCAATTCGACTTTCTCTATGTATCTTCTTCCAGTTGATTAGCCGATATTAAATTAACTCGTGCCTCCGGCCGTGTACGACCTGAAAATCTTGTCGCGCTACTGTCGCTGCTGGTGTTCTGCGTGCGGCCCGTTAAACATTTAATTTTACTAGGACGTATTAATTGAGTGCGACCCTTGTCCACCCTTCGGATGACTTATCATACATTATTGCCCGGAAGGCCTTCATGCAAAATTCACGGTAATGTGTTTACGACCGATCCTCTTAAGCCTTACCTCTTGTCCCGGAATATCGCAATCGGTGGTCGGTCGGTGGTGCTTGGTATTAAAACTTCCATTGTAGGATACGGATGCATATATTAAGATAAGTTATGCGGAAATGTACTTTTAGCTCTGGAGACCTATTTGTCTACTTTACAATTTTACTAAAATATTTGAATTTCTTTGTGCAAACATTTTCAGAACGCGCTCTACTCGTTTCAATTTGGCCTGCTCTGATCAATTAATTTCAGGAGACCGATAGTACAGTCGGTAACATTTAGTTCTTCAGTTTTAAAATTTCAATGATACATTTACATTATATTTAATATGAAGTCAGGTACGTATAAAGTTCTTCCTATAAAGTTTTGTTATTCCATTAGTGACTACCTAAGGTATCGGGATACTCCGCATCATAGAAAATATTTAATAAATTCAGAACATACGTATCTGAAATTTGTGGAGTGTGTCGATATGTTTGTTTGTCATATTTCCCCATAGCCATTGCTATTATTACCTGCATTATCACTTGGAAATCGTATCTGTAACATTAACAAGCCCCTAATCTGTTCATTTTAGCTCAGCTAATTCGTAAAAACGACGTAATGACATCTAACAAGAATACGTGACATTTTACTCTTATGAGTGTTAATTTGTGTGTAAATGTAATGGTTTCAATATTTTGTACTACTGAATAAATGTGTAGAATTGTGCATACTCGTTTATTTTGCATTGTTTTCTTCATGCTGCGTTTTCGATAGTCATGTTTTGCTTGTTTTGCGTATAGGCCAACAATGAAGCTGCGCTACACAATCGGACGATTTGCGATTCGCGCGCTCACTCGAAGTGGTGAAATTATGAACGCAAATATTAACCGCTCCCAATGAAATTTAAATCTAAATTTAAATAATTCGGCATATTTATACGGAAAAGATAAATACGGTTGGGAGGAGAATCGAACCGGAAAACTACGTGTTTCCGTCGCTCCGACGCCGTTTCGCCAACAAAACGGAGATCTGTTTGCTGTTTTTATTTGGTACAATTGTCGAATCGCATATACAAAGTTTACATACAACATTTTATTGTGAATATTAGATAAACTATTTCTGCCGACTTCGGACGCGAGCGGAACGCTTTAAATTGTTGAAGTCGATTCCTCGAATCGAATTCGAGTGTTTGTTGTTCCAAATGCATAAAAGATGGGCGCCCGAATGTGTGTGAAAATACTAACGCATACGGAGTTTTAAGCACAGTTTGTGATAAAATTATATGTGTACTAAACGAAACGCGGACATTTACATTTAAACTGTAAATTAAATCGGGATCTGCACATCAAATTTTGCCTTATTTTAATATATACGGACGCAAGATAATTCCTTTCCTGTGTAATTTGGAGCAGAAGTTTTCAAATTAAAAGTATTTGGAGAGATATTCTGCATAACACAAACTTATGTTCAAGGTATAGAATTTATAGGTTGTTCAATTTCTGCTACAAACAATAGATTTAATTTTTTAATGTGTATTATTTAATTATTCGATTCGAATCTTTTTCTATTATAAGATAGCTGTCGAGATTGCTGTTCATGTATACGATTTCCGTTTTTTTTAATGGAATGTGCAGGGCTGCTCACCTTCTTTATATTATTTATTTCCTTAGTGATGAATGCAGGCCTTACAACAATGGATTGGTTAATAGATATAATTTTCGCTATTATTCTAATTCCAATCCAAATCAATTAAGAATGGTCAGTGAATGTGTGGAATGGAATAATGGGTCGATATTTAATTGGCCTTTATTTTTTCGAAGAACATTTCAATTACATTTTTTAGTAAATCAATTTGCAATCTTATTCCAAGATATTTATTTGGAAATAAGAAGAACGATGTGACGATTGATTGAAGAAAATGTACCTCGGAGTTAGCCCCTAAGATCACACTGCACAATTTCTGAGCATATGAGAGAACCTTTTCGAAACATAAACCCAGAAATTGTCAAATGTTGCTGAAGGATTTACATTATTTTTAGGATCGGGCAATTTTCATTTTGAACACTCGTTATAAGAAATTGTTTGTTGTATTTCCACGCTTTGTTTATTTTCTTCATTATTTGTCGACAACATTTAAAATATTTTATGAATAAATAAATATAATAACATGTAAACTAGGGAAAAATTTGTTGAACTGCTATTTGTTACAAGTAGATGTCAAATATCGAAACTACCGTAAGTGACTTAATAAATATCAATATTTGTTACTAAACCAGTCTACATTTTGAAAATTTTCAATTGTTTATTCTTAATTTTTGAACATCCTGTGTGTATATCTTCGTAAATTTTTCGCAACATGAAACTTTTAGGGTTAATGAAACTCGTTTTTAATTTAATCCTAGAAACTGAAAACGAAATAATGTACATGTGTGTTCCATTAAAGAAAGAGCACAACTTTGATATGTTTTGTATTTTTTGGGACACACTGTACACTGTGAAAATTTCATAGAAATATTCATGAACAATTTTTTTTCTTAAAACATTGCGTGACGTGAGATTATACAAAATATTACTACCGAAATGTTTGTATTAAAGAAAATGAGACAGCATAAATGTAATAAACATGGTAACGATTTCGACATTAGTTAATGAAAAGAATCGATGTATAGCTGAAAATAAGTGTAAGGCGCTTAAGATATCGGCCTTTAAAAAAAGGGGAAATTTGCAAAAATCTCATGAATTGAAGTGGAATATCAAAAGTTAAATAACATACAGGATCGCATTCACTGGAAACTGAACATTCTGTATACTTGACCATAGTTTTATATTGTGCAGAGCTTTTCTTCGATTTCTTTTTATTTGAAAACTTTTCCCTAAATTGTTCAGGAATGAATTATCTTCCGCCCACACAGGCTGTACTTTATTTCATCAATGAAATCCCTATTATTACAATACAGCTAGCCCTTAACTAATGCTGCAATTTTAATAAACAGTAGTGTACTTGTTTACACTATTATCCTACATTTTTTTTTTTACAAAAGGACGTTAAGCAGCTCGATAACTTCTTTCAAAATAATGCAAAGATCAAAGAATCCCAGCTGTACATTTTAATTTCGCAAAGTTCGACGTAAAATGTGGAAGATGAAAAGCCTTTGAAAATTATTGTTTGATTAAATAATATGCAGAAGTTAGTTTGCTTCTTAATCTAGAGTCAAAGAGACGAGTTCCTATAGGAAGCCGGTTAATAATATCTGGATTGAAACTTGGAACAAACTTAACCGATATCCTAAAGTTTAAAGAAGATTCAAATTTTCTTCTCAACAAATTAATTGATGGTAAAATTCTATAGGGAATAGGTAATTGGAATTTAATGTAGTTCAGAGTAATTGAAGCCGCGACTAAAATAATTGGTTACAAGAAACGGTATTGACAAAGCTAAGTTTATGTGTTATTGGAAGTGCATTATGAAAATATTTAACACTTAGTTAATGAGAATATTCAAGAAAAATATTATTTTCGCTACTAACTCATAGATATGATGACGACAGAGAAAATATTTTCTAATTTTTGTTCAAATAGGACGGAGGATGCCTTCACGCGTCTGATATCGTGATTGGAGCCTGCGTCCTGCTTCAACAAAAATTAATTCATATCTATGAATTAGTGTTACAGTGTGCCTTCGAAGTGTATATTAATTCTTCATGTGAACCAGATACAGATCTTTTCAAGTGCTTTCAACAGGCATGGTCTGAAATTAAAGCATATCGTTATGAGTCTGAGATTAACAATGAGTATATCAGCAGCACAAATGGCGTTGACCACAGTGACATCTTACAATTCTGTCTCAATCGTCAAAACCTGCACCATCCCGGGAAAGACTAGGTGGTGAACTGCCCACAGGAATATCGTTTCATATTCCAGTACCTTCTATGATGCCAAATAGGTAGCCAAGGCCATGTATTGATTGAAAATATTTTTCTTCAAAAGTCAATTCAGACTAACGTCCCGTGTAAAAAAGTGGTATAAGTAAGCACCACTTCAAGATCTCAATTTTCTTAAGGATTTGTACTCCTACAGAAACACGCACAAGTTCTTGTCAAATAAAGCTTAGTCAAAGTTTTGCCGTCACTTTTGGTATCTTTCAGACGAATCAAGTGCTTTAACATTTTATGACAAGGAAAGAAAAATAGAACTTATTAGAGCTATGCAGTGAGATGTAGACAGTGAGTAAGTTTTTCCCCATTACACTAAACGCGTTATAATGTTGAAAGTGATGCTGCGTACATTGTTCGGCTGCTGCAATGTTTGGCTACAATAATACTGCAGCGCTTTTTAAATGACTTGAAATTCCCCGTAGATTCTTGGAATTCTATCCTTCCACTTAGGACACTCGTCAAAATTTTCAAAAACGGATTTTGATCTTTCGGAACCTAGCAGTTAATGATACGGCAGAAAGATGTGTTAAACTCATGGAGGAGCTTACGGCGTTTTGACTAAGAACGAGGAGCAAAAACAGTTTTTGTTAAAAGTAGTAAAGCATTATCCAATTTCTTATAGAAATAAGGATAACCTTATTGTACATAACATTTTCCGAATAAATAAAGAAGGCGATGCTCCCATTTATTTCGTGGAAGGTGTTATTGGGATCCAAGCGTAATAGTGTTACTGGTGCTTCCGCAGATTGTCATTAGTCTTTGTTCTTTGAGGCGGTATGTGTAGTAATAAAGCTTACCTCAACATTTTTCAGGCGCAGTTAGTCGCGCAATATTTCAGCACGTTTCAATTTACCTCGCCACCCGAAATGCGTATATCTCTTAGCTCTACGCGCTAATAAGAAATAATATTTACCCGGCGTCGGTCGCTTAAGACAACTTGCGCGGAGCTAATAAAGAAAAACGCCTTAAAACATAACTCCTTCCGCAACGTCGACCCTTCTTTACCGAAAAAACAATTTCCGAAGTTCGCTCGCCCTCTTCTTCCCCCAAAGAAAAAAAAAAAAAACAGCCAACTAAGCAGGCTAACCGAAGCCGACCATCTGAGGCAACCTCGACTCTGGTTCGCCACCGTACGCGCCGCCAGAAGTAATTTATGAATGAGGGAACATAAAACAGAATATACGAGATTCCTAAAAGCATTCCTAAAATAACGAATCGTCAAATAAATCGCGCTGCGAACCCCTTCCACCTCAACTAAGGGCATAGGGAAATTTATACGCCTAAAGCTCCCTCCGACTGGATATAACGGATATACTACCCTCTAGTTCATTCTTCTTGTTCGCGTACTGTAAATTTAGTGAGATTCGACTACATTGTAATAATAATACTTTATTAACGAGATCAGCATGCATGCCAAACAGTGACATTGCACCCGTTTCATATCTTACATTCTATGAAGAATATTACTTTCCTTAATAAGTAAAAGTAACATTCACAATTATAAGTAAGTAAGTATGGGTCAGCTCTTAGGCAGGATGTATAACAATTGTTAACATAGAGGATTAGTTGAACCATGGAATATTTCAAATTCGTACTTTTTGGAATATTCTTGATGCAATTGCTTCAAAAATGCTTTGTTTCCCAAGTTTACAATCGAAATCGATGTACGGTATAACCTTTTGAGGAAATTCCCATTACGCGTTACGTGTCGCTTTAATGCAGAAGCGTGCCATCCAAAGTATGGTCTACTGAATTTTGCAGGCCATTGTTTTCGCACTTGAAAATACTTCATGTCATGATGATCGACAGATAAACGAATGCAGTTTTGTAGAGAAATGACGGAAATGTTTAGTAATGATTCAATGATTTTTTTCTACAATATTTCATTTTCTGATGAAGCTACGTTTTGTCTCAACGGATTTGTAAATAGCCATAATTGCCGTTATTGTTCGACTGAGAATCTACAATGGATGATGGAACATCAAAAACAAAACGAAACAAAAGCTTAATGTGTGAGCTAGCATTGTTGGCCAACGAATCATAAGTCCATATTTCTGAGAAACAACTTTTCAGGAAACGATTTCTTAAACTTACTCCGTAACCACATTGAGGTCCGATTTGAAGCTGTGGTGGTGTCCTTAATGTATTTTGTTTATTTGAAAGTTCACATAAAACATTGTACTAGATACTCGATCTGGACATCAGTGCTCAACCAGATATAATTATTTTTTACCAAAAAGGTCATATTGAATTTTTCTGAGAACTGTCCATCATTTTTAGGGCTTACAACAACAGAGTTGACAACATTGTCGAGTGTGAATTGAAAAATTTATATTTCACTGAACAAAATTTCTTAATTTATTACCTCACAATATATATCCATTTCAATTAATTAACTCACACTATTGTGCTATTCTACATACGAACAAAGGGCAAACTAATAATATTGATTCTATTGTTTTGCCATTACATTAATCTCACACTACCAGAAGTATTCATTAAACTTACTATCCTTTCAATCCGTCACCGAACTATATGTATATTTTAGCAGCAGTAGCGTAGGTAATGGTTTTTTAAACTCCATTTTCCGAGTTTGTGTCACGCTAGTTGAAAATATATTCCGCCGCTGTTATCTGGGGCGAGTGTCGTCGTAATTTTTAATACTCATACTTGTGCCGATGCATATACATGAGGTACTATGTGAAGTGATTAAATTGGAATCTACTATACCTATACACTTAGTTGGGCTAGGTCGAAGCCAACGCGGACATCGGCATAAGTAACACCTCTGCCATTGTTGGACGGTTGTCGAACTGAATAAATGAGTAGTGCCACTGTGTTGAAACATGGAACTTTGGAAAGCTACTTACAGCGAATAAAATAGCTATATATGTGTATATGACATTGATGGGTCGATATATTGTAGCGTATTTGTTGCGGTAGGAACAACAGTTTCGATAAACTTTTAAATACTCCTGGCAGATATGCGTTTGAGCGTATCATAACTTGACTGTACAACAGTATACTTTGCTCTTGTTTGATTTTTACATAAAAAAAGTATATAAAGTATAAAATTGCAAAATAAAGTACAGAGACTAAAATGAAATTACAGGAACTGTTAATTAATTAAAGAGATAGGAACAGATCCTATCGAAATTAATTATGTCGGTATGGAAATTCACAGTGCTTGATGGCATGATTTAAAGGCATTTGTTTTATGCTCACTAATACCAAAATCTCTTGTCCGCTAGATGATTCTATTTACTGAAGATATCCATTACTAAAGAAGCTAGCAGCAGTTTCTTTTTCTATCTTCCATTGGATCATGCCCTAGTGCTGTTGCATTAATTCATTCCTAGCTCTCTATCTTCACTACAATGGCTTTCTTTCCCGATCTTTCATTGCAGTCAGTGGCGTGCCTTCCAGTTCCAACATAGGCCCGCTCTTCTTTAGTACTTTTACTTTCTCTGGATAGCAACATTCTTGGTTATGCAGACAATTTATAAATAAAAATTTATCTTTACACGTTCTCCTAAGTCACAAATATTCAACTACAACGTCGCAAATAATACCGTCTGTAGAGTTGGCTTATTTAATGGCCTTGATGTGCTATTCGTCCCTGAGCTCACATTCTCCCTACATCTAGACGCTGCTTGTTCTTCAGCTTCTAAATCGCTTAGTTTCCTATTTCGAACGTGTAAACTTTTTTCCAACAATAGTGCTTTAAAGGCTGTGTATTTCTCCTTGTTCGCTTTAAATTGGAATATGTATCAATGGTTTGCTACTCTCATTATCATTATCTTAAGTTAGAAACTGAACATATTCAGAAGAGATTTCTGAAATACTGTTCTAAAATGAATAGTATGAGTAGGTTGTTGTAATTTTTAGGGACAATAAATAGTTTCCGACTTTAAACGTTAAAAATAGTTCATTTTATGATATTTATTTCGTTTTTTGTTCTTTTTTAATTACTTTTAGTTGTTAGTTTTGACTTATTGTATTTTTATAATTGGAAAACCACCATATGTTGGAAATTTCTAAAAATTCTAGAAGGACTAGCAAATATAATACTGACTATTACTACACAACGACATGATTTGGTAGAAAATGGCCAAAAGAACATAATTATTAGCTCTAATGGAAAAATAGTTCAATAGCTTACGAAGCGTTTATATCAGAAATTGAATTACTTCAATTTAGACAAACATTATCACTCTTTCGTTGAAAAATGTATTAAATTTTCGTTTGTATTCATTAAAAAATGACTATTACCAATTTATCCGATTTCATAAGATCAGACAGACTTCAAAGAATGGCTCATTAATTTGAATCACCTTGTATAATATTTCTAATGGTTAAGTTAATATAAATAATTTATGTGAAATTTAATTGTATTACATGTGGCAACTGCGTCCAGCAATCGAGATAACACCAAAAATACACTAGTTTTCGTTGTACCTTCATAATTAAAACCCATTATTCAAACGTAACACCTCTTTCCGACGACAGCAATCCACCGACCCACCAACATTCTTTTTTCGCGCTTTTTTTCGTGTCGCTTGGAGCTGAATAAAACGTGTGTCGCGGATGTCGGCGTCGTATGTAACAATTACGTTAGCCGTTTGTTCCGTGAGGGTGCGGCCCATTAATTAATGAAACTGGGGGGTATCCGCCGGGATTAAATGATAAACTAAGCACAAACAAATACAGAACTCGCAATTACTAGCCGCCGACTAACCGAACTGCCGAGCTGTACGTCGCCCCGACGATCTAGGCATTCAGCAGATCGCTATTCTACGCCCCTCATTGTGCCAAGCTTCTGAACGCGCAAAACAAAAACCATAGATCTTGAGGGTGAATGCGGCTCCGAACCACCTTCGTTGGCTGGTGTGGATTGTCAGAATCTACGTACATAGGTATGTACGTAAGTGAATGGGAATCAAGCTCAGCTTTCCGCTGTTTCGACGATTCTCTATCTTCCTCTGTATGTGTTTGTGTGTGTAAATGGGTTGGATACGTGTTTGCGAATCAAGCTAAACTACCTAACGAAGCACTTACTTATGTCGACGATGTTGGGTTGCAAGAAAATCTGATTACTACTGTTGGACTTCATTCCGGACGGCGCTCGAAACGGGAGAAAGATAATTCGGTTTTGTAGCGTAAATTAAATTTTGAATTTGTCTGCGAAATCTGCGTATTGCATATAGGTATCGCTTTTTTTGCAGAGTTTAAACATTTAGGAAATTAAATAAATATACTCGTAATTCAAGTGGTTGATAAATAAAATAAATCATCTACTTACTTTTAATTTCCAAGGTTACCACCCGGTTTACGGAACACTTGATCTTAAATGAAATTAATAAAATACAAATATACAGAGTATATAAAGTTGTATCTACCAATTCACTGAGACTTTCCTTGATTTTGATATAGATTACGATGCACTGAAATGCCACAGTCATAATTCATCGACTTGAAGCCATTACTAGTTCTGCTTTCTTTTAAGATTTCTATGCGAACTTGTCACAAAGCACTTACTAGAAGCTCTATATGCACCCTTGTAAATTAACAGTGGTATATACAACAGTTAGGTCCAATCGATTGTGAAAGGAGGGTTACGTTTCGCCAGTGGTTTAATGAGTATTTAAATAATAATATTGTTCTCAACTTGACGTTGTTTAGTGACGAAGCTTGTTTCCAGTTGTCCGGTTACATTAATTTACAGAACTTGGAATACTGACAATCCTCATGAATTTGTCGAAACCAATTTACATCCTATTAAAATAGGAGGTTGGGTAGCAATGTCTAGGCGAAGAATTGTTGGGCCAATATTACAATCGTATCGAAAACGTACTTGACGATTAACAAAATATAACTTTAAATTTATCTACGCTACTGCATATATCGACGGTTAGCCGAATAACACTCGCTAGCAAACTGCACCGAACCTCCTCACTCTACTGATAAGCGAAAATTTGTGGCCCACATGTTCTCCAGAACTTACACTGCTGTATTTTTATTTGTTTGCCAATTTACAAAAGTGTTCAGATATCGATTATACGATGTAGAAGGGTAGCAGCGATACGACGAGAAATTAATAACATCACTGACGAAGGCCTTCAAAACGTTTAAAGTTGTTTACTCGTGGTTAGAGGTGTTTGGAAATTAAGTTAATGAGAGACTAACTTGCTGTGATTAAATATGCAGTCTCTTAATTTGTAATTAAAATATAACTTTTCAACTTTCTATTAACCTTTTCACTTTAAACGGTTATAGCGGAATATCGCCACAAACGACATACACAATATTTTTACACAAAAAATAATACATAGTACAAAATACGTGCAGGCGGAATGGAAGGCAATGTACCATGAACAATTCTATGTATATTACAAAATATTTCATTCAGTTTGATAAACCGGTGGTTCTCAAAATATAAAAAAATTGAATTTGTGTCCCTGAAAGCAACATTCTCAACAATAGAAGTTACATTTCCCACTATTATAGTGCCAAATTGTTAATGATATTGTTTTGATGGGTATCACAACAATTTCATGTGAAATTTATATATACAAATTTGGTTAATCATTTGTGAACCTTTTTAAACTAAAAATTGTAAACAATTATCGTGTGCTACTTTCAATAAGACATCAATCAACGGAACCAATTGTCAATTTGTTCTCAACAGCGTTTCGCAACACAGAGCGCCGCCAAGCACACCGTAATTAAATTCAATTTCAACACAATGCAATCATATTTACGTGTAGATGCGGCTAAATAAAAGCATCAGGAAGAAATGCCGAAGCGAATAGAGGCGGAAATTTGTGGGAGGATGTGGGAAAGGTATCGATCCCGTGCTCCGTTGTCTCGGCTTGCGAGCAGAGCTCAAAAAAACGAAAAAATTACTTGGACTCGAACTGGTGAAGAGTTTGCGGGGAAGGCTGGAGGTAATATAGGTCGAACGCAGGGTTATTGTTGCTCGTCCAATATCAGCCGCGATTTAATTAAATAGCGAAACAAATATTTTTACCGTTCATTTGCCGGACTTCCATCTGCGCTTCTCTCCGCGGCGTTGTATTGTTTTCGTTTCGCTGCCTTTGCGTTATTTAACGTCGTCCGTACAAAATAGTCGAGGAGAGAAGAAAAAAGATTCATTAGAGCTATCTAACAAGTTCGTCTCGCGGTAATCAAATTATCCATTTCCTGGGAAGTGTGTAGAAAAGTAATAATGTCCCTCTGCACGGCATATTTGGAGGATGTTTATTAGGAATTTCAACTTGTTTTCTGGATGTTAAAGATAAGAATTTGGAGATAAATAAGTAATCAGACTTTTCTTTCTTGCGGAAGAAAAACGATAGAAGTTAGCAGCACGATGAATTGGTCATGTATGAAAATATAATAATATAAAAATTAAAGTTGCTACTTGTTTTGTTTCATTTACCATACCACGAGAAAAATAAAATTGCGTGATGTATATGTTCCAAAAATTTCATAATTTTTTGAACTTTGAGGTTCGGTATTATCGTTTGTTAATCGCAAATTTTGAAATCGAACATTTTTTTCAATTTCTATATTAAAATCGTCAAGCTTTTTATCTTGCTGATTGTTATACAACTTTATCCACCTCGTAGTACATATTGCAAATTCTTAATTATGAGTGATGAGAGATATGAGAGATATTACCTCTATTGTCCATGGTATCTTTAATTAAGGTAACAATGAATATCAATATTACTAAAATGACTTAAAACGTACATAGCACGCTAATTTCCAGTTTTTACTTTAACTCATCGCATAGAAATTTTTTGCCAATTTTAGCAAGCATGCAAACCATTATTAAATTTGCTTCGTAAAATCTTTCCTTTCTTCTCCCTCTAAATGAAAAAGAAAAGATCTAAGAGATAACTAAAGCGGAAAAGCAACGAAAACCACACAAGCAACCGTGCTGTCGTGAGCAATTTCAAAATTATATTTTCCCTGATAAATTGCCGTTTCAGATATCTCTTACTACCTATCTCGCCGCTCGTAATATCAAAAGAACAATAACGATCTCTACAGCAACTACTACTACGACAACGCTGGATTAGCTATAGGGTGGCACTGCCGAGAAAAGCAAGATGAAGAACAAAACAAATAACCAAACAACATATACACCGTCTTAAAATAAGCCAACCAACTGAGTGAAACGAGGACGACGCTAGCGACAATATTAACGTGTGTGTACAGTGAGTATAGTGGTAAGAACGACAGGATAGCAAAGGTGGCCTGCTTTTCCTTACCCCACCAGGCACTACATAAACGTTACGATACGACGTCGATTTTCTTAAATTTGTCACATGAAACTTTATTCGATCACGCGGTTTTGGTTTGTATCGACCGTACCATCTTTACAAACATTGCTTCCTATAACGGATTATTATTGTCTTTATTTCGGAGTTTTTGGGCCGATTGTAGACATTACGTTGTAGGTCTCTTAAAATAAAAATTACTTGGAAGGAGTCTATGTTGATTGTTTAAGTATTCCTCATGCGTTTGTCGAAAACACTGTTTGTTCTTTATATACAATATTAGTATATACTACAATGACTTTTTAGCTCCCGCAATAAGTACGAATTTACCAACAGCGAGGAAATAAATTTGTAGAATTGAAAAGTGAAGAACGCAAAATAAATTTAAAAAAATAATGTTGTTTCCTTCCCGTCAATACTCCGCTCGTTAAATGGCTCTTCTATACCAGACTTAAGCGCCGTAGACACGTCGTCTCTGCCTAAAGTCGGTAGCAGCTCCTAAACGCCGAAAAACACGTCGGGATTTAAAAATTTATTCATACGATTCTATCACCGAAGGAGCAGCGCCAATAAAAAGGCAGTTTATTGAAGCTTTAACGGCCCATAATGCCCGGTGCGTTTGACTGGTACAAATCCGAACGTGTAGCCTTCTCCAAAAAAAAAAGAAAAATAAGCAACAGGAGAAAAAGAATAAAATGCCTTCTTTAAATTCCGAAAACGAAATCCAGATTTTATTAAACGTTTTAAGGTGGGCATCAAAACTTTAACGTTTGGGTGCGAAGACGTTACACCTGTGATTGTGCGAGACAAAGTTGGCTTTTGTTAATTACATAAAAATAAATATATACGAAGATAGTCCCCGAAGTATCTGACCTGGCGTATAGATGACGGTTGTTGTTTGAAAAAATTACTATGGTTAAAAGTACCGACCTGATAAAGCTTAAGCTTGAAGTTTAAAGACCTACGTTGTTTAGTATTTATTTCACAGTCGTCAATAGTGATCGCTGGCAGTGAATTTCTAAACAGAAAAAATTGGTTATCGTTATACGGCGCAATACTTTTATTTGAAAGCTCTTAGTCCGACAAATATCAAAGCCAAGCTAGATTCTACTCTGCAGGAGTCTGCTCCTTCGTTTACAACAATAAATTGTTCGGTGGCAGAGTTTAAACTTCATTTTCTTCGATCTCCTCAAGATAAATTAAAATCCGTGCGAAAATATCTTGGATAAATAAGTACTAATTTACATAAGATCATTTTGGTAAACGAATTAGAGCTTGAGGTATATATATATATACATTTTTATAATCATACAAACGGCTCCCGACAGTAAAATATTTCAAACTTTCAACCGCTGTGCTCATGTGTTTTTCCCGACGGGTGGTTTGTTTTTATTAACGGGTTGTAAATATTATATACATCTGTCTGAAAAATAAATAAATTTAAATAGCGAACGGATGAATATAGTCAATTAAATGGATCGCTTTGTGCCCATCCACTATTAAACAAACGTAAATAATAGCTGACATGGTAATTCCGATATTTTCAGTAGCTCGGCTTGTTATATACCGTGTCCATAAGAGTAACATTACAATGAAGCATGGAACCTCCTAGTCGGATTTTCAAAATACCGTCATACAAGACTTCAGACCCCCCACATCTTTGACAAAGGAGGTATGACGAAGGGAACCTCTAACATCAAATTACGAAAAACATTGGAATGAAACAAAAATAATATATTTCCTTAGTAGAAATGTCTTTCGGGTGATGTCGTGTAGTTAATATTTTACTTGACGTTTCGCTGACCATCCTGTCAGCTTCTTCAGAAGATTTCTAAAGACTTCTAAAGACTAGAAATCTTCTGATAGGATGGTCAGCGAAACGTCAAGTAAAATATTAACTACACGACATCACCCGAAAGACATTTCTACTATGGATTACGGTCGTGAAAGCCTACACTCAAATATATTTCCTACTTATTAGTTGTACAGTATATACATATTCTGCGATGAATAGTTGTCAGCGGTAGACGTGTGTTCCTCAGCAAGGGTATTTTTAATAGTTCTATCAACTGTACTTCTACATTTCTTATATTTATTAACTTAAATAAAATGATTGAGAAATATCAAACACGTGAGTTAACAAAAGAAGAGAATTTGGGTTCTGAAGGTTGTAGAAAAACTTCTCACGTCGGAGAGTTTTTTAGACCGATTAACATCTATCATATAGAAAAACATAAGCACGTTCTTCGAGACGAAATTTGCAGAATATAATCAATTTGGGAAGGAAGTTTGAAAGTGAAATTAGTGAGAAGATTAAGTGCTGCGATGATTTAGAGTAGTACTCCCGATTGAACACATTACGTATGTATATACAGTGTTCCTGCTTCGTTTGCTTGATTCCGCTTTTCCGTTGAGCTGGAAAAGAGCAGTGGTTACGCCCATCCCTAAGATGGCATCCCCTACATCGTTTAAGAATTTTCAGCCTGTGAGTGAGAACACACTCACAGGCTGAAAATTCTTCAAGTTATGTCTAAAGTAGAAGAAAAAATTGTATGTGAACAATTAAGAGGCTTCTTACAAGACCATCATATTTTACCTGATTGTCAAGCGGGATTTAGGTCCAGGCCTAATAATATTGGGCGTGACCGATGATATAATGGATGTCATGGATAAACATTTGGTGTCTGTATTAATTCTATTGGACTATAGTCTTGCGTTTGACATGATTGATCATTCCTTACCTTTGATAATCTTATCGTCTATAGGGCTGTCTGCGTCGGTGGTTGATTTATTTCGGTCCTATCTGGACGGCAGGAGTCAGTGTGTTAGGTTGAATAATAATATCTGTGGTAAGGAGCGTACCACAAGGCTCCGTTTTGAAACCTCTTTTATATACTATCTATACGTCACCTTTTCAAAAATGTGTAAATACATGTCAGTTGCAGATGTATGTGGACGATACTCAAATATATCATTCATTCTACATGCCAGACTATCAAAATGAAGTACGTAAGGTTAAAAGTGATTTAGATACATTAGTAACTCAACATGCTTTAGTAATAAATCCTTTCAAGTCAGCGGTAGTCTTATTTTGGAAGAGAATACGGGCACTTGGACTTCAGTAGCACTTTCGGATTAATGATTCTGTATTGCCTGTAATTAACGAAGTAAAAAATTTGGGTTTGATAATTGATGGCGCACTTAGGTTCGATTCCCACATCTCCAAGTGCATTAAAACTGCATATTTTAGTTTAAAACTTATATACCCTCACTAAGCGAAGTCTATGTGAGACATTGGTACTATCACATTTTAATTATTGATGGTCCTTGTCTCACGGTTGTTAATTCTGTTCGATTTCAACGCGTTCAGAATTTATGCTTGCGGCTGATATCTGGAATTACAAGGTACGAACGTGTTTCCCACAAGTTGCGGGTTATTGGTTGGCTCAATATGCAGGATCGTCGACTTTTGCACGCTGCTTCATTCTATCGCAGAATTATCCTAAGCAGGGAGCCAAAAAACTTGTTAAAAGAATTAAAGTTCGTACAGATGCTCACAGGTTGAACATTCGATTTAAAGGTACGCTGACTCCTCCTGTCTATTCTTCGGCTTTGTGTGAGCACTCATTAACTTATAAAATTAGCGATGTTTACAACAGAAAAATTTAAAACTTTGAATTTGTTGGCACTGATACATTCTGCTGCTAATGTTTGAAGAGGGTGGGTTGATTTTCCATATGTACATACATCTAAACAAGTTATTTTGTCTGTGTACTTGCTGCTGTGTTCACTGGTCATTGCAGAATTTAAGTTTAGGCAGGTTGATTATTTGTTTTCCTTACATTGTTATTATTCTAGGTTCAATGGAAGAACAAATATTGTACTGTACAAGTTGTAAATGAATTGAGTCTTACGATTTTCATCTTTGTAAAACTCTACCTTACATTTATTTTATATATAATATCTCGATATTTGTAAAATTGCGAAAATAAATTATTATTATTATTATTATTATTATTATTATATATTAAAAAAAGATGTTTGTTCAGTTCTAAAGGGTACAAAAAATAATTAATTTTTGGGGATCGTTTTTGAGAGTACCCCTAAAACGCATTGTAATTCCATCGTTTCACGCACGGTACAGTATCAATGGATAATATTTTATTACCTATTTGATATCCAGCGCACAACGGCGCCAAAAACAACAGCGTCGGTACGCCTATTTAGTCAGGGACACGAAATGGGCACGTTACGGCGCGTTCATATTCAAACGGCGGAGTGCAGCATGAATTTTACATCCGAACCGCTCCAATAAATTGAAAGATGACGGTCAGAGAAAAGAGAAAAAATGGCGCGCGTACCAATAAATAAGCGTGAAACAATTCGGCGGACACGAGCTATGCATTTAATATGACGCAATTATTAATATAAAGATTTTATGGACGCACGTAACTCATAAATGCTGCTCCTCCACCTACTGGCGCTTGTTCCTACGAATCAAACATCGGCGTTTTCGATTTTAGATTAGTGCGTAGCCTGGCACCCCGGATGAATAATTTTTTCCCCTGCGTATTGGATCGGGTTTTGTCGATGATTGGCACGATATGAATTGCTCTGATATGAAACGGTGCGGTTGTAATATGCAAAAAGCGTAAATTTCATTACGTTTTTTATTAGTAGATCGACATGTACGTAGCCATAGATTACGTTGGTTTAGTAGAGGTGGACATGCAAGTACAAAAATGTGAAAAAAATATTTATTCGAATGTAAATTCTAAAATATAGTCCATATTGGCAGCCCTTGTTTCAAAAAAACAAATACACGTGGGAAGGTACAGGATGTGATAAAAGGTCCGCACACTTCACAGAAGATCTATCAGATAATCTAGCGCTGTGTAACAAAACGCGCACAATCCACGGCGATATTTACATTCATGACACTCCGCATCCCTCTCAAACGTGGAAGCGGTGCTCCTAACACCGATTAATGCAAATACGATCTTAAGAATGCATATTAAATTAGTCCTGCGAGGCGGTCGGGTCACGGCCGTCCATAATTACAAACTCCAAATGTATATGCGTATACGTACAGGAGGAGGGTAGCTTCTACTGTAACGCCGTTTATATTTCGCACGCAGGCATCACTTCATTTATATTCATTGGTTTCATCTTCAAACGGGCGCGCGTCCTTTCATAATCAAAAGTTCAGATGGCGTACCGCTCTGCGTCGGTTGCTACAAAGTAACGAATCGAGGCATTCTTATTTAAAATCGCTCGTCACCTAGTTAAGGGAACTTTAACAACTGCATGGATAACGTGGTAGGCGTGGGGATGAGCTTTTGTGCTAGAAGGGAAGATGATACGATGAAGCGCGTGTCATGTATGTTTAATTAAAACGCAATAGTGATGGGTACAATGGATTTCATGGTTCTATTTAAAATTACATTTAAAAAACAGTTCATAGGCAGAAATATTTTTAATTAATAAGTCCGACGCTATACCTACCTATTACAAAATTTCAGTGTTCCATTCACAATAACATCATTGAGACTTCTAACAAACTAGTTTCGTGAAATAGTTTGTATAGGAAGGCAAAAGAAACAAAAAAGAATACTCCACGTCTAAAAGGATTTAGCCGATTCCGGACCAATCGTAAGACGGTAGATAATCCGTAGTATATAAAAAGTACAACAGAGAACGCGCGTTTTAGCCCTCAAAAGTATTAGGATCCTGCGCGAAGACAAAAGGGGTTAACGTTTTTCCCGGCGAGCAATTGCGTATCATCAGAGGGGAAGACTAGATAAAATCGGACATGGATACGAGCACTTCCCATACATACGCTCCAACGAAAGGACTTCTGGAGCGTAGAGCCCGCAGCTAAAGCCGTATAGCGGTGTCGAATCTTCGATTATACAATCCGGGATGCGAGGTGAACGAACTAGATACGGCACAATTTCAAAATTCAGTATCCTCTCGCTCAAGCTAACCCTTATTCTCCGCATTCTACTCGAGCTTGTTCCTCGTACAACGAACGCTAGAACAAAGCGTGAAAAATGAGGGTAGGCGACCTCTTCGGTTCATTTAGAAATCCGCGACAAAGTCAGTGTAATGCTGAATGGTAGAAAAAAGTTATTGCATAAATTATTGGTAATCGTTGCTGTTATTTATTTATATTTTTTTATCAAGCATTCTGTATATTTTTCCATGATCTGATGCAGAAGTTGTTCTATAATTTTTCTCACAAACCGTACACTTAATATGGATCATTCTTTAGTAAATTAAATACGGAGCAATACAGATAAGTTCTTTGCTAAAGTACAGTGCTGCGACGAAATACTACTCGAAAGATATTAATTAAAAATAATCTGTAGAATCAAATTTACGCATACAATTTCAGCATTTGTTTCGAGTGAACACCATTTTTTTTACTAACATTTCGGAAGTACGTATTATTTTGAGTAATACCCACGTTATACGAGGGTCATCTCAAAAGTAAGCGATACTAATTTGTAGTGTTGTGTAGTGAAGTCAGAGTATAGTTTGGAAAAGCAGGGACGAGCCAACGCCAAGAAAGACGAAAGTTGTAGAATCCGCTGGAAAGATCATGGGACCACGGTCTTTTGAGATTCCAAGGCAGTGTTGTTGATCGATTACCTGCTCCGTGGGACTACGATCACAGCTGCTCGCTATTGTGAAGTACTGAGAAACCTCAGAAGGGCGATTTAAACTAAATGGAGGGAAAAGTCGAGCAGAACGGTTTTTTACTCCATGATAACGCTCACCCACACGCTGTTCGCCCTGCTCGAGCAATGGGGTATTTCCGGTCATCCAATTTACTCACCCGAGTTTATGGTGTTTCGTACTCTATGCTTTTAAACGAAAAACTTGCTTGCATTGCTTCATTACAGAAGAACGTAAAAAATTCCATTAAAAAGAATAATATGAATCAAACTTGGCAATAATATCGATGACTATGTTTACAGAATTTCTTGATCGTTTGAAACTTGAATCACCGCTCTAGCTTGCTGACCGTTAATAAAACAGGGACACAAAGATCTCAAATTATAGTATAGGAAATACTGAGTAAAGTTGGCATTAATTGAAGATTTAAACACGTAACAGTATACATGATGTTTCATTTAAAAACCCGAGCTTCTGTCGCGCATAGCAGAAAGTGACCGGCCTGTGTACTTGAATATAATTTTATGTTGGGCAACACTTCCCTCCGAATACTTTTTGTTTGAAAATTTGTTCTCTAAATTTCCCAAAAAAAAAAGAATTATTTCCCGTCCACGCATACTAGGTGAACGCATTGTATATATAGCATCATAAACTATTCAAATTCATAAACCACAATATTATAATTATAAGCTTGTACCCGATTTCTATCAGGTATGTACTGCGTTAACATATGAAGGTCCAATATTTGAACACATACATAGTCCTCATGTATAAATAACGTCATTCGTACACACAAGAGTACTAGCTACTTACTTAGACATGTGGTGCGGTCGCACCTACACAGACGATACCTACTGAGACAGTATACGACTTCCCATTTTCCTCCTTTGCTCACAGTCGGAATTCCGTTGGTTAAGAGCTGACAGATCACCTTATGCGGATAACACGGTTCCGACAAGACCACAGAATCGCACACATAGATCTGTCAACCGTTCCCGTGGTGTGTTTTACTGCCACAACTACATACTACTGCTACACTACTGTATTGCTATTCCCCTAATGCCTATCTCACTATCAAGCATACATCCACCTTCCTTCTAACTAATATACATGCACAGCCGGCGGGGCAGGCACAGACAGTTCGACGCCTGCGAGGTATATTTGCATACTCCTGTCTGGTGTAGCAAGGCCATATCTCCTCTCTAACCCCTATTCCTAGTCCTGTGTTTACTTTGGGAGCATGTTAAAATCATCAGCTGCGCTATACTCTGCTTATCTACCTAGGCAGTAACGCATGTCTGCACATCGATCTTGCCGGCGCCCCCTCCTAAATGTCGATTGACGAAAAGCCTACCGGGTAGTAAAGGCTGTTGGATAAAATTAAAATTTCCTTAAAAATGCGGTTATTTAAGCAGCTGTAAAGTTGTGTAAATATTATTGGAAGTTGCGAAAGTGACGTGGTGTAGTTAAATAATCTTATCTTGCAACAAATTTTTGTGTAGAAATATCCTCTTTAAAGTGATCAATAAATTATTCCCTTTTCAATCTACGGATAGTTTTATTCTCTCAAAGAGATAACAAAACAAAATATTCTTCTGTGTATTCTAAACATCGTTATGGCCATTATTCATTCCACAAACAACCTCCTCTTTCCGCAATAGATGTTCGTACATACATCCTCACATAAATACCAATAACCCATCGTTGCAAATTTACACACGCATACAGTACATCCAGACCGAACATCGGACCATCGACAGCCCTTTTTTCCCTGCTTCCAGCGGAACTAATTGATTCAGAAACAATACACCGGCACTGCTGGAGTTCTTTCGCGAAGTGATCATTTGCAGCGGTAGCACTTCCGCCCATTCGGTGCTCAGCACTCTTCTCGCTTTATTGAAATTACTACCACCGAACGGTACGAGATTGAAAACGCGTTCATTTCTTTGTTGTTTCTCTTTTGAGTGGTAGGAGGTCAAAGTAGCCTGGATTTCCTCGATAATTAAATAATGCACAAAACGCATAAAGTGTCAGGTTGCGTAAATATACACAGTGACCTAAAGTATTCCTACTCCGCTAAACTTATGAAACAACAGAAGCTAGAGCTTTTAGGAAAAAGCAGGTACATTTTTTTGGTGCAGAAGTTTAGTATAAATTTTCTTATTTTAAATGGCCTGTTATGTAGGCTTCTGCGGTCGTTAATAACACTATCTAGGTTGGAACCGCACACTGATTGACAGTGTGCTGTAACAGACCTGACCCCCATAAGAGTGAAGACGAAGCGTTGGCACAAGCATAGGGAATACCAGTATATTTGGAGAGGTTATTTTCAAGTTAAACCATTGGATTTTTCCTCTTTAATTTCCCAAAAAAAAAACGTAAGAATATGCATAACAATATCTATAAGACAAGAAAGTTGGCATCACTTCCAAAAATAGAGATTGACGTGACTTCTTAAAAAATTCTAGCTTTTGTCTTTTGAAAGGTCGGTAGAGAAGGGAAGAATATTTTACAACTTTGTTCAATATGGGCTACACCAAATCCACAATAGCATTGCCGTTGGCAACGTATCAGCGGCAAACATTGGACTAAATTAAGTATACTTGCTGCTATATACAATTTCAACCATATCTAATGAGGTATTCCTTTACGAAGGACACACGAACACATATACAATGTTTAGTCTACGTGTTCGTACCATGTCTACAACGGTGTAATTCGAAACCGTAGCTAACATTAATATACATATGTTCGTAGTATTGTTATTGTTGTATGGGCACGTTTTGCAAATTGAGACTGAAAACGGCGATTTTAACAATATTTGCCACCCACGTTTTCGTCACAGGTTATCAACAATACTAGAGACTCTCCAGTTTGACGAACGGAGATATACCAGGCGGTCCTATAAAAATCGAACATGGATAGCTTAAATGGAAATGTTAACTTTCAACTTGTTTTATACAGCAATAAGTGTTCCTCCTGTTGTTCGTTCCATGCCGGTCGACCTCGAAAACTTACATGGTAAGTTTTCGAGGTCGACCGGCATGTAATTTAATATTCTTAACCTGGTGTCGATGGACACGTTTTTTTTTTTACTGAGAGCGAGAGAACAGAACAAATACAAGCTTAAATATTATATTTAATAATATTTCATTTCGTTGTCTTGCAAGAAATGTGATAAGCGTAGCATTTACCAGTTAATCTTAGTGCATATCTTGTTTGTCGTTTCACAAGGCAGCCCCCAAATTAATAACTGAGTAACATAATTCCTTCTATGGACAAGAAGAATTGAAAATGTACAAGCTTCCTTAATACTATTAAAATGAATCGCGTTTCTTTCTAACGTAACACTTGTTGAACATCCTCTTCTAGCAAACATATCTATGTGCGCGTTATACATACATTCATAGAGCTGGCGTAAATTATCCAGGTTCTGTAGTTTATTTATTCTACTTCAAAAGCGAAACGAACTTATTTTCATGTTTTCCCCCAACTAAAATAAGTAATATCTCCCGAGTATATCTAGCGAGCCGTCGTCGGTCGGACGAAGAGAAACTTTCCGACAGAGTTTTACGATGCAAAACTGTCACACGGCAGAAACAGTACAGCAGAAACATCAACGACGCCATATACATCAGCGGAAACATTAAGTTGAGGGAGCCGTTCCCTGCCAGCCAACTAAACTTCGAAAACGCAAACAAAATATAAACTTTAAAATTCCTAAATTGTTTTTAATGTAACTGCGAAAAACACTTTACAACCTGACACATTTACTTTAACCGGAGAAAAATGGACGTGGAAGAAAGAAACGGCGGAAAAAGACACCAGAGTAAGCGGTAGCGGCGTAAAATGAAAGTTTCTCTCCATTCTCTCCTTTACCTAGGCGAGCAGCGTTACCGTAGAAAACGACGAGAAAGACGATGACGACGGTTGCTCCCACTGTGGGCAGATTTTAAATTAAGTTGGAAGGCCGCAGGACAGCCCGCTACGGTTGGGAAATGTTTAAGGCATGATGATGGCGAAATGAACGTCTAGAGGGATGAATTTTATGGCATTTCGATGGTAGACTGTTTCCTGTATTTCTCGAAAGGAAACTGTATTCATTTCTGTATTATATCTCAGCTAGTAACTGTTGTAATATAGACTCCATCGATTACTTCAAATACTTGAGATAAGAAACTTGACGGGGTGAAAGAAATACAGCTAGTGCATGTAAAAAAATACGTGTTAAGATGGGACATATTTGCTTGCTTACTTTTCTAGAAAGTACTATTCCTTAGCATGCGTTCTTAATATTTTTTTGATTAAGGATATTATTTATTAATACGCACGCAAATTTAATTAATCAGTCCGAAACAGCTGCTTTGAGGATGTGCGGTACGAAGCATAACCTGCCGTATCTCTAGCACCTAATGCTATTGCTTAATGCTAATGCTTATTGCATATAGTGCCTGTCGCTCTTCCCGTTTGACCAATACAGGCTTTATCGCAGTTGCTACATGCAATTTTGTAAATTCCCGACCTCTCCTTCATGTCCGCTTTATCTTTCGGATTGTCCAGAAAGTTTTTGAGTTTATTTTCAAAACTAGGAGAAAGAGGACTGCGTTACATCCTATATAACATTGACGATGATACGTATCGTTTACACATATTTGCAAATTAGCTGTAGATTTATGAAAGTTATCGCACTGTAAATAACAAACTTGTTTAATTTATGCGCCTGATGAATGTTATACACATACATAGAGTTTGGTAAACTCCGAACCGTGACAAACCGCATAGGTTATACGATCCGTGGTTCGAGGCTCGTCGTGCCAACGGCCGATCTCTCCAGATTTGTATGCGTGTGTACACGACCACTCTATGTTGAATTCAAAGTAATCACCAGTTAATAACACTTATACACTCAATGCTGAATAGTTTCTCTTCCCAAAAATGAATTACACCCTGTCTTCTTCCTCAGGCGAGGATCTTAATCCAAACGCCATCTTTAGCAAATACGTGCCTAATATTCTTTCACGTTCATCATCGTTACGAACATACAAGAAAACGGAGCATTCTCTATACCTATTGCTAGCGGTATAAGAACGAGTTTCGGGTATAAACACAAAAGAAGATATTTTCATTAAGGATTAAAGAAGAGGCATCCCGGGTATTGAGAGTCGCTTCCGCCGTTCTTCTGCGCGCCGTGTCAATTGCCTAAAACGTGTTCCGCTGCAATATTAACTCCATTGAAAGCAAAACGTGTACTCCGAAACGCTCCCAATAATCCAGGATATTGGTTATCGAGTCGCCGAGCCGTTGTCTAACCCTCCCGCTGTAATACTATCACCGCTCTGCTTACATCTCCTCCGCATTCCCCACCAGCTCGCTGAGTAGCATGCCCCAAGAACACTCAGGCTACAAATAACAGCAGGAATAGCTATGAGAGGGTGGCAACAAGCACAAAAATCGAAGTGGTAGTGTGGGTCCCAAAGTATAGCGGCTGGAACAGGAGGATTCCAAGTACACCGGACTGCATAACTTGACGCGCTTACCACTGCGATCCCTTCCATTACCTTAAAGTCCTCCTCCATCCTGCACCGATTCCCCCCATACCACCAACTCCCTTTACCAAATGCTTCGTCCGCAAGAAATCGACGGGGAAATTTCGGGGGACTCTTCGATCGCATGTTGCTTGCGGAGAAGAATCGAAGCGAATGAAATAACCGTGGGATGGGTATTGAAGAGTGGAGGAGAGTGGTGGAATTCCTCGATACAGAAATGAGAAAATAATTAGATTTCTTTTTTAGCGGAATTAAAAATTTGTTTTTCTTCGCGTTCACGGTACGAACGGACTACTTCCGGAATATTTCAAGAAAGAGTTGGTTCGATGTGGGCGTCAAGTAAATGGGGAAACGTTTTTGTTCCCCGAGTACTTTATGGCCTATTTTCGTTTTTCGGGGGAATCCATTAAGAACTGTTGAAACGTTGAAAGTAAATGTGGATAACAAAAGATGAAAGAAACAAAAGATATTTATTGTAGCAATGTTGTGTTCGCAATAGCTTCCGTTGTATTATTGAATGTCCATTAGATTCTTTCATTTTTCATTCTTTTGAGAATTTCTGGTTCTAAATGACAGAGAAAATAAAACACCCAGAGGTGATTCAATGTGGTTAATATCTATTTGGAACGAAAAACTAGTATAACTGCAAGAAATTGATGATTTTACCGTAATGTTAGTTGTAGCTGATGGCAAGTAAAAAATACCGTATACCGATGTAGTTACTAATTGACGTATGGACAAATTACAAGCAGTCGATGCTGTTGCGTAGAATTCTATACTAAAATGTGGTTCCCAAGTTTATCCTTCTAAATTGAAGAGATGTTAAACTAAATTTAGACAACAGCAGAGAATGATCAAAGTTTCTGTCTGGACAGACACAATCGTGTTTAAATAATAGAAACTTGGTAAATTTCCGTTAAACAATTTCAATTTAGTGCCTTTGGTTAAGATAATAAGGTTCCAGGAAGGATGCATTTTCTAATCAAGATCTAAGGCAAAACACAAAATTTGCAAAAAACTTGCAGTACTCATCGCTGCCTTACAAGATATTCTTTGTACAACATGTACATTTTGTATCGAAAACAGCTTTCAAATCTTTAATAATTTTACAATGCGACAGGTAATTGGAGAATGTTGGATTTAATTATGAATCAGTCAAAAGAATTGTTGAAATTGCTGGTTACGTTTGGAGAGTTTTCTAATTCGAACCTAAAAAAAGACTCAAGAAAACAACATTTTGAAACGATGACAAATTTATAGCAGTTGTACAAACTTTTAAGCGATTTTTAACATCAAGCATGTATTCTTTAGCCAAACTCTGAATTCTAACGTACATACGTAAGCGACAATCGGAGATTCCAACTTGGAAATTTCGGACCGAGCTCTTTGAATACCTAAGCTGCCATGTAAGATATTTCGACATTATAAACGAACACAGTGTTTCCCTCTGTATTTGTATCGCCAGATAATAGGCTTTGAGATGTATCTATGTACTGCGTAATGCTCCTTCCAGCAGCGGTACAATATGCCTTGCGGAGCAATCTGCCCGTACCCCCCCAGTAAGCGTTCGGTGCAGCACTCCCGAACAATAGACATACGACTTTGTAGGGAACTAAGGAAGTTTGGCGAGAGAGAACATGGGCGTTAGGACGAGGAGGGCTTTCTCTTATGTTTGTCGCGCAGACGAGGAAGTTTGAGCCGAGCAACATGCTGATAATTTAATATAGTCACTCAATTAGTAGCGCTCTGACTTGTTATTATGCGGCGAAATTATGTGGGAAGGGATGCCCTATTATATCAATTGCTGAAACCGCTTCTAGATTTTGCCTCTCGCCTCGCGAGATTTCCTAAACCTTGGCGGTTTTGTATGTATTCGAAATACGGAGCGGAAATACGAAAATAATAGACTGAAATCTGACAGACATATGTATTGATCAAGTAAAATAATGCGCTAACTTATTTTTAATTGCTATCCCAATCAAAACTGAAATATATTGTATGTTCTCGAATGGAGCTAACTATACGTGAACATCATTATTTCGCAATCTAGGAAGAACAGTAATTTTTTTGTCAAAAGTTTTGCTTCATCTAGCAAGTCCTTAGCCACTACTAAAATTTCGAAAGAATATACAGGATGGCTAGAAACCTAGACAACTTGGAATTTAGTTAAATGTATCTTTTATTTCAAAGGAAAGTATTACTACAAAAGATGCTTGAAATGTCAATAGAAGCTCGAGTATCTAATTTGGACTTTCTTTCTTAAAACCCGAAATAAGGAAGTTTACAAGTATGCTTAGATCCACACGGGCACACACTGTATATAGAGAGTGCGTGAAAAATTGTTTTAAACAAATAATACCGGGGATCAATCTACCATCTAAAATCAATTTAATTTATATAATATCTGTTGGCCAAATAAATATTACTATATTATTATTACATATCATGTACTTCATCAGACTAAGTGATAATAATCTTGCATGGAATAATTGCATAATTTGTGGCATTTCAATGGCTTCTATGTTTCCAAGCAAATTACTCCAAGAGACAATTAAGTGCGTTAAAATTACAGATGTGCAGAGAAAAGCTCTTCTTCGTGACTAGCGGCTCTTACGATTTGTTTCAGCGGCGTCCATAAAAAAGCCCCTACAAGCTGTTGCCAGCTGGACGCGTGGTAATAAAAAGGGACACTTTGTCTCCACTTGTTTTTTTTTTCATCTTTTCCGAGCGGTGCTTTCCGATATTTACCATCGTTTAGAAGTTACGATGTCGTACATCTGTTTCGCGGAAACGACACGTGTCTTACAATGTGGATGATATTCGTTTCAGATATTGTGCGAAGGTGTGGTGAATGAAAATATTTAAGTATAGGGTGCTTTTTTTTCTAATTGAAAGAATTAAAATAACTTCACAGAAAGAAATCTGTGGTATTAGAAAGAGTTAAGTCATTATAGTTCGAATTATATAAGCACTTCCAGCAGCATTCCATCCAGCAAATTCTCAATTTTTCGAAATTTTTACGACCACTATTGGCTTACAAGCCCCCTTGGGCCACTCACCACTTATTGATCAAATAAAAGAGAAGGAATACAAGGAATGCTGTTTTCAGAACCTAGTAAACTGTCTAAATTTTTTGTACGTTTTTACAAAAATAACGCAAGAACGAATCCAACGATGACACATAATGTATCAGATTTTAAGTGGAAAAATAAACACGATCGATTAGGAAAGTGCACCAAATTGTCACCTGCGATGCCAACCAACCAGTTTGCTGCTGGGCAACGCAGCCACAATGATTGTCCATCTGTCGAATGTTTTCTTTTTTAAAACAAATTCTACAAAACAATAATGATAGCAAGGACTGTGGGTGATCGGTTACCGGTTGAGAGTATGGATCATTAACCCTCAAGTGCTATCGTGGGGTGTTTCGGAACCCCAGAGGTCATTTTTTTTAATTTTTTTCTAAAACTATTTTTGTCACATTTCTAAGGTTCCAGGTATTCGCCTATGCAAATGAGATATGTAATATAGTGTAATTTATTATTTACCATATTCTACAGTTTTAGCAAAAAATAGCTTTTGGGGTGTCTCAACACCCCACGATAGCAATTACGTTTGTTTTTTTTCAAAAATAGCGTAGTGTATTCTAACCAATGATTTAGAATTTTATAGTGATAATAGCCCTCGTCCTCTTTTGGGGAAATCACAGATGTTGTTGTGCATGTAAGTATAGGGGATTCACTTATATACGTTCCAATTCGGCGATTTTTATTATAGTACCTACATGTACAGGGGATTCACTCATTTATGTTCGACTTCGGTGATTTTTTACAAATCAAATAGTGGCATTTCCCCTGATTTCTGTACGGCGTATAAATATTCGACTCAAACAAATTTCTTACTCAGTTCCTCACAAACCAGAGCGTCGTCAACTTGTTCCTTATTTCCCTTCTATAATACGTGTATTGAATAGTAAAAACAATATGATAAAGTTTCTAACTGATGAACAATTAGCAAATCTTGCCGAAAACTTTTACGATGATGTTAGTGAAAGTGAATGCCCTGATGAACGTGATGATGATTTGAGTGATGCAGCAAGCGAACATAGTGATCACGACACATGTTCAGAATTTGAAGTCGAATCTGAAAACGAAAGTGAAGAAGACTTAGGTGATGTTAGTGCAAGAACAAGTTACTTCTATGGACGAAATCGATATAAGTGGTCCAAAAATCCTCCTGCTACTTCACGTACCAGATCTTCTAATATAGTCACTCTTCGACCGGGAGCAAAGGGTCCTTCAGTAAATACTCCTCCAAGAACACCTTCTGAAGCATTTTCTCTTTTCTTTACGGAAGAAATTCTAAATGAAATACTAGAGCATACAAATGCAAAAATAACGGAAACGAGTTCTTCTTATGGACCAACGGCAAGTTATGTTGAACATGTAGACATGATTGAATTGAAAGCATTTCTGGGACTTGTAATTTTGGCAGGAGTGTTTAAATCAAACCACGAAGATACTAGAAGTCTTTTTGCAACGGATGGTACGGGACGAGATATTTTTAGAGGTGTCATGTCTAAACAACGGTTTTTGTTTCTTTTGTCAGTGCTAAGATTTGACGATCAAACAACTAGAAGGAACAGGATTGACAATGGTGATAAACTTGCTGCCATTTCAAAAATTTATGAAATTTTCAACGCAAACTGTACGAATAATTACAGTTGCAGCGAATATGCTGTTGTAGATGAAATACTTGTTGGATTTCGCGGCCGCTGCTCTTTTCGCCAATATATCAAGAGTAAACCAAAAAAATATGGCATCAAAA
The DNA here is from genome assembly GCA_902654985.2 of Oryctes borbonicus. NCBI lineage: Eukaryota > Metazoa > Arthropoda > Insecta > Coleoptera > Scarabaeidae > Oryctes > Oryctes borbonicus. Next base: position 1,854,454 of record LR736894.1, read on the forward strand.
TTATGTGCTTATGCGATTCGAAAACGCATTATCTGATCAATTCATTTATTTATACAGGAAAGACAACCGAACCCAATCCAAACAAACTTTCAGTTCCAACACGTAGTGTACTCAAATTAATTTCTCCGATCATCAATACAAATCGAAATCTAACAGGAGATAATTGGTTTTCTTCTATAGAGCTGTTGAATGAATTGAAACGGGTTGGTATAACGTATGTTGGAACACTTCGTAAGAATAAGCGCGAAATTCCGCCAGCATTTTTACAAACTAAACAGCAACCAATAAACACCTGTAAATTTGGATTTACGCACGATAATACGTTGGTTTCCTTCATACCAAAAAAGAACAACTGTGTCTTGTTGGTTTCGTCTATGCATCATAATGGAAATGTTGAAGTAAATGCAAAACCTGAAATAATAAATTTCTACAATTGTACCAAAGGGGGAGTTGATGCTTTAGACCAGAAGTGTATGACGTACTCCTGCCAAAGACGAACCAGACGATGGCCAATGGCTATATTAGGAGCAATGGTAGACATTTCACGTGTCAACAGTTACATAATTTTCTTAGCCACTTCAGACCATACAGTTAACATGACACGAAGAGAATTTTATATTCGTCTAGGAAGAGAACTCGTCAATGACCACGTAAAAAGACGATACCAAACAAAAGAATTGTCAACTAAGCTAAACTCAATTATCAAAAATTTACTAGGCTTAGAAACACCACAACAACAGCCACAAGAAGCAGAACCTTCAAGAACCTACAAAAGGTGTCACATCTGCGGGCGAAATAGAGACAAGAAAATAAAAACCACGTGTCATAGATGTCATCAGCATGTCTGCAAGGAACATTCTGAGCAACTTGTAAAATGCGCAGAATGCTTACAAAGGTAAATTGTAAGAAATTTATAAAAATCTGATTACATGAAATAACACATTACATGTTTTTTGTCAAATAAAATGTACGCCTCACAACGTCATTGTCAGAATTTTTATGTGAAATGCTAATGGCATTTTCTTTTACAGGGAGTAAGACCATAGTTTCCAGTAACAGAAAAAACCAAGACATCTTAACAATACAGAACACAATTTTGTAAAAAGAAAAAATTGTACGAAGAAATACTTTTTACATAATTTTTATGAATGTAACATTTCCTCCTAATTTTCTGTTTTGCTTTAAATAAAGTTTTGTTTTTCCTTACAACAATCGCAAGATAAAGGTCTAGTTATTACACTGTGGGTTTAAAAGTGAAAAAAAAAGATAACTAACAAAAAAAAGCTAAATTTAAAGAGTGGGGTGTAAAACACCCCACGATAGCAGTTGTGTTACCTGAAAACACGATAGTACTTGAGGGTTAATTAAACTTGTGTGGTGCGGAGGTTTCACCTATGAGATCTGTTGTATTACCAGGTTTTATAGAAAATTAATTAAATTTATTCTCTAAATTAGCCCGAAATAACTGTATATTGGTAAAAATCCGCTATATCTGGTGTCCTTTTAAGGATGGACAGAGACTCTTTCTCAACATTGGTTAATGTTTAATGTTTGGAATTGACCGCTTAAAGTGGCCCCGTCCGACCACAAAATATTAGATACAAAATTTGGGTTTTCTTGTACTCTTCCATAAAAAAAAAATATCTTCAAACGGCGCCCCTTAGCGCTCGAGTAGGGAAACAATTGAATAACATTTCTTAATCTTCTCAAATTTCTCTTTAAAACGAATCGAATCCATAAAGACAAACCAAAGTTAACGCGAATGCTTTTGGATATAGCATAATCTTATACATTCATTTTATTTAAATTAGCTATTAAGACAAACCTATGAAACATCACGTCGCCCATGCATTGACAATAGTGTCAAACCACCATTACATTGGAATTTTTCGTGAAATTGTACTTTTTCTACTTTCTCCCATTAATTGCCCCTTACCGATCAATTCCGAACATTAAATTATTTTGCATGAAATGCTCTTGTTTTAAGATAAAGCCGCTGTCTATGTTTAAACGGACACCCGGTATATATAACGTCTAAAAACTTTCGTCCACATAATATTCTCCTTCATCTCTACGTCCGATCGGATTCAATCCATCGGAAGCGAATATTCGAACTAATTGTAAGACTCTATGACCGAAGAAAATTAGTTCAATAACGACGACGACGATCATCATGATGATGATGGGAATTGAGGACGATTCTCCTCGAGTACGCCCGAATAAGAAGAAGAAGCAATTATTAACTTTGATCGGAACTTCTTGCCTAAATCTTATCCACTACCCCGCGGAACTAATCGCGAAATTCGTCGCCGAGGAAAGCGAAGACGAAGAAGAATAAAAGCAAGACATTCTATTGGATTTACCCGACGATGCTTCGAAAGTATCTCGCTAATATAGAATTATTATTCGGAGATGAAATGGTTCGAAAATATTCGCGTTAATAATTGAACGATGTCGAAGATCGGGGGAAGAATTGTAGAATAGGATTTGAATGTTTAAAGTTAAGTCTTGTTGAAACTTCACAATGGTTTCTAGAGCGCGATTAGCGTGCTCGATTGTCATAAAATATTGACTGCCGTCTTGACTTTTTATATTGCGTATTGGATTTTTGAAGGTCGAAAAATAACTACTAAAACGTTTAAATTAAATTATCTAACAAGACGACTCCTCTTCAATAATCGAATTTCTCTTATTGGAGGATCCGTTGCACTTCACTATATTTGTTGAAGTCTATATTTCAGGTGTTATATTCTGGACAAAGTTAAAGTTAAAAGTGTAAGAAATAACACAGGAGATCTCAGGATTATTAAAAACCTGAAAAATAAAGCTGGGTTTATTTGAAAGCAGATAAAGGGAACAGAACATTCATTTTGGACAAGTCGGATTATTTCAACCCCATCAACAATTTATCACAAGGACCTTACGAAGAATTAAACCTTTTCCTCCTACAAGGAGAAAAATACTTTGGTTATTCAACAATTAATTGATTCAACCAATGGCATGCTCGTAGCGTGCAAACAAATATTTGTTGCGAGAAATACTCTAACAAAATATATTTTGTTGCTTTGACAAATCCCTTTTCTCTGCGTATGAATAGGGAAACAAAAGAGCTTCTGAAAAATTACCCAAAACTTATTTTTATTTTATTTTAAAAGCAATTACAATACCCAATGCCGATAATCACCTTTCTGATATTGGACTGTATTAAATTTAGAACTAGGTAGGTCAAGCTATCATCGCTACTCCATATTCCTCTCATATTAGCATTTCAAAATTGTTGCCCAGGTTTCTGGAATCCGTGTAACTTTTTTTCCCGACCGTTACGCTGTCGCTTAATTAACTAGTAGCGTCGATACGACATCTATCGTTAGATCCATCGTACATAGGCCCTGAGCGTGGACATGTCAGCTTTTCATTTTATCAAACAAGTTTGCACATAGACTCCAGTATATGTCGGATATATGTATACAAGGCGTTAATTGTGACGACAGGCGACATTCGATATCTATACATGTGCGAGAGCTAGAGCTGCTAATGTATCAAATAGTAGAAGTTGAATATAAAATCAATAACACTAGCTTTTTTTGAACCTCCGCACTTTCTAGAATTTCACGTAATATCTTCTCTTGCTAATGCAAGTATTGAATTTTCCGACATAAAATGGAGTATATGCTCATCGAGTACACCTTCTATAATATCACAGACAACCGTGTAAAATCAGTTAGTTGACGACGAAAAGCGATAGCTTCTACTTGAAAGCTCCAATACTTACTAGAGACCGAAAATTGTAGCAAAAGTCTATTGGGTCTGTCTGTTTAATGGAAAGCGAAAAATAGAACCATGCACCACCTTGGTGACTTGAGCGTGATTGATTGTCCAAAGTGCCTTAACACATTGATACTCCGAAGATGATTTCATACGCAGGCATTTACGACTACAACAGCTTCCACCTTCGTCCGCCATGTTCTAGCAGATAATAAGATGTCAGCTTTTACAACCTTTCAATGCCTTCTCGCTTAGGTCGGTAAATGTTCTTCTCCGTTTTACAACTGCACCCCGTCCCGCACTTTTGGGGTGATGCCTTCGCTTCCTGCACACGCAGATCTCTGTAAAGTACTTTCCTTCTGCGTAAATTACGCGAGACGTCAGCGCAATACAGTGTTCCTATCCCGCCTCCCACATAAAACATCGCTGGTGAGTGACAGGACGGTTTTCGGTGATGCTAGGCCCATTTGCCATCCCCTCTTTCATTCTTTGTTAGAGCTGTGCTATTTTATAGCGCTTTTTGCTATCTGTAGGATTCGAGAAAATCCTTCTGTTAAAGCTGTGCTTATACGGATTGCATCATAAAATATAGGTGATTGTTTTGAAGCATGTTGGTGTTCGTACTTGCTCGGTTCAATGCGCGTTGTTGGCCAAATTACTCTTGTTTGCGTTTATATTCATGTCAATCTTTACTGTTATATAACTTGTTTATGTATTACTTACCAATATTGTCTTTCAGGAGCGTTATTTATTAGTTGGAGAATCACCCAGAGATATGAATTGAACAAACTGCAATGTTAGATTAAACCATTCCTAACGCTGTACCTCTAAGAAGTACTTGATTAATATGTATTTAGCTTGTTTTTGTATGGAATTATCATTCTGTTGTTCGTACTCTGTGGTCTGACGGGAGCAACTTTCACAAACAACAGAATAATCAACCTTCAAAATTCGCATTGCTGGTCGTCTGAAAATTCACATTCACGCGGGATTTTTTAATAAATCATCTACTTTTTGCCTGGTAATGTTAATTTGCGGCAGGTGAAGTATTTTCAATAACAAGGCGTCTCTGCTGATAACCATCTGAATAAGATATTTCGCGTTTACTTTGAGGGATTTCGTTTTCATATTTGTCTTTTAAGTATTACGAAAATTGCTGATAATTAATCTTTGCTTGTTTTCTTTACAGAATCCAATTTTTTACATCTTCCTGTTAACTTTATAAAAGTTATTATTTTCCCGAAAAGTAAACCAGATAGATAGGTTAATAACAGTTATAAGGAAGGTTATCACAAATGTGTAACGGATTTCAAAAATCGAGTGAAAGGTGCAGCATTCGACTTAAAAAGAAGAAGTTAGGTAGCGCGACCTAGCGGAGACGCGCTTAATTTTAAAAAATATGGATCAATGAACCGTAGTGGTTGGTGGGAAGTTACTTAGGATTTCCATGTATGATGTAAAGGCAGGAACAAGATAAAAACCGTCTTCAAACTCTATTTTCCCATCAAAGACCGCAATTATCTGGAAACCCTCGGTATATACCAGATTCGATTTTCATGTGGTATTGTGTACATCAATTAAACAAAGCGATCGGTCAACACTGGTGTTGTTGCGAGTAAGTGTTGTCTTGTCTCGCAACCCTCACTATTATAGTAGCAAAATCCGTGAATCTAGAGAGAGATCTTAAAACATCGACAATTTAAATCGCGCCGATGGCTACCCCTTACATCATACCTGAAACTTCCAACTGATTAAACCTTCAACGCACCAGCAACCAGCAACCTTCACGATTTATTAATTCGTAACTGTTCCATTCCATTGACCCGTAACAACAAGCCCCATATATAAACCCTTCCTGCACGACTCCAGTCAGATATATATCGATTACCATCTTTTAATTACCTTTGCTTAGTAGATTCTAGGGTATCATCACCCCTCTGGAAATGCCTAGGTGTAGTTTAACTAGGCGCTTATCAGTAACGATAGTAAGGAACTTTTAGGTTTATTCTGAGGTTTAGGATGACAATCGCGCATGTGCTTGTATAATCTTGAACAATTCGGAAAATGCACGTTTCTTCTTCACAAAATCTCAATAACATTCCAGAGATGTATGCCTCTCGATCATCATCATTTATATCCCGCGTCCATTAAGCGGCGTCTTCATTCCGATATGGAGACTGACGATAATCAACGAACCGTAATCCGACGGGGCAATATTTAACGTCGAAATATTTATTACCTGCAAGCGGGAGTGTTTTATTTATTATCGCATATACATTTTCATCTCCCGCGCGCTGTTCTAATAGCGCTTGCGAGCGCACGTCTCGTCTGCCGCTGCCACTTCGCTCAATCACTATAAATTCGAATTTATGAGGAATTTACAGCTACTAGCGCACGAGACGAATGCTGTCGTCGATTCAACGCGCCCCGGTCTAGCGAAAGGCGCCGACTAGTTCGCACTACGTCACTCAATCACCGCGAAAATGGTGAACTAGGAATACCAATATACATACAAGGTGAACCATTTAATATAAACCAAAAAAAAAAAAATAGATAAAAGATTAGAATTCGTAATAATAGTAATAATAATAAGTATAAAATGAACTAAATCCATTATAAAAAAAAGGAAAACAAGAAACTAAACCAATTTATCAAAGACATCAGAAAATATATAAATTTTCCAAATGAATTTTGCCCCAGTAACACGTCAACAGTGTTCCAGCGGCTGCACATCATGTCTCCTCAATGGCGGTCTATAATCTATATCTCCACCAAGACATAGATGACTAATTTTAAAGGACCTTCTCAATGCTCAGCTGGAGATGGACGTAATGTGGTGACCAAATCGTAAATGCATATTCTAATTTATTTACAACAAAGCTGAAATATAATGTTTTCCGAAGGGAAGAATTTGCAGGATCGAAGGACAAATCCCAATGTTTTCGATGCAAAGATGTCTAAATCTAATGCGTTCTGCAAAACTTAATTGGGAATCAAGTACATCTTCCAGATCTATTATAGTGTCTACTTTTTATTATCTTCTATTATAGGTAATAAACAAACATTAACTGACATTTAGTGATAATGCATGATATGCCTTTCCTCATATCGCGTAATGCCGGAGCTAAGGATTATTTTTTGTATGCAGTCAACGTGTACACATCATACCATTTTGTTTCATTCTATATTATAAATCATTACAAGCTAATGACTCGCGCTGTATATATATATTTACCTTTCAAAGTAGATCCATCTACTACCATTAGGAGCCGGCTTTGTTCATTCCGCAGAATGCATTTGCGAAAATCAGACAACCCTACCGTGATGCATTAGGATGATTATTTATTGTAGTAGTTAATACGTAGAAAGGATTCTACATTCGCCTAGTTAATTAGATATTACCATCTCTAAATAGGTGCATGAAATGGGAGGATAGACTTGCATAACGCGTTCGCTTCAATGGAGCCTGATGTAGCGTAGGATTGAAAAGATTCGCCTCTGAAAATCGAAAATAAGCCTCGCAGGAGGAAAATTTAATGTTTTGGTGGATGTTCGGCAATCCCTTTCTTCGTTAAATTCTACATTAAATAAAGTGAATTAAAATGAAGAATGGAAGTTAACAAAATTATTAAATTGCATATATCAATTAATTTCAGGTGCAGAGTTGAAATTGAAATTATTTGTGCTTGCTTCTGTTAGAAGTTTTCCTGGTACTTCCGTAGTTCTTTCATAGCACCACAAAACGATAAATTTAATAGAAATACGAAAAGCAAAATTTGAGTAATGAAAATTACATCTTTATCTATAAATTATTTATATATAATTTGGTGCAATATATTTGAATTTCGTTTTTTGAAGGCGTTAGTAGCATAAACATACATAAAAAGGAAAAAAGTTCATGATACAAATTCCTGACCAAAACATTTCGATAAACGTACCAATAGTAAATACCATCCGATCATTTGAAGTGATCCCCCCAATAGAGCGATTTGTCGCACTGACGTGCCACTCTGAGCTCGCTAGCTCGCGCCGAACGTCATAAATTCTCAAAACTCATCCATACCAAACATTCCCGACAAGTTACTGCCTACATGATCGTTTGCATAATGACAATTCCGTTACATATAAGGTATTAATCATATTTGTCATGTCCAGTAGGTTATTACTGGCGCGTATCGTATTCGCATTCGACGGGATTATCGCGTTAAATTAGCCATGGCATCGTCAGTTTGGAGGATTTGGACGTCATTCTAGTTGAGGATATTTATTTTTCTTTTCAAGCGAGAACTAAGTTTCTACTCCTATAAAACAATCTTTCGCAATAAGGGTCTATACGGAATTCTCCTACAACTCCCCAAGCACGTCCCACCTCAATTAATTTAAATTAAATTTATCGCGAGTTAAGTTGTTCGTACCGCGATAAATCGGAAGATAAGAATAATTAGCGGGACCTCCACGACTGAGCGATGGGCCTGATGGAACGATAGATAAAAAAGGGGCAAGCTCGTAGCGGCAGAATGAAACATTACCTGCGGTTTATATTTCTGCGTAATTGTCCGATGTTACATAAAGTTGCGTGCACTCACCTGGAACAGAAAAAAAACAAGGCATCCTTAATATCAATCGAATAAACAAGCTAGTTATTGCTATTAGATACTAATGCTGTGAGCGTACTAGGATATCGGATATGGTGTTTTTTCCCTTTGTAGAGTGTTCATTATCAAGAAATTTATTAAAGAAGAAGATAATGAGCCAACGTATCATCATTCTCAGGGTTTACCATTCAGCAATATGCCATTTCTGAAATGCAACCAGTCTCAACAATCGCGTCTTCCTAACAAAACTCTATAATTTTATTGGTCTCAACAGTTGATATGATATGAAAACAAGATGCAGAAGGAAAAAGAAACCAAATGAAATCAAAAAGGCTAGGTCGCTGCAGTACATGTCTTAGATAGTAGATCAATTACACCATAGTGCTTCGTAGTCATTAGTTGGTTTTACTTACGCTCGACGCTGTTCTGTTAAATCGATACACACACCCACCCACAAATTTTCTATTCCTGGCAAGCTTCTCTTCCTTCCACCTGCGATCCTCGCTTCAATCTTCCCAAAAAGCCTCCGCGATCGGGGTTTCCATCTCCCGCCCATAGCTACTAGCAGCATTACTGCGACGTCTAATCATGGGGGGATATATCGAAGGTTCTTATACATACCAAATATAATCCTCTTTACTTTAGTAATAGCAGCCATTAAACACTGAAACATCCTTCGTATACCTTTGTAACCGATTCCTGATATTAACCAAATGCCACTCGTCAGACATTAACGGATTAATAGCTGCTAAAGGTTCACGGTTAGCTCTGAATGGAAGCGTTTTCGATGCGCTGGCGAATCACTGGTTAACGTCCTGCGCTTCGTAGAGGAAGACCAGGTTCAGTAGTTCATTTTCGGGAATTACCAATTTGATATTCAATTAAACATCGCAAGCATCAACCGAGTTTCACAAGAAATGTGGTTAGAGCAGAAAGATTCGGCTCATGTTGAAATATAATTTATTTTGACAACAGCTTTAAAGAGGTTTGCTGAGTTCTGTGTATGGTAAGAATTACATGTTTGTTTCACACAGAAAAAATTTGTTGAATCTATTGAAAACCTAAATATGAAATTAAAAACACTAAAAATACAATTTAAAAGGAGTTCTAAAGGTTAAATTAAATTGATGCCAGCACCAAGACAACATTTGCGATATAAAACATCGGATACACGCCAATTCACCGATTTAGTACGATCGTGAAAACTTAAACGAATCATTCCAGCTGGTGGCACGGCCTGAGGATTCCACGCGGCCTACTGACAAAGACGGACCTAATGCATTTTAATGGGGTAAACAGAAATAATTGCAGCGAACAACTACTCGTACGTAGTTGGTTGTCAGTACTAGGAAAATTTCGACGGAGGGGCCACGAACGCTCTTCGTCTCCCAAATTTACAAATGGATGTCACCGAGATCACAACAGTATTTTCTAGGAAAAACATATTAATAATAATAATTATTTTTCCATAAATAAATTTCGGGAAATATCCTGTATATAAATTGGAATTCCGTAGATACCGGATATAAAATAACAAGTTAATCTAATTAATAATAAGGTAATATCTCACCAATTATTGTAGTATCGGCTAGTAATTCAATACCTCGCGGAGAATCGATTACATTACGGAACGGACGAATTCGGCACGAAAAACGCGGATATAATGACGTTGAGCTGAAGAGAAGGGGAGCTAAATCTATTTGCTAAGCCGTGGCCTAATTTCCAAGTCAAGCATTAATAATCAACGAACAAGTGTTGCTTTTGTTGGGCAAAGAATAACAATCAAGAAAGCAAATGAATGCCGTTTTTTTCCAGCTCGCTTTTTCCGAATAAAATTAAATACGTATTACCTCTCCGAGCTGACTGCCCTCTTCTCCTTTCCGGCGTCCATATATTAAGCAATCTATATTCATATTATTCCCTGGCCGAAGGCTATACTTATTCGGGCATATTTATAATATTATATTCTTCAGCGGGATGTGAAAAATTACACCGGTAACATTTTGCCGATAAGACAGAGCCGACGCTTTTTCTAACCGGTAGCTTGGGTTTCGTGCGGATTCGATTTAGAAAGCCGGTCAATTGTATGATTAATGGTGCTTATGAAGTCGAAGTTCTTTCGAAACGTAACACCATAGCTAATCGTATTATTCGACGCTGTCGACCGGAGTTATTGGGAAACCTTGCACAAGTACGAAGACGTGAAATTGTTACAATGGCAATTTACTAAATCGATACAAGGATAACACGAATGTATCTCTATTGTGTGTTTATTTATTTCGTTTTTTAGTATCGCTGCAGACCTGAGATTACAAATTATATTTATCGCTCCATTTTTTTATATCCTTTTAGTTTGGAAATTTGTGTAATTTCTTTGTCTCTATTATTTTAACTAATGCCTTAAATTCATGTAAACAATATTTCAACCTCTTATTTGCTAACCTCTATTTGCTGGATATCTTAAGGGCACCAAGTATTGGTCCTTTAACCTTATTCTCGGGTACTTATTTTACTTGATATTTAAGGTATTTCAGGGATAAGGTATGTTAAATACATCTAAATGAGTCTAAAAATTATTTTACAGGCAAGAATTCTTTAACGTCGATGAAATTCCTTGTAATGCAAAATTTAGAACAAAGCGACACACGAATCTAATATCCTTTGGGACAGTTTATAAACGATAGATGTTCATATAATAGTCTAAAACGGTTAACACAGCTCTCATTTTATTTCTTTCTGCTCCCCTTTATAAATCTATTTATTTTACATCTCAGAAAATACGAACTATTATAATAACGATACCAACGCCGCTCTTCCGTTCACCGAAAACCAGCGATATAGAAATGTACGGCTATAAATAGACTTTCGCTGGCCAAGGGAAATGGTAACCGAGGCAGTTATTATCCTAATTTAATTCCTTCTCAAATTTCCATACTTGCACGATTATTTCCTTTTTTTCTTCGCTTAGCATACGTATTTTCCGCCTCACGAAACTTTCCCTACACGTATATTCAAAGTTTAAGGTCCACCAAGAAGAAGGTGGTAATGGCGCAAGGTCGCCGCACTGAACAGTTCCTCGCGGTAACTTTTTAAGTTCGCCGCGACATTTAATATAGGCGAATTACTTTAAAGATTTAATAGGATGGCATTTCTAGAGGAAACGGGACAGAAATAACTAACCAGCGAGGCGAGAACGTGAACAATAGCTCTACTGGTGTCTTGGAACAAAAGGTCTTTGGTGAGATATAAAGGTGCAAGGTCCTAGGTCAAGGTTACAACGGCGTTGGGCGCTTCTTCTTTAGAAAAATCAAGCATTATGCATCATTTTTATTTGTGTTATTTGTAAAGTACATTTAGAATATGTATGCACTACGACAAAACGTAGTCCATTGCTATGAATGCCTAGCTTCAACTGGTTCTTGAAGCGAACATAATAACAATAATAATTATTTACACAAGAGCTTCACAACGAACTTGTAGGACAAGAAGCGAGTGAATATATGTTTTTATAGAAAGATGTAGAACAAAATATAAATAAAATAAATTCATACATTATATCAATAAAGTAAGAAAAACACGAGAATACGGGATGATGGCTATTCCATGGCATTATTGTAAAGAATTCTGGGGCTCATATGGTATTGGTAGATACAGTTTTTCTGTTGCCATTGTATGTAAACAATACAGAGAAAAGACTATTTCTCCAAAAGGGTGGACTTTGTTTTAATTAAATTCAGGCTCACTTTGTAAGTTCAAATTAGCATAATTAAATTTAGTAAATAAATGTTAAATAGACAGTATCCAGCTGCGGCTTAATTAAATTTCTAAAACAATCTCAAAAAGAGAAAGAAATTTTGTCAAACACAAGCCTTTCGACAGCCAGCGTACTTCAATATGAAGGAGTAATCAATGAAAATCTTCTTCATATTCTTCAGACAACTACGCAAATAACCCATAATTCAATGCTTTGCTACGAATCTTATTTACCGCCGCCGATAATGACGATTTCGAAGAGATTCATGCAATCTAGCACTGAGATTTTCAGCTACTAAGGTCTGACAGTGAATGACGCAATGAATTGGGAATTGGGTACTTTTTTTCAAAAAAAACTTATAAAATCGCGTCCAGACATGGATGGCGCTTCTTCTGCTGCAACAGATGTTTGATAAAAGGTTCACTTTCTCCACGAAATAATTCTGAAAAACAGTCAATATTGGTTCGCCAGTTCTTGACGGAATTCTTAGTCTATAACAGGAGCAAAATGCGCTAATAAGAGTGTTTCATTAGCAGCACAATGAGTGTTAGGTGTACTATGTCGTTTACGGAAGGCTGAATGCTTATTATGACTTGATACCAGATTTAAATCTCGTGAACTCATAAAATGCATAATTATTCTAATAAAAACAAGTAATTGATATTTTGTTCATTACGCAATATAGACCGGTCCCTTGCATGGCCGAGTTGCTACAAATGTCGGAGGCTACTGAAGCGTTATTTAATTTTCTATCAAATCCATAAAAGTATATGTTCTACTTAAAATAATAGACGTGTTGCAATTTCCGGTCAAACCAGAAGTGATATCTCGTAAAGGAAAGCAAAATTATTAATTTTTAATTATAAAATTATAAATAAATAAACATTCTGAAGATAGTTACTTAAGTGTTGGCAGTTATGTACTTAAGCAAAAACATCAAGCTAGGATTCCTGCAGATTTTTTACCCTGACTCTCAACATATACCCTACACAGAACAACCCTACGTTGTAGATGGCGCTGCTATACAAAGTGAATAATTTCACTCTTTCCTGATTCCTTCTTTAACCAATTCATTACCACGTTATGTTCGACGTTCGACGAACGCGACGTCACGTATATGTGTACACATCAATCCTGCGTCGAGACAGCCGCCTCGTTGGTATTCACGACCCGGCCAGCCTGAATTCTCCGCGGCAGCGATCCGTACTCGGCTAGTCGACGTTGAATTGCGAAAAATTGCCAACCTTTCGCGCCTTTTTAAAAGTGTACGAGGTGCGACACGTTCGTCACCCCTTACCCTGGCACATTTTGCCGCCCCTTCTCCTACCGTTCGTGTAGAAACGGCGAGAATCGCGTTATTCTACATTCGTTCGTGAAATTTGTCTAGATCAGGACCAAACGCAGTTTTTCATTGAAAATCGCTTGATTGAGAATGATAAGCAGAGAGCTACTATCTACTTAAATTTTCAGTATACATTTATTTTCAAACGATTCTAACGCGGCAAAAACTTAAAAGAGTCAAAAAGCAAACCTGCTACGTCAATACCAGCCTTAAATTTGCAATTTCTCTGGTTGTAATTACGCACCGAGCGAGGCCACAGTTCAGCAAGTCTCGTCGGCACCTCCAATACCGCGCTTATATTTAACACCTTTCACCTGAATGGGCGCCTGTAGGCGTGAATTTCACCCGAAATTATTGAATTTATGTCTGCAGCATCGTATCATCCTCCCCAATTCGCTTCCATTCACTGTGTTTTCCCATTCGCACTTCATTTCGTTCCCCCCCCGACGTCAGTCGGGTCCGAACTTTCGCAGGCAAGCAGGTGAATCCGCCGAGAATCCGCATTTAAGCGGAAATAAATTAAGTTTAATAAGATTAAGGTAACGTTGCCAGTTATCCGAAAAGAGCGGGATAGAAAAGCATCGCTGGATGGACGATTCGGGCGCCGAGGTTTTAGGTTAGACAGCTTTGGTTAAGTAGAGCAAAAAACATTTATGGGAAGATTCGTACGCTTTGGAGATCTTAAATCCCGGCTTTCACATTGGCGAAAAATTAACGATAAATATTCTTTTGTGGGCAAATGACCAGGGTACTAGATACTCATCTTCAAAAGGGAAAAAAATAGAACGATGTAGGTTACGTGTAGAATATAAGGAAATAGATCACTGTATTTAGGCTAAGAGGATTTAGAAACGTATAAAAATTGTTTGGTTGTGAAATTTTTTATGTTGTCATTATTAGTGCTGCAAATTGCACCACATGCAAGTTGAAGGGGGTTAGTTGTTAGTCGTCGGTGCGAAAATTGGTTTTCGTTTCGTCAATAGTTGTTGTGTGACTAAAAATCTAGGCCATATGTCGTCATCCACTGTTTGTTTCTAAGGCAATGTAGTCATTAATTTGAATAAAGACGGTGATGAGCGGGATTAGTGAGAGAGAATTGTTGAAAACGTGTAGGTTGATGGGAGAATATTTTGCAAACCGTAAATTAAACAAAATACACACGTGAACGTACTCAATATATAAATGTATTATCGAGCTAGAAACTGGTAAAATTCTGGATTTAACAGCACCATTGCGTTATCCTTGAAATGTCAGAACTTCACGACACACTCTGTGTGTGTGTCTTCTTCCCGAGCGTCTCTAACCTAATGCCAAATTTACCACTTAAGGCATCATCTTGGGAGTCTAATGATAACTCATACATAATAATCGATCTGAATATACCGTACTATACGGACGTATATAGAGAACCGGTCGGGAGAGTCTCCCCAGCAGACTCTATTCGGCAATCTATTGTAATGATCCCAATCTACGTCATTGGCTCCCTTGGTAATGGCTGCTATAGAATTACTATTGCCGCTGTTACTGCTGCCTGGCGTTTGCTACACCGCGAAAACAGATTTCATGTTCTTCACGGGACTCGGAACCCGAACGCATCTATTCCATGGTTCTTCGAATGACGGCGGCGACATTGGCGACGGTGAGGATAAATTGGCGCTACTAATCGGTCGACGGGGTAGGACTAAATCTCCGCTTAAGGATCCCGGGGAACAAGGAGGCTTACCTCCTAACGCATTATATGTATAGCTGTCGCGGATTGCGTGGAGGACGTGGTTCGCTGGATATGCCTTAGTGCGCGCGCTTTAGATTTACAAGCGCTAACATCGTGTCGCTATTAATTAATTTCTAACGCGAACGTTATGCTACCCAAATTCTACGTTCCGTAATATCGTATGGATGGGCCTGATTGCGCAGTACATGTCGTAAATCGATATATTAATTAATTATACGTGCGCTAGTGTATGCTTTGCGATCTAAGAGGTGTTTGAGGTGGACTTAGGCATCAATATCAATATAGAATAAGGGTAAGGAAAAAGATGCCAAAGGTTAGGTTTGAATTGTTAAATTTGCAAGAGAATATTACAGTAATAGGAAAAGTAATTGATGAATTGAATGACGTGTAAAGTATTGACTTATCTTCAACCAACGCAGGCGAGGATCTATGAACGCGTTCATAGATTCATGTTTCAATAAATTTCTTTGCAAATGGAACACGTATTTTGAGCCACATCACCAACAGTTTAACCATTAATTAACCACAAAAAGAAAACTGCTCATTTGTTGCAGCAATATACTTTCCCAACAGAAATCTTCTAATATAGTTATAAAATTGCGCGAAACTTATTTCATCATCTAACAAGATTTATCTCCCCATTTTTTTCCAATAAGAAGAAAAAAACTCCAATCCCGCTATAGAATCCACTAAATCACATCCGCTTGATTTATCTTGATTAATAGACACGTATTATTGTTATATCCTATAAAAAATCACTTCTTTTTGGGGAGGTTTCATATTACGGCCGTCTGCGGAAAATAGGTAAATAAAGTTGCCGGGAATATTGGGCTGGTGCTTGCTGTTTCCGAGGTAGGATTTATGCCGGTCATAAAACTTAGTCGTTTATTATTATGCGTCTGTATCGCAAATGCATCTATATAATATGTGAGAGTGGGCAACACCAGGGTATATGGAAGAATGAGAGGCAGAGGAAAAGGCGACGATTTATATTTTTAATCTCGTTCGCGCCAAGTGAAAGAACCGGGAAGAGCAAAAACGCGTGGACCATCTGCAACGGAATTTATTGGTTGTGATGGGATAGATGATGAGAGTAGTTGTTATGTTTGTATCTTACGGCGAAATTTAAAATTTAAAGGAATTTTTTTCATCCACAATTTATAATAAATTTAAAGAAATAAAAGACATTTTTCAACGAATGTACTCTGTTAATGGAAGTTTAACAATCAACATTTCATTATTTGTTTAATAAATTCTACATGAGCGGTGCTGGTCCACGGTGGGCACCAAATTGCAACACTGCAAACGTAATAAAATAATTATTTACTATTGAAATGCTTATTTTTAAATACTTAATAAGACTCTTTTTTATATTTCGTAGTGCGTAACTTTCTCAAGTCGTGTGTTTCACGGGTAAATAGTAGTCATGCGCCAAAGAAATAAAAGAATTGATTTAAAAAATAATCAATTATTATTATTGTTTTGTTGTATACACTCCATCTACATAGTATAGGGGTCACTTAGCTTAAATAACTCAGAGCAACAAGTTTACGCTAAATGTGAATGTGAAAGTAAACAAAATATTTGCGCTCTCCTGGTGGCGGTGAGGGTCCCGGCTCGCGGGTCGCGACCAGCTCCATTTTATGCGCTTTTGAACTCAGTTGAACCACCATTTAAGCTGCTTATTAATATGATACATTAACAATAACAATTAATCATGATTCTTGAGTATGAAAATAGTGGATTTCTCTTAAAATCACATCTAAACTGATTGTGCAAAATTCGAATACGATATTCGAAAGCAAGATTTTCGAGTAATTTCCAAACGCTCCCGAGTATAAGCTTGGACAATAAAACTTACTATCACGTCAGTAATTTTCGGCCCGTTTTCGGACTAAATGAAATTGTACAAATGCTTCTGCATTCAGAAAGCTGCTTCGTAAACGAGCTTTCGACCAGTAAAATACTGCCGATGTGGATATAGTTGATTTACGGCTTCATTAAAGTCTGGAATTACTAGAATATTTCTGAAATTGCAATGCGAATGTTATTTACGGACTAAAGTACATAGATAATAATTTGAAGATGTAAATGGGATTTTAGCGTTCATTTACTATTTAAATCTATTTAATCGTACAACATATATTTACAGAGTTAGTATAAAGTATAGAACCATCCAGATATCTTTGTATCTAGGTATTGTGGTTACGTTTAAATTTTAATCCTTCAAAAAAATTAGTTAATGAGTTCTAATAAAGACTTCTTAAGCAAGCCTCTTGCACAACAACGATTCTTTCTACATCAACATAGACCCCCCAAAAGATGACTCAATGCTGACGAGAGAAATTATTCTGAGAGGGTATTGATAACCGGATGCACTGCCCACCACTGCAAAGATACGTAGGTGGTTTCACACTATTTACTTAAATCTGCATATCAATCTGCATATCAATCTGTATTCTTTTATTCAAAATACCTGAATACCATTGTCTCTTTGCTTCATTATTAAACAGATGCATGTTTTCATTTCCAACATAATAAGCGCCGAAAATGCTTAAAGCTAAAACAAAGCACAATTTACAACCGTTGCTAATTTGAAAATATGTAGGAAAAAGCACTCTCGAACTCGGGCGCTATGACATAAGTACCTGCATATACCTACATACATTTACGTGTAAATACACAATGGATGGATTCCATATTTTTCGCTTTCCAGCTTTTGCATTTATTATTTTCATTACAGCATTGGCGTCAGCTAGCCGGGAGAGTGCGCTAATGTGTCGCAACTCCGCCAAATTACATCCCCCTGAAGCTCGATCCGGCTACGTCGCAACCCAGCAGCGCATCGCAATACGCACACAAACACCGTATTAAAACCGTGTTAATAATCGTAACTGAAATTTATTCGCCTTTGTCTCCTCTTCGTATTATCGTTTGAACTCCCGCGTCTTCTGCTCTTGTTGCCGCGGTTGTCGGCAGCGCCGGTGGTGGAAACAATTTTCCTTGTTACTTTAATAAGGTTTCGGCGCGCCGGAGTTTTGAATACTTCCCTTTAGCATGAAATTCTCGACGTGCTTGAAGTTCTTTTCGTTATGATTGTCTTCCTTATATTCTGTCTTATGTCCCCCACGTTTTTAGCTTTTAGTTTTTCCGCTTACACTGGATGAAAAAAAATGTCTGTGATACCTGCGAAGTTAACACACCTATCCTTCTGGGTACTGTTGAAATTAACACGATCCCCAATTGAATCACAAGAACCATCAAAAAGTCTAAAATAAATAGTGAAAACCTTCAACGACAAGTAAGTTAATACGGCAAGTGAACTTGGTGATTGCTATAAAAAGCTAAAAACCTGGCTTCGCATAAATAGGTTGTGGCAAAGGGGATGAGAGCCCTTACGGCTAAATCGGAAGAAGCAAATTTCATTTTCAGGCTATTGTTGCAAGAGAGTTCAATTAAACTGTCTTCTTCCTGCGAAAGAAATTCTGTTGAAGATAGAAAGGATCTTGGATCCACGCAATTTTCTCGACATTGTATTCCTCAAACTATTTTGCAAATCAGTCAGTAAGCTTTGAGAGGTGCTCATTGAAAAAGGGCAGAAAGTCTTGTAAAACAACCACTTTATTAAAGGTCACATATTTGTGCAATTCAGAGAATCAATATTGACCGCCATCCTCACTGATTTTTCTTACTCACAACAGCGGCCTTTCCCCAAACGCCGCAACTTTCCCCGAAAGTTACGAAGAAATGCAGCAGATGCCATGAGTAAATAATTCATTCTTGAATTTTTTTATACTATCCAATGATCTCCTCTATCCGTGTGTTAGCGTTTTAACCTGAAATCTTCAAGACATTTCAGACATTCGCTGCAGAACTGGAAATATTAAAAAACAAAGAAAATACGTGAAGCATTTCAAGTGTTTCTTCACTGTTTAATTTCAGTAATCACATTTTTAATTGGAGAAAATATTACCCAAACGTACCTGCACACTCAGCTTATTATATTAAGCACGAGCTATAATATTCCGCGTAACTTAAAGCCAGAAAGAAACGGAGAAACCGGTGCTGTAAGTTAAGGGATGAAGAAAGCAGGGGAGAGAAGGTACGCTGGGCGAATTATTTTAATTTATACGACGGTAGGTAAGGAGGTGAAGGAGTAGGCTATTAATTTTCTAGTTTTATTACTTACGCGTGATATACATGTAAAGCAAGCATTGTTATAACCGGTTGCTCTTTATTACGTATGGAAATTTTCACGTGTAAGATACCTCGGAGGTAAATTGCTGCGGCGTGTTACTAAAAGGAAGTATGAGGAAGTTAATTTGACAGGACTCGGTACATACAGACATAACTTTTCCTTGAAATAATTTCAAATAATATAGCTTTCATCCTCAAAATATGGAATACGTACAGTTTCACATATTTTCAATTCTACCAAAAATATTTTCGAGAATCGATAATTGCGAAGATGTCACTGTTTTAAAGTATATATTTTTAAGTATCAAAATGGCCTCTTCTTCCCAACCATCAAATTTACGCTTTACGACCGACATTTTGCAACAATGCCGATGTATACTGCCGTTCAGAGAAGTTCGGTCGGTTGGTAAAAAACATGAAAAGGTTACAGAAACAAACGAAACTAAAAACAAAATGCAATTTTATTGTATGTACAAGTAAAAAAGACTAAAATAAATAAATAAAAAGTTATTCCGGCCTAATATAACATGCTGAACATTTTTTTTTTTTTTCATCGAAAAAACCTCTTTTGCTATTAATCACCGCTCAAACTATTCTAGACATTCTTTCGATAAGCTTTGTTAAAGCGGTTTGTGGAATATTAATCCATTCATGTTGCAGAATATTCCAATAAATGTTCTTGTGAAGTTGGGCATATTTTTCGGATCCTCCTGTCCAGTTTATCCCACAACAACTCTATAGGGTTCAAATCTGGGCTTTGTGGGGGCCATGTCATTACTTTCAGGGTGTGCTGTTTTTCTTGCTCCTTTAGATAGTTCTTACACACTAACGCAGTGTGTTTTGGGTCGTTGTCATGCATGAATGTACGGCTTATTATACGCAATCCTGATGGCGCTGCATGATTCTGGAGTATTGCAAAATAATTTTCCTTCCTCATTACACCCTGCACTCTGTATAAATCTCCTGTACCAGCAAAGGAGAAACATCCCCACACTAACACAGAACTACGCCCTTGCTTCACTGTAGGCACAATGCAGTCCGGGATCATTTTTTCGGTTTTAGATCTTCGGACATAAACTCGTCGATTTTGCCCAAAAACCTCAAACTTTGACTCGTCACTCCAAAGCACGTGTTTCCAATCATCTAACAACCAATCTAGATGAGAACGGGGTCACCGTAGCCGTTTTGCACTGTTGCCCCGACGTAATAAGTGTTTGCGAATGGCAATGGGCCCATGAAGGTCCGCTTGTTGAAGTCGACGTTTTACCGTACTCGCCGAAACTTGTTCTTCACGGCCGCGATTGACTTCGGCTGCTATTTGTGGCGCTGTTAATTTTCTATTTGTTTTTTTGTGCGTTTGCTTAATAATACAATTCTTCAGCTTTTGTTGTTTTCCTAGATGCTCCGGGACGAACACGATTTTCTATAGTTCCAGTTGTACGATATCGCTTTATGATGTCATTTACTGTTGAACTTCTCATATTTATTTTTTCAGCAATTTGTCGCCCCGAATATTCTTCTTCAAACAGCGTAATAATGCGTGAACGTTTTTCTACACTGGTAGGCTTACCACGTGCCATTCTGAAACAAATTTTCTTAAAACTTTCGCGCAAAAACGACAGATGCACACGTTTAACAGTAAAATGAAGCAAATTTATATCTTTACGCCTGTGATAAATAAACAAGAATGATACTGCGGTATATTTCCTAAATGTATTGTGCGTTAATAATCCCCAAACGACCCGTTTCAAAAGATCGGCACTTCCGAGAAATTCTTGGAATGATAATAAAAGGGACTTTATTGTGGTTGTCGCAATATTTCTACTTTACATAATAATTTATGGCTTTAATCCCTTAGAAAAGAGTGTATGCTTAATATTTTTCTAATTTTATGTATTAATAATTGTATACAGTGTGATATAATAGATTTTTATTGTATGACCGAACTTCACTGAACGGCAGTGTATGTATACGAGGATATGGTATGATAAGTAGCTGTGCTAAGGAAGACAGTCCGATTGTTTTGGATTAAATTTATTTCTCGACAAAATGTCCTTGTACCCCCATAGACTTAGTCCTGCGATATTACAACTTTCTTAACCCATCAAAATAATCGAATTTTGCAAAACTCTGCAAAATAGGCCTCTGTTTCAGCAATGACCTCTTTATTTTATTGACTGTCTTGTCTACTATTGTGATAGTACATTTAACCAGCTATTCTTATTATTATTGTTTTCTCAGGTTATCAAAAAGAAAATAGCCACAGGGAGCCGAATCTGACGAATATGGTGGATGGGGCAACAATTCGTATCGTAACTGGTAACCGATAACTAGTTTAGCTGTGGCAATAGCCAATACGCGATCATGATAGTAACAATTTTTTCCTTCGCTAGGTGGTGCCTTCTTCTCTTTAGTTGAGCGTCGAATTAGACTAATAAATCAGCATAGTACTGTCCCTTGATCGTCCTTCCTTTGTTACAATTTCTTCTTTTGAAGCACCCTGTATTCGCACATTTATTTATTTCATGCATAAAAGTTATTGCTTGAATCTATTTCATAGTGTTTAATGTGATTTTCTAAATGATATCTATTTTCCATCTACGAGGTTTCTGTTTTCCTAGAGGGTGGAGAGAGTAAGTTTTAAACCAGGTGGCAATATTTATTTTTATTCCGATGCCCGGTAGGATCTAGAGTAATAAGCAAATAAATTACATTCGAGCAAAGCGATTTAAATTAATTCAATTGCCATAACTTTTCTAGATGATGGAATCGTCTTCGCCTTCTTTGGTGCACGTTCGCCTGGAAGGACCTATTTTGCCGATTGACCTTTGATTTCCATAGTCATATAATGCCGTAGAAACTCACATGTACTGCGGATCAACGTATCCAACCATTGCCATAAAGCGCCATTTATCTCCAAACACATGTACTTCTCGCACTTTGTATTTAAGCGGTTCATTATATTACGAAATTTTCTAACGTGATATATCGAAAGTTGTACCCGTAGTCAACTTTGGGTTGAGTGATAGGTCCTCTATTGAGGATATCACAAATGATTGGTTGCCTGATATATCTAGTATCCGACTTAATGTGCTGCTGAGGAAAATCCTGCTAATATGACACCTTCATCATAAATTATAGAATCAAATTCTTATCATTGTCACCATCTAACACTGTATTTTTAAGCATATAATGATATTCGACACAAAAGACAAATAAACGTCTTTCAGCTTATATTACGGCGTAATATGAAATGGATACCGAATGGAGAAAAGCACTTTCCTATAGGCAATATCGATAACGCAGCTAAGTAAATGTGCGCTAAAATGAACGTTTCCAAAAAAAAACGACCGCCCGCCGTATAAGTGGCGCTCTATTTCGCTACCGCTGCCACCGCCGCCGTCCCGTTAAAAAGGTTAATTAATCTCCTTTAGCATGCAAACCGCATTATTCTTTCGCGGGAGGGCTTTAATGCAGTCCGTTCCTGCGTTCCGGCACTGCGGTGCTATTTTACGACTTTAACGAAGCATGTCATGACAACATTTCCATATAAAACGGAGCCCTCGACTGCTAAAAGTTTTTCTCTCGCTGTGGATGCCATTTTAGGTACTTAGTTTTTCAGACCAGAAAGACGTGGGGCGCCTCGCCGTTCGACGGCTGTGCAGGTTTCCCATTCCCACTTACCGTAGTAGGTACAACCTAGCTAGGCTATACGTAGTACAAGGTTTGCCAGTCGCATTTACATTATATAGGTTGGTGTTGTCGTTATTATACATCTCTGTTGGATACAACGGAATGAGACGCAACGTTGACTATCTGGGTGAGATTTTTGTTCGCCTACTTGCTTCCACTCGTGGAAAAAAGTAACAGGGGGGAATAAAAAAATTGAAACGCTTCTTCATTAATTTGCATATTTTGTCTTTGAAAAATTGTGTCATTTGCATGGATTATGACAATATCGTACTTTCTCACGGAAGAACCTTAAATTTATTGCTTTAGCCAGTATGACGTCTTTAATATTTAAAACCTGATGTTCGTAGAAACCGACCAAAACGATCTGTTTGATAAATTTGAAATTTATGAATGGAATCTTTGGAAGATCTTTTATAATTTAATGCAGTTGATATTTAAGGATTAATCATTTTGAACAATAAATTAAGAAACAATACTTCCCACGTAGGTAAATAAACGATTCCCAAGTGTTTCAGACTATTATTGAATCAAAGATCAGAAACGAAGATTATATTCTTCTATCTCCTCTTTTACGTCCAAAACTAATAAAAACAGCAGCTTTCTTAATAAAAACGGATTCAAAGATTCACTAATTTAGTTATTTTTCAAATTATGTTAATTAATTATATAAATAATTATCCAATTCTCCTAACATCGAAATATTTTATTTTTTTTAATTTTTATATATTTTAAAATTTAACTTTTCAATCCTAAAAATTGCCAATATATGAGAAAATTTGTGGATAAGCTATTTTATTTTCTTGCCGTTGTCGGTCAAAGTATCTTATTTAACACAACAACATTTAATAAATATAAGAAAATCAAGCGAATGAAAATTTTGTGCAAAATTACTTCAGCACTTCAAAGTTTCAAACATTAACAAAAAAAAAAAACTTCAACTATTAATTTTCTCCAAAACAAATAATCAGAAAGTAATTCCCGTCACGCATGTTAAAACGAAAATCAAAGCTTTTAGAGCAGCAGAAAATCCGCAAAACCTCCCCACACGAATTTCCATCACCACGCTTGTTACTTAACCAGTCGGAGCGTCTCGCTCTCCTTGGCGAAACGGAAACCGAAAACCAGGTTAGACAAATCATTACGCGGATACGTTATTATATTGTCGGGCAGCTGTTGATATGAAATGATATTAAACGCCAATCCGAACTACAGAAATGTTTCGAACGCCGAAAAGAGGAAACGATATGTAACCGGCGTCTGACGTTTGAACGTCGTATCTGGCAGAAAACGCTTAGGTACCTACTTACGGTAAAAGCGAGAAAACCGGGACCTAGGAAGGAGATAGAAAATAGAAATAGAAAAAGCCGACCGAAGCGATTTAAGACGCAAAAAGAGAAAAGCTAGCTGGCGAGGACGGACAGGTTATATGTTAGCGAACTGTACATCAGAACTCACGAAATACGGCACGCTACTACCACTTACCTTATTATACCGGACGTTTCGGAGACCATCGAATCAACTTGTTTTCATTCGACAATAAAGAGTGCCAGAATAATTCCACGAAAAGTAGTCCTAAATATGTAAACTTGGAATTTTTTTCGCGAAAATCTACTGTTAAT
Source organism: Oryctes borbonicus (assembly GCA_902654985.2). NCBI lineage: Eukaryota > Metazoa > Arthropoda > Insecta > Coleoptera > Scarabaeidae > Oryctes > Oryctes borbonicus. The sequence goes on from LR736894.1 coordinate 1,879,151, forward strand.
ACTTCTTTCAATTTCATTATTTTTGCTGATTATTTATGATAAGTGTAAGAAAGGACAGCTGCTAAATGTCGCAAATATCCAAAAAAATTCTCCTATTTATTGGAAATCATGGATAACAAATGAAAGTGGACGATTGATTAAGTCAATAAGCGAAGGTTTTTTTACATTTATATATTAAACTATGAATTCACGCAGGATACCCTAATTATAATAAATAAAGTTCTCCACTTTCCGTGCGCTTCACGAAATTAGCAGAGACTACACAGACTACTCGTGTTTTGTCGCCTCTAGGGGAAACCAGTAGGCAACGCGAACCCATTCTCATGAGACGAATAAATATGAGTCTGTCTAATCTCTGCTAATTTCGTGAAGCGTACGGAAAGTGACGAACTTTAATAATGAATCTATGTAACCTAATAACTATGAATTGTGTATTGTAAGTCTATCTAGATATAAATATCAGAGTACAGCAACAATCAAACTCAATGAAATAAAGTTTTGCTAATTACGATAATATATGACAGATCTTGTGGTTTTTTGGAATTTCGTTTTAACGGATCAAATAACACAACGTTCTTGTAGTAAACATATTTTATTAATTGCTATCATGTGTGCCTATAATTTGAATTCACTTAAAAGGTCCACATCGACGGATACATCGACAATAACATGGCTATGTGTTCGGTAGTTTACTAAACAGTCTGTATATCGAGCAGGTTATCCAGGCACCGCCTATCATCGAACATCGAACAGCGATTACTGACCAGCGTACTTCCGATTCTATACATGGGCATTGAGGACGAATTCATGACCTGATAGATCGAGAAAACGAAATGTACTTGGGGACCATTGAGTAAAGGCTATGACGACACTTCCCAAAATGCGCTCTAAATCACCTCGTCAAGTTTAGATGTGATACTTACACAGGTGTTGAGTATGATTCCTTTAAGCTTTGCGTTACAGGTAAGATATACAAGGTGAGCGAATATTCACTTCCCAATACTCGGATAGGGTGTTCAACTATTAAAAACAAGATAAAAATTAAGAATGCTAAAATCCCCAAAACGAAGCCGCAGAAAAAAAAATGAATTGGATGCTTTGTTTTCATTTTATTATCTTAACAATGTTTTTTTTTTGTATTTGGATTTGTTAAGAAAAAAACAAGAATTTTTCGCTTTCGAAATTTAAGTGCTTTTATTTTTTGTCCCATTTTTAATAGTAGAACACATATCCGAGATCTGTACAGTGAATATTGATTCACCCTGTATAGTCTCAAAAGATCTTAGACATCTTAGAAAACGCTAAATTATTTAAGTCAAAGAAACAATTTCAAATTACTTTATTTTACCGTCAAAATTTTTCCCCTGTTAAAATTCTTTCTTCGCATAAACATTCCACTTAAAGCGACTGCTTAGCGCTCTATAAATACATTTTAATAACTCCCGGCCATAATAATAACACAGTCTTTAAACTTAGAAACGCATCTAACCCCGTATAACGACCAAGATTAATTGTTTCAACGTTTGAGATACGGTCAAAGCTAACAACGGGAACACTTTGTTTGCCCATTCTACTCGCCCCTTCCCACACCCAGAAAACCATTTTTTCCGGCGAATAATTACCAGGTTTCGCTAAAGTATCAACCTCTCTCATACCAATACCGTATTCATAAATGGCGCAATGTTGGTGGTGTGTTTTGTACCTGTCGCAAAATAGGCGACGATATTTATCATCCGTACGAATCTTAATGCACGTTGTAGCAATTATGTAAGTCCGCCGCTCGTTCCCCTCCCGCCGTTGAGATTACGAGGCCGAAATAAGATGTATTAGGTCGGGCGCTATTGAGCGAAACAAACGAAAAACGTTAGGGTCGAATAGGGGCGATAGAACAGCGGCGAAACGGACCGCAAAAAGTCAAGGTTCCGCGTTATTATATCGGTACGCAAGGGTCCCGTGTAAATAAATTAGCTACCCTAGCCAGAATTTCGCTGAATCCATGTTCTTTCCGGGTAGAGTATGGATTAAAATATTCCGGTGGGATTTTGTCGGTACTAACGTCATTCTGAATGTCCATTTAAGAATGGTATTTCAGTGCTACGATACAGGAAAGAAAATAAAGTGACTCTGGGGTATATAGAGACGTCTGTATATTATTGACGTTTTCAGAATAAAACCATTCAGGCAAATTCACGGAAGAGTTAATGTCCCGTAGTGCTATCAAGCATTCATCAACTGCCCTAATCTAGTAAATAAATGCCGCATAACTTGTAATTAAAAATCGATCAACCAAAAGAAACGCCGTAAATAAATGAACATCATGATTCTTAGTTTCACTTAGATTATCTAACTAAAATTATTAGAATAATAGAATTTCCTTCCCTGTTTCTTACTACCTTTATTAATAACCATTCTTCTTTGGGAAACAAAAATTCTAACAATTTGGCTAGCGGCATTGGGTTTGTAAGAATACTTATTCCGAATTTCATAGGAAGGTGAGACGTTAGAAAACTCTTTGATGATTGATGCAGCCTCCCATAATTGCATCTCGCCAGCGAACAACAGCTTTGCCAGAGTTGTCGATTGTCGACTAAATCCACGTTTTTGTCCTCCTAATTTAGCTTTTTAAGCTACGTACATAAAATTCTTTTTGAGGTCTACCTGGTTTCTTAATTGAATTCTTTTGCGTAGAACTTTTCCCATTTTTGGTTACGTCTTGCTTTACTCCATTTTTTATCTATCATCTGGCAAATAAATCTAATCGTTGCTTTTAAACTTTTCATATCAGGCTCAGATAGAGAGGATTGTTGTAATGTTTTCAAAATAAATTAAATAAATAAATAAAAAACAAAAAAAAAATTGCCAAAGATATTAGAAAAATTGACTCGCGGGCGGGCCACATTGACTTAGATATTTTTCTTTCAAATAGAAATATTTACCTTTTGGAAAAAGAAAATAATTACGCAAACATAGAGCAAAATAACAAGAATTACTGCTACCGGAAGCACATTTAACTGGCACGGCGTGTTACCGCCTAGCTGTCACAATAATGATTGATTTCCTTGATTATAGTTACATAAATATTCAGGCGCCATTTAATCACCATTAAAAATGCTATTTTGCAACATTACAAAATGTCTATTATTCAAATGCTTCTATTAGAAAAATACAAGTTGAGATTGTACATCTCAGCAATTGAATTTTTTAGTTTTGTCTCGCTAGATTGTTAGAATAACACTGTGGCGCCTGTAGGTTCCCTAACGTTGCTATAATTGTTCTTTTTAGTGCTGAATTCCAAATACGTACCTCACAGAAACAAAAAAAACTTGGTTTTAAAGAAAGAACAAAAAAGGGGGCATCATCAATAAAACTCATATCGAAATACTTCCTCTACGTCCCTTTCATAGCACAAAACGTCGGATATAAGCGATTTCAGCGGTCCACCACGCTCATGCACACGAACATAGGAGTTAATCTTGCGGACGAAAGCCGCTCCACCCATCAACCCGGCCGACACAATCAACATGGGTTAATTAACGCGGGTGAAGCGGGAAAAAGGACGTCACTCCGGCATTCGTTTTCCAGCCCAACGTCGGCGATGAGATAGAATATCCAACGATGGCTCATGCACCGCACGTGGAATCCAACGGAACTCGTTGCAAATTACGGCTGCGAATCCCTTGCTAAATACAAAGCTTTCTCTAATGCACACGTGGAGTTCGTTTGGCGTGGTAATGAGCGACTTCCCATGCGAAACCGGAGGCGGTACTACAGGTACGAAACGCGACGCTGAACAGCAACGATTCCATGAGGTAACTGAGGCGGCGGGATTACCGGTCGGAACGTGAAAGCGTAAACGAGATACCGTATCCTCTTACGCGACGGTAAAGCAGACGTTGGCCTCGAAGATGTGCTGCTTGCGCGCCTTATCATAACGATAATGGATGTATGTGTGTGCATATCAACGGATTTTGGTAGATCTAAGGAAAGTTCGGGGAGACTCGAATAATACAAGCTTCGTCAAAAACGTTTCCTCCGCGCACCTTAAAGAATTTAGAGTTTCTTCTGCTGCAAGATAACGTGGTCACCATATGTTTGGATGAAGACCTTTAGAGTTGAATATTACGTACAGAAAAACATTGAGGGAGTAGATCATGTTATCTTAGCATGCTTCTTCCATATTATGAATATTTATAGCCAATTTGCGGACCTTTAGGTACTTGGCGACAGAGAATTCGCATTGGATGCAGGTGGGACACACTCAGCAACCGCAGAAAGTTAATGTATGGACTAGAATTATTGGCACTCGAATACTAGAAGTTTATTTTATGGAAGGAAGATTGCTACTTGCAAGGGAACACCTATCGGATTGAAATTTTGGAGACTTGTAGGTTCCATCGAGTGTTGTAAAATGCCGCTTTCCGTTTCGGTGGAATTTCGACGATTTTCGCATTTTTGTAATTTACGTTATTACGAATTAAAAAAAAATATATGTCCCTAAACGCGCCCAGAGGTATATCACTTTAGCTTCTTTACCACCTTTACCATTCAAATCCGAAAATCGTCAACATTTCAGGGATATGCTTCACCCCGTAACGCCAGATTCCGCCAAAACGGACTACTACTCGATGAACTCTACAAATCTGCCAAGTTTCAATCCGATCAGTAAGTGTCACTTCGGGCTGTTCCCTGGTTAGAGTTTCTTCAGTATGAATTGGCCAGCTTTCCCAGTCAAGAAGATGCTGACCTACCAAGTAACCTAATTTGGTTCCAGCAAGATGGTGCACGTATGCATTATCCGATCTCTGTATTTAGGTGCGGCATTCACTAATAAATAAAAAAAAAAAACATCGAAAGGAGAGGAAAGATCGAATGGTCACATATAGGTCCTCATTAGATTTAAATGATTTAAAATACGCAACGAGATTCTTTTAATTTCGACAACGATGTTGGAAAACGTCCAAGAAGCGGATAGGCGATAATTTGAACATTTGCGTTGAGAAGTATTTCAGTTTATTTTCCAACTTGGTAATTATTTATTTCCATCTGTTTTATTTAATTTATATACTTGTTATAATAGCCCAAAAATTATTCAAAATAAACCTGCATATGGAGAATTTATTCAAAAGTTTATTTAATCTTCTATCGCTTAAACCGGAAGTGATACCAAGTTACAGTGTAGGTCAAAAAATGACAAACCAAGATTATAAATTGACGTGTCAGTGTATTTTTACAAAGATCGTTGGAATTTTATTGAATTTCTTCCTTTCATCGTGAACGCAGTGTACATAATTTTAACCCAATTCTAGGTACATGAAGTATAACATTCGAAAAATTAGGTTCGATACGTTTCCAACACTCACCTTTAAAACGTTTCAGCCATTACGCTGCTTATTGGATCATTTTCGTTTTGTGTATTTACCTATATCGGCAAGACGATGTGCAGAATATAGCATTTGAGTGGAAATTTAGTTCAGATTCTTTTGATATCTCCGCCGTTCGGTTTATTTAAAGAAGGTAGATGTTTACGGCAGGAATCTAGGCTCTATAATAAACAAGTCGTTAGATTCAAATACGTAGCTTGTAGTGTGTGTTTATCGTTTTACGGGGTTATGAAACGAAAACATGGAACGCATTCGCTTCTTATTTCGATTAAAAAAAAAATAGCTCCCCCAAAGACAAACATACTATGTACAACGTATTGCCACCATCCTCCAATGTGTAGCACAATTTGACTTATTTACCTGGATATATTCTAAATTCTGTGTAAATGTGTACTTACGCTTCGATGTCTTAGAGACATGGTGGGAGCTTCATCTATTGAATTTAAAATAACTCAAGTCACTACGTCAGCTTCATCATAAGCTTTTTCTTTTTCTTCCTAATGAATAATGAATGCTTCCTGTTGCAGGAAATTCATTGATTAAACGCCAAGCAGTGCTCTTATTAATTGTAGTATTTAGATATTTTCTACTAAATAAAGCAATAATCGTATTTATCCACATATAATAAAGTATAGTTTGACTAACAAGTTTGACAGGTTATTATTGTTAGAGAAGGAATCACTTCAAAAATGTGCATATGGCCATAGCTTCTTTTTTCTTTTTTTTTCTGAACAACTTTATTTAGAACACATCAGAAAATGCCTAGAAACAATAACCAAAAAATAATGCTAAGATAGCTTAGCTTCCATCAATACCATGAGGAAGCTAAACTATCTTAGCATTATTTTTTGGTTAACTTTATTTAGTAACACTTTGGCGCACAATGAACGGAAAAGGTGCTTTACCTGCACCTGCAACTAAACGTTCACATCCTGTCTCAAACAGCGAAAATATGTTAGAAATTAGTCTTTAACCAAGCAGAGCTAAACCCCCAAAAAGATGATAAATTAAATTATAAATTATTTACCTTTTACAAGAGTCGTTTCACCTATCTGGGGACACCTTTTCAACAATAGTACTACTTGTATTTCGATGCAATTAGAAATTAATAAAAACAAATTTCTATTGCATACATACGGATTAATTAAAAAAGGTGCTATTTTTCTAAAGTAGAGACAAATAAAAAATAACAAACATCTTCCTTGCAAAACCGGTTTATATAAATTTTCCCATAGCTACATTTATCTAAAAAGATCGATTCATATCAATTTCGAAACTTTTTGGATACACCTGTGGGTTACTGGATCTTTCGCAGAGTACAAACTATATTGTTCCGATTTGTTCTTATACTATTTATGAGCACACCGAATCCATCCGCCAGCACAGCACAATTACGAACCCGTTTCTATTCGGCCTACTACGAGAAGCCCGGTTCGTCCGTAATGGTTGAAAAATTGACGAAGTTTCTGACCCAGTTAGCTGATGACATTTATGAAAGCGACGGACAGTAGAGGAACTACAGTCCGCAGCGCTGTTGAAACTGGGACGTCGCTGTCGAAGTACTTGGTATATAAGTACAGAGGAAGTAACGTTTCTCTCATTATCAACGTTTCGTTGCATCGATTGTGGTTCTTGTTTGATTAAAAAATAATAATGTTTCTTCATCTTCTCGTCCTTACTACATTGTACTGCAATGCTATTGGATAACACAAAATGGAGGGGACTTTTACAGAAAAGCTTGCCTACCAGTGCATAGAATTTAATTTATATAAAAACAGAACAAATCGCCACCTCACGTTACAAAGAGCGAACGCCGCAATATCCCGGCTAATAGCGTAAAAGAACTACTTCATAGCCTCGGGTATCGGCATCCGGAAACAAATCGAAGGGGCAATAGGATTTCACACGCTGTGAGGTGTTCAAATACGCTAGTTTTCTTTGGAAATCCGAGAACGACGTTCCGACAGCATCTAACGATCGATCAACATCCATTTAGTTCGGCAAATCTCCGCGATCACCAACTAGATGTGTGGTTGGTAAGTTACGTTGTTTTCCTCGTTACGTTAGCACCTTGCCTCCGTTTCATGATAGACCTTCATCGAAGTTTTATGCAAGTAATTGGAGAATTTTTACGTTTTATTTGAAGATTTTCTTGCAAATATTTTCTTCGAAAATCATTGATATAATTAATAGGTGTGTTACCTAGTAAACTAAGTCAGGTTGGAAATTGTATATCCTTTTTTAAATTAATCCCTGTTACAGCTACCTCGAGTCAACAAGACAACTCAAAGAAGAGAATTGCATGTAGAGGAAAGAAAGACGGAAGCAACTTCTTGCGGTGAAAACTTTTCATGCCAACAGATGGAATTGTCTTCACCTTCTTTGGAGTCGATTCTCCTCTTTCGGTCCATCGTTTCTTTCGTCTCAAGGAGTGATGAACCACGTCTTATTCATTGCTATGAATCGATGCAAAAACTCGGCTTTATTACGAAACATCGATTGAAACATCATCACAACGCTGTTTTTGTTCCATTATGGGCAGCCATCTTGCGTACAGCTTTCTCACGTCCAAATTTGCAGTCAATATGCGACGTACAGCACTTTTTGAAATGGCTAAAATGTCTGCTAGCTCGCGCACTTTCAGTCGACGGTCATCCAATACCATTTTATGGATTTTCTTTCTCACCATTTCTGGTGTGGTCACGTCATGTGGTCAATCACTGCGATGTTCGTCTTGGCAGCTCGTACTGCCTCGTTTAAACTTTGCCACTTTGCCACTTTGCCATTATTTTATTGTTGTAAACGAAGGGGCAGACTTCCCTAGACTTTTCCTAGAATAGAATCTAACTCTTTGATATTGGCTGGACTGAGACTTGTTAAAAGTAGCAAATTTTTTCAACGTTTACAAATTCACTGACAGTGTTCACTATTGATAGCTGCCAAACAAATACACAACATAGCGTCCCAAATTTCAAACTTTTATAAGATTTATAAGGTTGGTACTTTCGACCGCAGATTTTTTTTTTCAAGCAACAACCGCCATCTGTACGTCTGGGTATTTCTTGGACTACCCTTGCAAAGATATATCTTACTATTATGTATGTAGTTAAGAGGGATCTTCGAAATGCTATTGATATCTTGCTTCGGTTTTCAATATACAGCCAAGAAAACTCAAACCAAAGGGTGTATTTAAAAAAAAAAACCCGGGAAAATAGTATAGTATGATTTTCCTTCATTATTTTTGAGGGACAATCGTGTACTACATAATCCGTCCCGTTCTGTTGACAAATGTAATAGAACACAATAGGAATCCGCTGAAACGCATACGTATCTTGGATATGGCGGATAAATCACCGCAATATCCCGTCCAGATTTATTAGCCAGCAACGTGCGCCGTTTCAACGTTCACCCGACCAACTATAAATTTTATAATTAAATTAACAATTTGTAACCTACGGCGTGCCGCTTGATGTATGGTCGAGCCGTGTATGAACGTTACGTATACCAGCACGGGCATCCCTAATGCACCTGCATTCATAATAGATATATGTACATATATCTCTACAGGCGTCGCTATCCGTAAGCTTCTAACGCCATGTCCCCTCAATGTTAGATGTAAATGAATGCCCTGGATGTTTTGCTATAATCGGCCTACGGTAATCTATCCTTCAAAATGAAAGCCTCGTAGCTTATGGGGATATTTACTTCCGTTTCTAATATTAGAATTGTGTTTATTACTGTAGATTATTGTAACTAATAGAAGATAGCTTTAAAGTGAACGATGCAATATTTACTTAAGCGATTTAATACACACCGCGTTCAAGATAGAAGGAATAAATTCAATAAATTGCTTGACGAAATTGCTTGAACTTTCCACTGATATGTATTTTTGTATTTTTTTTTTTACTTACTACACAATTTATGTTATTTCCGCTTTCAGCGAGAGTAATACTAACTTTGTTTTTTCTTTTGATTTTTTTTTCTTTTTGTTCTTCTTTTGTTCTTTTTGTTTTTCTTTTGTTTTTTGTTTTTTTTTGTTTTGATGTAGGTAGACTATTCAACAAGCTTTTCAGTAAACCTCCCATATCAATTCATTGTGTTGTTTTTTTTTCAGAAGTGAATTTTCTGTATTTGTTGAAAGAAAAAAAAAGATTATATCATGTCACTATAAGTAATGGCAGACTTTACAAAAAAATCGATTTATAACTAATTTCTTTGGATAATTAATTAATTGAAACAACACACACAAATATACGTGTGTTGTTTCAATGAAAAAGAAGTTTAAAATAATAATTACAAGACTCTTTATTCACAATAATCTACTTACAATCAAGTGTATACAACTTAACCTGCAGGTGTAAGCCTCCATCCGTATGTTCTTTCTAGGTTCTTTCTGATCATTCCTCTGATGTCCTTCTTGGGTTCAACTCTTCTTTTTTTTCTTTTAAATGGTTTAAAATTACCTTTGATTATTTTTGATGATCAAAATATTGTAACTTACTTCGTTGAAACAAGAATGTCGTCGATATCTTTATGGTTGGCCTGTCGATGATCGTATGTGATGGTACAGGTGACATTGAAGATTTTGATTACTAGATCTCATGTAAATAGTGTTGCGCATGATTTTTGTATGTTTTTTGCAAAAATTATTATGACTAATTACTCTCTACAAATTCGTATTAATTGGTTCTTTTTTTAGGAAACGAGGAATTAATAATATATATTAGCAAAATGCTATAATTCGAAAAATAATTAAAAATAGTCCAAATTGTGTGAATATCATGTGAATTTTGGTAATTATTGAATACTCGAAATATAATTATGTAAATTAACCATACTAAATGCAAATGCAAGCTCTTCACTAGAAATAGTAAAAGAAAACTGCCAACATTACCTGTAATATGTACAATTCGAGTTATTGATCACCATTCCCCCAACGTTTGCCTCCCACAAAACGTTATCCAACGTAACGTCGACAGAGATGACAGCAATTTCCCTCTGAAATTGTCGTGACATGCCAATAAATTTATAGGTATTGTAATACGCCAGGCATGGTTTATGATATAGGGCGGCAATTGTCGATCCATATAAATCGTGGAGTCTCTCCATATCTATAGTTACATGCAATATTACATATTCTATAATAGTAATAAGCAGTTAGCTATCGAGGCGTGATAGACGTTGCGCAGCTTGATTTATAGCGTAAATATCAATATTACATCATCTTTTGCTTCATTTGCGTCGTTGTTAACTATCAAAATTGGCAGTTTTGCCTGCGAAAATGATTCCGAATGCTATCAAAGTTAACAATATAATATATCAGAGAATATATTGGTATCAACATTTGCAAAGCGAAAACATTTTCAATTACCCAAATACTCAAATCTTTATTGCAAAACCATTTTACCCAATAAATTTAATATCCATTACGAAGCTATTTAAAACGAACAAACATTGGAAGTTAAGGCCACACATCGGGAGGCGTATTCATATGCTCGGAGTAGGTCAAGAACGAAGGAAGAATCGGCCACGCCTACTTATTTACGTGAATTCGAGTATAAGATGAATTTCGGGGGGCGTGAGATATTTTAACAGTAAAAAAACGCTGAATAATTTATTTTCGCCTAAGTGGAATTTAATTTTATTTCTTTTATAGGTGACGTCCCTGACATTATTTAAAAAAAATAAGCTTTAAGAATATTCGTCCTTTTTTTTTTAGTTGAAAACATTGCTTTCTATTTCTTAAACCTCCATATAACAAGAAACTGCATTTCTTCTTGCGAGCTGTCGTCAAAAGTAGAGAACCATTGGATTCCTTATTTTGTCCGTGGGTTCGTAGATTCCTATTTTTACACAGGACGATGTTAATAGATTTAATGGACAGATATTCTTGAATATACAGAGTTAATTAAACAAAATAAATTTATTTAAGATATATCGTTGTCTGTATATGCAATTGTGCCAAATTCAATGGTAAAACTCATTTAAATCTAGCACTATTACCAACCGATAAGGATCTGGATTTCCCCCATTCCTTCAATCCTAAAAGGTTTAACATCTTCCCTCACAGAAAGAGGAGTGGATTACACTGTTGTGCGAAGCAGGTAGTGGTCTTTTAGTTCTTTATTAGGCTGCTTAAATCGCATATGGAAGCAGGTACTTGGGGCTGTTTATGGAGTGTATTGCTACCCAAATTTGATATATTACAAGTCCTTATTCTTTTCTTTTCTTACAGCGTAGTAATTGTATCCTTATTAGAGATGTTACTGAATGAATAAATTTAACCAAACTAAAAAATATATAAACAGAGGACGATATTATTTTACATCCACCCACCGCTCCAGCAAATCTTATGAATCAAAATTAGGAAAAAGTTTCAAACTCCGTACAGTATGCAACTCCATGATCAGCGTAGATTCCTAATTATAAATTAATGCCTTGCCCATGTGACCAGCAGTTTCGTATACCAACACTCCTATTTATAGATTGTCGAGATGGTAGACTGAAAGAATTTTTTTTTATTCATTTCATTACTACTACAAGCTTTAAACTGCCTTAGATTAAATTTATTACGAGGATCCTCGAAGCTTCCATGGACATTACATTTACTTCAACAGAATTAATCTCATTTGTGACCATTCTGTTACCTAATTTTCTCTTTTTGTTAGTATATCTTCTAGCTGGCCTGATAATGTGCTGATTGGCACATTACTCCATATTGTGGATGTTGGAGGGTCATAGGTTTAATTTCCTAATATCTCGAACTATAACTAATAAAAAATGTGCAAATTTATGAATCATCATTTATCTGATCTAAGCGTACCTTACCTTAGGATAAGGCAATAAAATCTTAATTTTGAACATTTTTATTTCACCGTTATAATTCCTGCAATCAATAGTATTTCACCACGAACGTATACGTAGGTATCAAACCTCAATGACGGTTATCCCCACGCCAATAATACACCTCCAGCTAACCTAATGGAATTGTCTTTCGACGTAATCTTCCGTAATATTCTTCTTCAGTTCGCTCATCCGCATTAATTAACTAATTAATTAATCATCGAGATTCAAATCCACCGTCGTCTGCAACTCTACCTCATCCTCCCCCTTCACGTCTTTCCTCAACTTCGGCGGCGTCACGCAACGCACAAATTTCGCCCGCAAAACGCGAGGAGACGCTGATGGCAGACGAAGAGAGTCGAAATTTCAACGAGCCGAAGCGTGTTGGAATCAATTAATATACAAAATTCCGCAGATAATTATTAATTAAACATGGTTGCCGGTATTTGAGAGTTTGTGTATACATATATATGTATATATAGGTTATTGATAATGCTCTCTCGATACGTAGTTTGACGTCAGATATATTCACATTAAAATGTCGCGTTTGATTAGTTAGTTAATTTAGTTTGCCTGCTATGAATCATCTAAGCATGGACATCATCCATCTGATCGATATTATTAACTTTCATTTAAATATTTGGTTTATTGTTTATCCCTTTGTTGCCGCTTGGATGGTTAAATTCGAATAAAAATTGAGTCGGTCTTTATCAATTATTAATTACATTGCGGGAAGCACTCTTTTTGAAAATAAACAACACAAATTTCTTATCAGATCCTAATAAGCATAGTTTTCAAGATTATAGTGATTTTTCCAACAATTTAAAATTTGAGATTTAAAATTTTTGGTTTTTGTACTTCCGATTGTCGAAAAATTATTACATATTCTTCACGATATAACATTGCCCTTTTATGGAGAAGGACTGTCAGACTTCGTCTATTTAGGAAAGGAATTTATACAAAACAAATGATACAAAAATCACAACAGTTTATTTCAATTCTTTACGCAATAGGTTGAACTTCGTATAAGTAATAGCATTTTATGAAACAATTATGGAAACTATTTTTATGTTCAATGCATTTATAACTTACCTTTCTATCAACTCGGAAGTTCTTTGACCTACTAATAGCCCTACTTCATGTTTTATTTACCTAAACAACTGGTATTTTACATACATAGATATAATTATCAAGGCATCTAATGTATATCCAAGTTCAAGTTAAACAGTAACATTTCGTATCACGAATAGTGAATGACTATTTTCATAAATTAAATAAAATGCCTTCTACAACGTAGTCCGTATGCCATGAATATTTTAAGTATTTCTATTACCAATGGTGAAAATCTATTTTTGGCTATGTTACTACAAATTTAATATATCCTCCAGTTACAAAAGCTTTCAATATGCAACACTATACCTTTTACCCTTTACAATAACAATACACAGTCTTAGAATACAATTTGTGCCGTATGTTTCTCCGAGTTCTGCTCGTAAGATTTAAATAACGTAACATGCAAGTGATCTTAGTGTTATCTTCAGATTATTCCTGGAAAATCAACAATTTCGTGAGACCAACTGGGTTAGTTAATAAATGAATTAAATTCGTATCTTAAAAATAATAGTAGAAATTCCACTAAGACATCGAGATATTCAGGCTTCAAACCCAGCATCAATCAATAAAGCCGCATTTATAATCAAATGTAACCAAGCACATCTACAAAGTGAATATACAAACACCGACATAACACGCAACAGATAATAGTTTATATTTATATCAAGTAAGTCGAGCTTACCGACATACGAAGAAATGGAGGGTACGATTCCGGCCGAAGAAGCGAAAACACAGCCCTCTATTTCCGTTACGAAGTTTGGTTGCCGGGGAAACGAAGAAAAAAGAAAGCTTAAAAGAAGGTGAAATACAGTCGACTTACTAGAATAGAAGATAGAACCAGGAAAAAGTAGAAATAATCTGGAACATTGCTGCAGCAGCGTGGGTAAAAATTTAATTAAAGTATTTTTAAAGGTGAGAGGAACTCGGGAAAACTGACCTGAACGGGGTTTCCTGAGCGGAAAGCTCGAGTCCTGAGTTGGTATATTGAGAAAAGAAGAAAGGGCCAACGCTTGTTTGTTACTCTGGAATGTCTATTTAGGAAATGGTCTGAATCGTGAAAGGAATAATGAAAATAATAAAAAAGAACGCGCAATATTTGCTTTTAATTAAGTTAGAGATATTTTAGATTGCTAATTGATTTCGGCTATGGGTTATTGTCTTCAGATAGTATTGGATCCCCGCTAACTATTATTATGAAACCTATACAAGTTATTTGGCCCTATTATAAAAGTCTTACTGCAGAGTTGTCTGTTTTTCATATCATACATACTGAAAAATATTTTAGCGGCGTTAAGGAATGAAATAATGACTTTAACCAAGCTATTTTATCCAAAACAATAATAATGGGCTTTTATTTCCAAGAAATTCTTTAAAATTAACGATCATAAACACAGTCAATTAAATCCTTGCTGAGAATAAAATTTGATTGAAGGAATTACCAATTTAAGCAGTATATATATGAAACCAAATTAACCAATAAAGGCTTTAAAATAGTAATAGTAATAAAACATTGTATTCCGCTTTAAGAATTGCTCCATTCATGATGTACATTAAAATAGTACACACAAGTAAATTTTTTGAAACGACCATAGACTTAATCATTCTGCAAGAATCCAAATCCGCTTTACAAAATTCGTTTTTTGCAATCGATCGACCGATTACGTACAATTCAAATTTCGTCTCCGGCGATGCCCGGAAAAAAACCGACAAAAAAGACAACAATCACTCGCGCAAAGTTACACAATAGCTCGCGACGCACACAGCGACAACAACAACAGCGGCGCGGCGAAAAGGTGTGCGTAATCGGGCGCTCGAGTGCAACCGTAGAGAAAGCGGACCCGAATCGCCGTGAAAAAGATTACGAAATTCAGCGGTCGAGTTTTTTTCCCTCTTCCCCCGGTTTTTCGCGCTACTACTCTATCTATCTTGGTCTGTCCCCATCGAGATCTCTCCTCACGTCACTTAGAACTATGAAACAAAATCGAAAATAGCGCGTAACGTTGCAGAATTATTGATAACAACACGTCATCGTACGGTGTCCAACGGAGGACTTACAAAAACCGATTTAACCGGGCTGAGAGAAAAAAATCGCGTCTAATCAGACCGTAGAGGTAAACGGTCGAGTATAAATAGAAACCGAGATGATATAAGCGGGCACAGTGTACCCTTAACGGCCTCGCGCGATAGGTGAGTGATAAGATGAGAAATCCGCTTCTCTACCTGTTGGTGACGTGCGTGGCATTCGCCGCGCTGTGTTCGGGAAGGAACATCAAAGATGAGGAACTCGAAGATTTAGCGGTTGCTGCCTCTGGTCATCATTACAGCAAAAAACACGAGGAGGATGGCGGAAGCTCGCATCACGGCGACCACCATGGCGAACATGGCGAAAAGGGTGCCAAGGGTTACAAAAGCGACCATCATCACGACAAAGGCGACCACGGCAAATTCGGAAAAGGCTACGACTCAGATTATTACGGCGAAAAGGGTGGACACGAAAAGAAATCCTACGACGAGGGTGATCACTATTCTTCCCATCACGAAGACGGCGGAAGCCACAAGGGAGGCAAATTCGGCGAGAAAAAGGGTCACAAGAAAGGGCAAAAGACCACCGGATTCCACCACAAATCCCACAAAGACGATTACCATAAAGATCACAAGTTCTACGACAATTACCACAAAGGCGGTCACCACTCCAAATTCGGCGACTTCTACGGGCATCACGGAGGCAAAGAGGGCGGTCACAAGAAGGGAGGCAGTCACAAGAGCGGACACTACGAAGACCACTTCGGCAAGAAGGGACATCACGACAAAGGACACTACGAAGACGATCACAAAGGCCACAAAGGACACCACGGAAATGAAAATCATCATTCCCATTACGAGGATTACGGAAAGAAGGGCGATCACCATGGAGGCAAAGAATATGGTTTCAGCAGCAGTGGCGGCCATGGAGGCGGCGGCGGAGGTGGTGGTGGAAAGTATTAGATTTACGCGAAAAGAATTCTGGTCCTACCAACATTACCATTACGTCGTAGTAAAATGTTATTATTATATTCTTCTTGTTGGTCTGTTCGTTCAACTCAAATAACCTCTAATGTTGTATATTAATATTTATTTCATATTTTTTTTCGTTTTTTTTCACTTGCAAGATATTGACGTATAATTCTAATTTGTTTCTCGAGTGGAACTACATTACATTATTGGTTTGAGTTTTCCTGTTGTTGTTTTTATATGCTGTTGTCTGTTATAACTCTTTGTGTTACATAAAATAAATGTATATAGAGAAAATTGTCCTTTTCTTTGACTCTAATAAGAACTAAATGTAATTTTTTATCTTACATAAACGAAATTTTAATAGAACATTTTCTATTCTGTTTTCCGTTTGCAAATGTAGACGCTGCTTTAAATTTAAACAACCTAGCAACAGAAAATAACCGTTTTGAACAGTACATTATACAATAAACTGTTTTACAAAAAATAGAATGAACCTTACGAAACGACAAAAACCTCCTTTGAATTGCAAAGAACATTTCAGAAATTTCCAAGCGACCTCTACAATTACGAAACCACTAAAAACTCTATTGACCAATCGATTAAGCTAGCAAAACAAATGCACATTTTAGCGAATTTTACGCACGATCGTTCACGAACGGTTAATTTTTAACCATATACCAACACACTAATGCTGATTTTTATCCCCACTTCGGCAATAAAAATTCAAGTATCAAGCTCTTTATCTCACCGTGTACAAAGAACTTTTACATATAAATAGAACGACAGGAAGGAAAATTGTTTAGTATATACATTTCCGTGGACGAGTCATTGCTCGTGGAGAAAAATGAATATCGCAATTCACTTGCTTCTAGTCCTATTCCTCCATTTGAAGCTCCAGCAAGTGACTCGAGCTGCAGGCTATGGGAGTGACGAATATAAATACCTTAAAGGTTTCGTTAAGAATCACGGTTCGTCGCGCTTTGACGCTTATAACTCCGCGCATGGAGAAAAGGGGGATAAAATGTACAAAAGCAATCACTACCACAAGAAGGGTGCCAAAGGATCTTTTGAGAAAGGCTTGGATCAGGGTAAATTTGGAAAAAATTATGGTGAAAAAAAAGTAGTTCTAGATAGCCAGCATACTTCAGCTGGTGGGAGAAAAGGTGCTGAATACGGCGAAACTAAATACTATAACAATAACAAGAAACACTCGGGATACGGCGAACTGTACAACGCGGATGCTTTGAAGAAGAACAAAGCTTTCTACGATAGAGGTAACAAAAAAGGGCACTTTAATAAGTACGGAAATGCTCACAGTTACTTCTTGAACAATCAAAAAGGCCAAAAGTCCGGGGGGAGTGGCAGGGGCAACTCAGGACACGGATATAAAGTTATCAAACGTTAGATTGGATTGAATGGAAATTTTAAGCGTGGAAAATGTTAAACGGAACCGATGAAAGCGACGGAATGCGATAGTGCATTTATTATTTCATTTTTTATATACATTTACGTATAAATATTATTTTATAGCACGATATTACCTAATTTAATACAAGTAAATAAATACATGAATAAAGTATATGTCCAGCTGATTTCTCGCCACAAACCCATTTCTTTTTTTTTCTCAAATCCCGCTTTATTAGAACCGCAACTGCTATAATACGGAAATATGCAAAACCGGAATATATTATACACAGACATAATATACGAGTACAGCGACAGCTAATTGGTCACATGGAATTGCGTAATATCATTACCTCCAGTACAGTAAAAACCTGGTAAAAAGTGGAAAGTTATCGGTCCGTTTGTTTTCACTGCCTTGCAATGCTCGTTAGACCAGCAAAATTCCAGGTAGGAATTCGCTTTGTTAAACAATTTAACGCGCTGTCACGACGTTATTACGTAAAGAAAGAACACGCTGAATTTAAATAATAACTACTATACCGAATATAATGTTCCTCTGTCGCAAATTTTAAGGGCGGCGTACAAAGTGACCTAGTTGAATGGAAATTATCGACAGATTAGCCGTGTAAAATCAAGCGTTCTAGATTATATTAAGAGTTGAGTTCTGTGCTTTTTGCTTTGGTTGTTTTATAAGTTCCGTGCAGATGGTAGGTAAGTACACAGTAAAGGAATTGTTAGGCTAACTAGAACATTTACTCTCAAAAGATCCACGAATAATTTTACTTGATCTAATAAGGTTTAGATCCTAATTTTTCAATTAAAAAAATTAAAGTGTTGGAAATTACGCATACTTTGTTACAAGCAGTGTAGTTCCCTTTGTTTATAGCTATTATTAAAGTTTACTTTTATTATAATTAAACGACTCCAAAAAATATCTCTTTTTATTAATGCTGCGATATTTTTAACAACAAAAGCTTAAAAAAAACAGGTTTCTATTTTTTCAAACTAGCGTTTAATGCCATCGGTGGTTCATTTGCTCTTCCATTGTTACCAAAAATGATATCAACTTTCTTGTTTTAAGTACAACATTATTTCAAGGAACAATTAGCTCATATGAGTGCTTTTACATGTCTCTTAGAAACGCTACTTGCAAAAGCACCATTACAATGAGCAACATAACTTTTACACAGAACGCACCCCGCTCACACTGATCTCCGCGTCCATTTAAAGAAAGTTAATTTTATAAAACACGAGCTTTTTTATAGGGCTTTTAAGAAGTTTCAGGGACTTACAACGTATATTATCCTCGGGAATAACTCATTATATTATACGTATACGCTTATACATTATTCTACGATAATTACTCGTAATTTAACCAAGTTTAGTTCCGTACTTCGTCCTATTCCATCACCATCTGTCTAGCGCAGTTCAAAACTCAAAATTATTGTACAAGACAAGGCATGGCAAGAGCATAATTGATTTGGAGCATGTAAATGGTTCTTATCTAGTATTCGTTTTGTGATGTATTACGCACATACAAGGTGATTAGTATATAGATGTATTGTGTTAATAGGGCCTACAACTCAAATACAAAAGCAACTAATTGCTCGTCTTGATATTTGTGCAACACTGAAGGACTCAAACGATCTGAATCTACATTTAGATAGTGTATCTTCAGAAGCTCGTTTAAATATGTGATTTCAGTACGATGGTTGTCTGATCCATCTTCCACGAGTGTTTCACCATCATCTTGAAGGACGATTTTCCAATAGATGGGTCGGCAGGTTGTTTGTTTCCGTGGCCCACAATTTATTCGCACCTCACTGTAGTGGATTTTTATTTGTCGAGTAAGTTCAAAGAAAGGGTTTATTTGTAAAAACCAACTACTCTGTTAAAACTAAACGTGTTCCGAGTTTGGACCGTGTTATGGCAAGTAATCGAAAAATTGACGTTTCGCCCACATTCCTTTCTTCGAAAAGCCTTTCCCTATTAAGCAAGTACTGCGGAATCTCTTGAAGAAAATTGAATTATTCCAGAAAAGAGTTGTATTCTGCTTTATATTTTAGAAATTGAACACATCAGAAAATGCCTAGAAACAATAACCAAAAAATAATGCTAAGATAGCTTAGCTTCCTCATGGTATTGATGGAATAATTCACGGCAAACGCAATAAAATGAGAGAGAAAAAATACACTAACACACGGACATGTTTCTGCCTACTCGGCGTCATCAGCGTGGTTTCAAGAGTAATTTTTTATCTCTACCTTCTATCACTGTTGCCTCACAGTTAATACCACAACTTTCACAACGACAAACTCGACATTTCTTGGCGCCCTCTAGTGCCAAAGAAACGCATGCCTGCCATTCAGGAAGCAGCGACATAAACCGGGTACTGTTCCCCAAACTATCCCTCGAGCAGTTCACATAACTGTTTAGCAGTCCTGAATGGCAGGCATGCGTTTCTTTGGCATTAGAGGGCGCCAAGAAATGTCGAGTTTGTCGTTTTGAAAGTTGTGGTATTAACTGTGAGGCAACAGCGATAGAAGGTAGAGATAAAAAATTACTCTCGAAACCACGCTGATGACGCCGGGTGGGCAGAAACATGTCCGTGTGTTAGTGTATTTTTTCTCTCTCCTTTTATTGCGTTTGCCGTGAATTATTCCATCAATACCATGAGGAAGCTAAGTTATCTTAGCATTATTTTTTGGTTATTTTAGAAATTGTTTGTAATAGGCAAATGATTTTCAAAGAAATCATGAAAATCACAATATATCGAAAATTAGCAAGAATTGTATAACGCATATTATGATTCTACTAACACATCCCTGAAGGAATACGTCTATGTACCAGTTACCCTGTACACAAGATACAAACATTCTGTAATATGTATTTTATAATTACGAAAGAGAAAGATATTCGTGAATACCAGTTTACATAAATTTGATTCCATAATTAAAAAGTTTTTATCAATAAAAGTAACCAATGAAAACCACCATTCTACAAAAAGCGATTACATAATCTTAATAGAGTTACAAATATACACTTGTTTAGATAAATGAATGAATTGTACATAAAACATTTCAACAATCTTAATAAATCAATGGTGGCAACCTGTTTAGATTAAAGGAAAAGAAAAAGTGCCAGTACTGCGCAAAGAATGTGGATAATACAAATAATAAGTAGGCACATCGCAATCGATCTCCCATCAAGGTGAACGAGGACTTCGCAAGCAGGGAACTAAACGACTCGCGATCTCTAAATAAATTCACCGTTTAGCCGAAACGATATGACCACGTAATTAGCTTTTTTACCCTGTGAACAATCCGCAAGTAGAAACGAGAAACAAAAGCCAATCTATTACGATTCTATCTATTAAAAAGAAAGTTGGAAATCGAAAGAGGTATATAAGTAGGTAGGGAGACGAAAATCCACGTCCAGTACACGGTTTCTACTTGGCTGTTGCGTTGTAACACTGTACTGGGTCAAATCTTGAGATGAGGACATTATTTATAACATGTGTCGGTGCTTATTTGTTCGCGCTAAGTTACGGAAGAGCCCTGCAAGATGATCACCAGCAATTGGGAGAGTTAGCAGACTTGGAGGTTGCAGCGACTGGTCATCATTACAGCAAAAAGCACGAGGAAGAAAGCGGAAGCAAGCATGGAGGTGATCATCACGAAGAACACGGTGAAAAAGGTGAAAAAGGTTATAAGAGCGATCACCACCATGATAAAGGCGATCATGGGAAACATGGAAAAGGTGAGGACAGTGACCATTACGAAGAAAATGGAGGTCACAAGAAAAAGTCCTTCGACGAAGGCGACCACGAATCATCACATCACGAATCGGGAAAAAGCGATAAAGGTGGTAAATTCGGCGAAAAGAAAGGACATAAGAAGGGACAAAAAACAACCGGATTCCACCACAAATCTCATAAAGACGACTACTATAAAGAACATAAATTCTACGACGATTACCACAAGGGCGGTCATCACTCCAAATTCGGGGACTTCCATGGACACCACGGCGGCAAAGAAGGCGGTGGAAAGAAGGGCGGCAGCCATAAGAGCGGCCACTTCGAAGATAGCTTTGGCAAGAAGGGTCATCACGATAAAGGCCATTATGACGACGACCATAAGGGACACAAAGCTCACCACGGTCACGAGACCCACCATGCTCATCATGAAGATTATGGAAAATCAGGTGCCTCAAAAGGCGGTAAAGAATTCGGGCATAGCAGTAAGAGTGGCGGAGGTGGCGGAGGTGGTGGTGGAGGAGGCGGCGGAAAACACTAGACCATCTAAGTTAGAAGATTTTCAAACCAAATATTATTTATATTTGCGAGAAAACAGTTGTTTTTTTATTGTTGTTGCTTTATCTATGTGTTGTTATGTAAATCTGTTTGGTACTTGTAGATACCAATTAAAATTGTTGTTGTTATTTAAATAAAATAAAATCGTTTAAGAAAAACTTTTATACGTTTTTTAATAAAGCAATTTTAATTTAATCATTCAGTCAATAAATTAATATCAGGATAATTCCTTATATGGTAGAAAAAAGTAAACCATAGCGAAATATCTGCGCAATCGAAATTTATGGTTTATTAAAGTTTCGTCAAAAATAGAAACCGTTGCAATGGCATTCGGTTCACCACAATTACAACTATTATCACACAAATTAACACCAAAATTTAACAAACTTTCACTTATTCTGCTTAGCAAAGTTGTTAGAAATACTCCTATGTCTACAACAGTTACGTAATTTAATTTTTTTTAACGAGTCTTTATGGCAAACAACACTAAAATATCGCCACACAAGTTTAATTAATTAGTAAGAAACAGCTGTTTCGAGGATGCGTGAATCCCCATTATCATATGACTGAATGATGTGAGAAAAAGATTATAATTTCAGCATGCCTATTCTATCCCTAGTCTCGAAAAAGAAATATTTACACGTACCTACTTTTGCCGCCTACACACCCTAAAAGTCAGATATACAAAAAATAAGTGTCATATTTTATGTTTGCTTTCCAAAATGCTAGGTTGAGATGCAGAATGACTCGCAGATTACGAAAATGTAAAAATATACAAAGTGTTTTATTTATAAAGCCATAGTTGGAGTCATTTCCCGCAAGTTGGTACAGTCACTTGTCTTTCTAATACAAAATTCTGAATTTTCGGCGAAAAACTCGATTGTTTTGTAATTTAACTATACTTTAGAAACAAGTAACCCCACACAACGGGGTTCGAACTGAACATCCTGTATATTAGACACTCACTATACATTTAGCACGTTCAAAGGAAAAAAATAAAGGCTAAGAGATAGTTTTCAATGTCATTTATTTATAAAAATGGAAATATCATTACACCATCGCTTGCTTAAAAGCAGCACAATGTATCGGAATATGTAATATACATGGCCAAGACTGTATATACATCATAATACTTCATCTAAAGCAATGGAAAAAGCAACAACAGGAGTTATCTGGCAATTTAACTCTTCCATAGCCTCGTTTGGTCGAAGTCACGACAGACACTTTATCGCAATTAAAACTCTTAAGAGTTTCCACAAACTACCCTAAATTTAAAATTAATTTAACCCGCTCAGCGACGCGAACGGCCTTTCTCCCACTATTGTGCAGCTTCTTCCCCCCCGGCCCTCAATTATTTAATAGCGCTACGTCGAGGGTGGCGAAGGTGGAGTTGGTGTTTTCGGTGCGGCACCACCAAAACACCAAAAACCATTACCCGCTTTACCCATTAAGTAACGATGCGTTTCATTTTAAATTCGATAATTACGCTATTAAAATTAATTGTAGTTTGTAACGGAAGAGCATTTCGTTCTATTACCTAATTTAAGGTTTTATGGACGATAATGGTAGTTACAAAAACCGACGGTTAATTGAGGATGGCTGAAATAAAATAGGATTTTATCGCCGAATCTGTACAAGATCTTTATAATAATGATGATATACCGCGCAATATTCAATGCCAATTAATTAGGAGTTAATTTTATAGAAACATATACATATGAAACAATATGTACCGAGTGTTATTGAAATAAGATGACATTTTATTTAAAAAAAATGGAAACCTGGAATTGTATATGTATATCTATAGTAAATTGAAATCCAGACTATCCAACCATCCACCGAAGATAGAAAAAAAATCATAACCCTCTTCAATGGCTTCAGGACACAAGAAACATTTGTATATCTAATTTATGACCGTTTATGAGCCGTGCTGACGCTTTTAAGTAACTTGCTGCCACTTTTAAGAAACATTTTCACCATTGGTAATTAATTAAGTAAAACAGTCGAAAATTTCTTAGATTATAAATAGACGCATGTCTTAATTTAACAAAAAAAAACGCATATTGTATGAGAAATTACAAAATATGATAACTTGTCGTTGTGTATTAAACACTATCGATCTATTCGACATGCTACAGAATGAAAAAGCACCTCTTTTTTCTGGAATTGTTTGAATGCTAACTAATTCAACCGGCATTAATATAAATTATTCTTTTGTCGTAGCGTACAAATAAACCGTTGAGGCCGACAAATTCGCCACTAATTCGCGACACACACACACACACGGGCACAGCGGCGCAACACCACGACACAAAAACGAAACACAATGACACGCAATTGGACGTAATTATTTTATTGACCTCCAGCACGTCGCGCATTAAGACCAATTGACCAAAATGTATAACTGGATAATGGCCCCGACAGTAAAACGGTGCATTTATTTCGAATATCTTTAATTATCCGTTATTGTATCGCATCGGTTGTTAGTAGTATTGCCGATGCCGTTCTTGTTACCATTTGATCCATCCCTGTGCCCTAACCACGTCCAACGATCATTATTGATGATATTGTTCTCTTCTATCAGTTTGCCTATAGTCCTAGTACGTAGTAGACGCTTTCTTTATTTTCTAACTTGTAATTACATAACGATTGATTTTTTCGTTGTTCGAAGGGGATTTGAAACAATTACATTTAATTTAGGAGACGTTGCAAGCACAGAGACGGAAGAATAGCGATTCTCTGGCTTTACAATACTGGAAATTGAAGAAAGGAGTCTCTATAATAATTAACAAATGACCAACTCGAAACTTTGTTATCGTCCTATTCAGTCTGTATGCACTAATTTTCCCCAGTATTTTGTGTCCTTTGCCAATTTGCTTACTTCGTTCCACCCCACGTGTCTTTCTTCCAGTATTCTTCCTTTATTGCTTTAGTCCACGTTTCCTTGGGTCTCCGTTTTGTCCTTCTTCTTAAATATTTCATCTCCATCGCCTGAAGTCTACTTCTTAAGCTGCTATTCGGTAGCCAGCTTTCACTCCCATATGTTAGTACCGACCAAAACCGTATATACCGTTACTCATTTCCTTGTTGCTAATAAATATCTTGCTGAGAGCACGGTATACCTTTGGTCCGCTGTTTATTCTTCTCGTTTATTTTTTCCTCCGTTCTTCCGTTGCTTTGAATTGTTACTCCCCGGTACTTTTTGCAAACAAAGTCGGACCCATCATTGCTACTTGCTTTAATCATTCGTTAACTCTAAGCCGTTCTAATTATAAGATGCTTACGTGATTTGTGTTGGTTTGGTACCTTCTTTCAATTCTCCTCCGCAATTTATTACCAACACCCCTTTTTTTAAACCTTCCCATATACTATCTTTCTTGGTATTCTATCAAAACTTTTATTCAGATTTCTGTTCGCTCGTCACTCTTTAATGTAACCTTCTTTTATGTACTTCCAGTTTTCGGCTATTTCTGTATTATTCCACGTTTTATTGATACCTTTGTTTACCAAGTTGAAAGATGTTACACCTCTTATAAATTCCGCGATTAATTTTGTACGTGCCAAATATCTCCTTGGCTTGAAACTAGAACTGGCAACCATACTAACACTCTCCGTTAAATAGATTTGCCGATGGTACACATGAACGAATTTCATATTCTTGTGATATCATTAGTTTTGTTTATCTTTTGATTTTTCAAGCAAAACGTTGACGAAGTAAAATAGTATTATAGATTCCTTTGTCCTTTTTGTACCCAATGACTACCACAGCTGCTATATGTGAATACGCATACACGCGTAGAATTTCATATGGATTTATTGTACGTGCGTTACAGCAAAACTGCATTTTAATTATTGCACACAACATATATTCATCGCAACGTAATTTGAATAAAGTTCCGAATTCAAATAATAAACGGTGTCCGAACAAAAGCAGGAAAAAAATAAACATGCAAAATATTGCGAAAATATTTTCATCGTGCATGCGGAAAGTACGAACACAGCGATAATAATACACTTTTGTTGTCCTATATTATTTATTAAATATTATCCGGTAGCATGATATATTACACCCTAAATTACATGTTGTTTACCATTTCACATGCCTGGAATACTATCGCCTCATTTGTAAAATATACACAGCTTTCTTCTTCTAGAATGATCACCAATACATATTAGTTGAGGTACACTACCCGACAAAAACATAGACCCAGGACAGGATGGTGTTAGTAAGAAGGAAATTGCTCGTCGGTTACGAAGAAGCGATCATTCCGTTAGAAATTTCCTAAAAGATACGGAAAATTACGGCAAACGAAAAGGCCAGGGGCGACCGAAAGCTGTAAGTGAGCGGGATACACGCATGATATTGCGGTGTGCATCCAATTCTTCTGCGTCTACGAGAGTTATTGCAGAACAGGCGGGGGTACAAACGCACGTACGTAATGTTCAAAGGATTTTAAAGGCGTCACCGGTAATATCACGGGAGAAAATGTTGAGAAAACCGCCACTTTCGGCGAAACACAAAGAAGCGAGGTTGGGATTTGCTGAAGAACACGTATCCTGGAAGAAACAATGGGAAAAAGTTATATTTTCCTATGAGAAACGTTTTAATTTGGACGGACCGGATGGGTACTCGCATTATTATCATGATCTGAGAAAGGAACCAAAAGTGAAAATGACCAGACAATTAGGGGGTGGATCTGTGATGATATGGGCAGCGATTGGATTTCGCGATAAAAGTGGGATAGTGTTTTGCACAAACAAAATGACATCTGTGACGTATAAAGACTTATTGCGTGACAATCTTCTACGTTTTGGAAACCAATGGGCGCAATTTTGTTTTTCAACGAGATAACGCACCAATTCATAAAGCAAAAACCATTCCTGAATGGTTTAAAGGGAAAAAGATTAAAACTTTACAGTGGCCGGCACGGTCACCAGACTTAAACAATATTGAAAACATGTGGAGTGAATCGGCACGTCGCGTTTATGGCGGAGGCCGTCAATATTTCACGGTCCAGGAACTGAAAACTTCAATAATGACTGAATGGCAGAATATCCCTCAAAATTATGTATTAAATTTATATAAATCTATTAATAACAGACTACTGGAAGTGATTAAGAACAATGGAGGATCCACGCATTACTGATCACTCATTTGTTGATTTTTGTTTTACATTTGCAACAGAGCGTCTAAATTTTTGTCGCAGAAATTGTTTAAACATTGGAGTAATAATTTATTATTTAATTCATATATTACTGGAGGAGATACTTTTAAGTTTATTTTACTTTTATGAATAAAAACTTAATTAGATATCTTGCTAGTTTCGCAAAGAAATGTTGTAACCCTTAAAACCTTTGAAACATCTTACCGCGTCTAAGTTTTTGTCGGGGAATGTATATACCATAGTATCAATTCGAGTTTATCCAGATCCCTAGTCACTCCAGGCTAAAGCGTGTTAACTTCACATTAGTCACCTCTCCTTCCCAGTAAGAAAATCGCATTACGCAGGACATTTATTATTTGTTTAACCGCAATATTTAACATCATAAACACACGACCATAGTAGGCGTTCGTAAATTAAGACTTATTCGCCAGCACCATCTATGTACACGCTAGAAACCCGAAGGCATGGCGAGTACAACCGCTTTCTAGAGAGTGTATAAAAACTTTTGGGTCTAGCTAATGCAGAAGTGATTTTCTCGAATACACATCCGCACCCTTCCTTTTACACAGCACACACACATAAACATACGTGCATATAACACACATTTGGTTACATTTCATGTCCCAGCATCAACAGAGAAAGACCAAATGAACATATATTCGGACGTACATGCAGTAAAACCATTCTCATGTTTCGGCATGTAGTAGCAGGCCAGGCACCATCGTCGGTTGTTTTCAACTCTTACCGCGAGAGGGCATTGTTTCCAACAGTGGCATATATGTCACAACCCACTCCGTCGTAACGTAAATACTCGTTACGTTCCTTGTGACGCCGACCCTAGTGTACAAGGTTGACCATTTAACTGGAGACAGATCTATACGTATATTTAGAAAACGATACGCTATCACAGCTAATATCCTATCCTGTATTTACAATTACATAAAAGGTATCATTTTCGTTTTAGAAAACAGTACCGAGTGAATATAATTTTTCCAAAATGCAGCATTGTCCGTCAGAAGTTAAACGATTCCCCCTGTATACTACTTACCACTCTACAATATCTCCAGAGCGCTACTCCTCACGTAAGGTCTTTTAACGGGCTACTACAATCGCCTATTTCCAACATCTCGGGCTCCTCTTATCTCACTGTTCCCGCAGTCATTACTGTACGCAAAGAACAGAAACACAAACATTCGCCTGGTGCGAAATGCGGAAGTGCATATAAAGTTGAGAGTATGCTCGTATGCAAGGGAGACAAACATGTGAACATACGTATCTGAATGCAGGTCATTAACAGTTGGAAATGTATGGCATGGATACGCGCATGATGCCTTTATATCAAGAAAGATGTATCGTTCCAGGAAAATATACATAAATTGTTGTATCTAATATGTGAATGTAAAAGCGAAAGCGCTGAGAACACTTACAACTTTTAAAACTTGCTGAATGTTTCTATTTGAATCTAAAAAAGCGATGGGAACAATTCAGGTTTCTTGAAATCGTCAATATCTCGTAGTTTACACATACGTGTTGATTTTGTCCCCTGATTTTTATACTTTTATTTTTATATTGAAATTAATTCACGTTTTATTCTTACAATTACAAAGTTTATAATATTTTAATTATAAATAAACCTATATTATTAAAGGGGATCGGTACCCTAAAGAGAGATGTCCATAACCCCGCATTTAACTTCTTTGAAGTGACTGCGTTTCGATTGGTACAATTGTACCGATTAAAAAAACCTCAGATCTCGTTCCGTCTGCGATCGTTATTTTTCTTTTAGTACTTAAGCCATCTATTTATCCGTTTAAAATCCTCTTCCGCTCAACATAAAAGGAAGCTCCTCTTGGAGGATTAAAAGACCCAAAGACAAAGGTCGAACCTTTAAATAGAATGAAGATTCGCACCTCGTACATACGTAGTATGCTGTTGTGTGCCGCTCATTTATGCGTGATTTGGCGCATCTGCCGTCAACGCTCTGATTAATATCCGACGCCTCGCCTCGCTCGAATTTCTATGTAAATAAATGTCTAATTTATCAAAATTACGCCTACCTACCGCGCGCACGGTGAATTGCCGCGTTCATCGCAACGACGGAGGTCTCGCCGACTACCCTTCCGATCACGTGAGTCGAATAATACACCGGGGATTCGAATAGCGGTGAAAATTTCGAATTAAAATCGAGCATCGCCCCGATAAAGGCCGTTAAATAATTCGCCAGGCGTAAATTGGGGGATACCTATATGTATGCATGTATATATAGAGAGGGTTTACATGTTTTGTTTGTTGCCGTTTTTGTTTTTGCCGCGGCGCAGCAACCGGTACTGGCTTTAATTTTTAAATACGGCATTCGCAAAATTTTCGACGTAATGGATTAAATAATTCAATCGAACGAATGTACTTTCGTTAATTGCTTTCATATGGGCGATTATTAAAAGATGTATACATCAAAGTTAGCATGTTACTGGATGTGAATCGCGTCAAAAGCATGTAAATAGAACGATGTGCCACCAGCAATAATTATATCGGGAGTATTTTTATTCGAAAATTTCATTCTTTTTATCACAAATGAAATTACAGCGGAACAAAACAGGTCTTGCATATTACACAGAGAGAAAAATTAAGGAGATTTTACTACAATTGTAAATATTTATACTACACATTGTAGACATATAGGGATAAGTACAATTTGTAGCAATATTTACTATCAAATTGTAACACTCAGTTTGTAGTAATAATTATTACAATTTGTATGAAACATCTAAATGAACAGTTGGTTTTTTCTGTACAACGTTGTAAGGTAAAATTTTACACAATTTTGTGTGACTTATCTCATGGTGAGCATAAATAACCTCGTGTTGTAGTAAAATTTATTCCACGTATTACTTTAAATTATTATAGTTTTGTAATGAATTTTACTGACCTTTGTTGTGACATCTACGGAAGAGCATACTACACTGTTGTATGATTAAGTTTTAAGTTATGTATTAGTAGAACATATCAGAAAATGCCTAGAAACAATTACCAAAAATAATAACGTTAAAATAGCTTCCTCATGGTATTGATGGAATTATTCACGGCTAACGAAACACAAGGAGAGAAACAATATGCTGTATTTTCAACTCTGTGTTGATGCTGCCTCGCAGTTTATGCCACATCATTTCAAAACGCCAAACTGGACATTTTTTGGCGTCCTCTAGTACCAAGAAACATAATCCTTGCAAGTATACAAAGAAAATAAACGTTACGTAAATTATAAATTCCAATTGGCATTATAAAGATATCAAACGCATCTATCCATTAGCTACATATTTCTGGCTTTATGTCAAATGCAGATACTTAAAGGCACGTCGTCTCACATATTTATTCACCGAGATATGTAGGTTGAGCAAGAATCGGTGAAATTTTACGCTTATTAAAATAAAAATAAATCTGCGAGTAAATGCGCGAAGAAAAAGACAGATGAGCGAAAAAGTAACAATTCCGGAAGAAATGGATTTCTGAAGCAACCACGTGGAAGCATGGAAATTATTTTTACAAAAATTTCAAATTACAAATTTATTTAAAAGCATCCAAAAATGCAGAAGAAAGCGAAGAATATAAAGAAGCACTGCTTTTAAATGCAATTGGCGATAAAGCAGAGAAATTTACAATTTTAAATGGAATTTTGATGAAGAAAAAGAAAAATATAGTAAGATTAAACAGAAACTTTCGGATTACTTTGCACCTTCATTAAATGAAACTTATGAGCGCATCCGAAAATGTCAAAGACGCAGCAACGCATAATCTAAGAGAAGACAACAACCGTCAAACTTTAGGAATATGTAAAAAATGTGGTTTCAAACATGGTAGGAACAGTTGTAAAGCGTACGAAAAACGTTGTGGAATATGTGGAACGTTTAATCACCATGCTCCACTATGTGTAGAAATAATGGGAAAAACATATAGAAGAAATCCTTTTTTGTTCGCTTCCGTGGCTCTCCGTATACTTCGAGGTTTCAACAGCTTAAGGTCTCGTTCAACTTAAAATGTCGGGACTATATCTTGAAAGCATTTTTATTATGTAAAATTTGTTTCGAAAAACTCTTTCTCTAAACTAGTCAGAAAATCATCAAATGTTATGAGAATAGATAAGATTCAAAGATACTCAAGAGGACGTCGGATTTTTGGAATAATTGTAGTAAAATTTTCAAAATGTTCGTAAATAAAACTATTATAAAGAAAAAACGGGCAACAAATGGTTAGAGGTTACGTTATCCGTAACTGGGTAGGATTTCTACAACTTGACCTACGTCGAACCAAAAAGCACACAAATCCAAATATAACACGGCCATTGACTGTCTGTCTGTCATTTAAAAAGCATGCATCTCCTCTTTTATTACAATTAAACGATCATATATGCTGCGGGAGAGAACAAGGTCGGCAAAGTGGGAAATTAATTCGTCTCCGCGAAAAACCGCTTGTTAAAAACGGAACATCTCCTCCTTCTGATGCCAGCCATTAGAGTACAAGGCGGTAACAAGCAATAATTAAAGTGAACAAAAAAACGTAGAAACCGTTAGCCGAAAACGCTTTTTCCATTTTCTACATATCACCGGTTGCCCACATTTCCAAGTAATTTAATTAACCTAAGTACACCCGTCACACCACCCGCCGTGGTGCAAGAATAAAAGGGATATAAAAAAGAGAGATCACCGTAGAGAGAGAAATCGCCTCTATAAGTGTACATATGTATGTTGGTAAGCATTCTGGGTACTGTTTTGGATGTTATTATGGAGACGGATTCTGCAATAAAATCCTTTTTTCTGCCTGATTCATAGGAACTATAAGTAGGCAGCAGCGACGCAACATGCAGCAGCGCAGTAGAAGCCCCATAAAACCGAGAAACGTCTGCAGACGTATGCAATTGCGACGCGGTTTCAACCGGGAAACCTAAATTCTTTCAAAGAAACCTTGTACAGTGTACCCAGTGCTGCGAAAGAACACTTTTCATATCGAAATTGCTAAGACCAATGTACTCGACAAGGGCTCAGTATTGTTGCTATTGAGCGTAGAAAGCATTGGTCTGATTTATAACGCAAGAAATGTGGAATTTGTCAAATAAATCCGCTATTTTCCACAACGTTTCTAATTTATTGATCAAAATGGCGCATTTGGGTGAAAAAAAAATGACTTTTTAACGATAATTGGCTTGTACAATGAAAAAAAAAATAATAGTAAAAAAAGACAATAAAATAACAACTAAACGAGAAATGCCAATAGTATTGCAGACGTTGTCCGCGAAAGTGTTAAACGGATTTTAGTGCTTTTATAAAATGGAGGATTTATTTGACCCATTTGATTTCTTGCGCTAAAAGTTGCACGTATATGCGTGATATTATTTTCTACTTTCACTATCAAGTATTTAATACATATAGAGAACCATGTAACCAAAGACAATACATAGCAGCGAAATATTACATATGAAACTATATTAAAATAAAATTGAAAGATAATTAGGAAATAGGATGGATTAAAAGGAACAGTATCAGAAAGGTCAAGAATCGATCTGGCCTTCAAACTGTATCACTTGCACATTCTTTTTATTATTCCTTTTAAGTTTGGAATAACGACTTAATATTGTCCACGATCATACTAACGCATCCAACGACGGGTGCGCAAAATTCGCACCGACCGGCTGCTCTCCAGAGAGTGCCATCAGATATCTCTCTATCAGCCAAAACTCGTTAATTACTTTTTAGAGGTAACAGGCCCGATGGCGAGCAGACACACTCCATTCGCGCCGGAAGAGGGAGAACGCGGTGAGGAACCGGGGGTATCGTGAGTGGGCTACTAACAACGCAACGGCAAAAAAATAATTAACGTGAAAAAATAAATTGAATTCTCGTTGCCGAGGTAACTTTGCCGTTTCAGGCACCACCGTATGGCTGCGTATTCATTTAAGTATATAGGTCGACAGAAATTGTTGCGCCAGCATAAAATCAAAGATTGATAAGAACTAGCCACCTATACACTGTGTCAATAAGTGTGAAATATTTAACTTTGAAAATTAGCATATCGATATAGTTAAAGCCAGTGTATCGCCGGAATTATATCTTCTTCCGCGAGATAAAGGGAATTTCTTACCCTTTCTTCGACTTCTTGTATAATTGAAGTTCTATACAGTCAAGCGCTGATGCTTAGACGTTGGTCACACGTCTTCTCTTAGGCGCTGGGAGAAAAATTTTTTATATTGCAACGATCAGGGTGACATCTTCCTCTTTTCTCGCGTTTTACTCTTAAATAGGACGCACTTCTTAATTCACACCCAGGACAACAGGTACAAAATATCAAGGAACACGTCAATACTTTTCTCTGAGTCACGCATTTGGGTAATTTTTGTATATCAATTGTTGCATTCAACATACAGCGGTATTAAAATTAATTAAAATAATGTTTAAAATTGGGTGCCCCATTACAATACCCACCATTAACACCTCAACTGGTTTATATATTTCGCAATGTAAACTTTGACCCAGTCCAAATTTCCATGTGTGCCTTTTTGCATACCCACCAACGAATTCGAACCGGTAGAAGTTAACTGAACTGCCGAACGGTTTTGGCCGGTATTGTAGTCGGCTAGAGCCACCCGAGCGTGTTGGTGTACCTGATGTAATTGGTATAATTAGAATTGCAGCAGGTTAGGCGTAAAAAATTACGGATATAACTCATATCGCGTTCCGTGGAATTAATCGGCGAACAGACGTGGCGAGATCTCTCGCCGAATAATGAATATATTTATCGTAGATTTATGGCGTCTGTCACCCTATCCTCGCTTCGCAATAAATCCGGGCGAGTTTTTACCGCACGTCAAGGAGATGGCGGTGCGAAACGCTACCCTGACCTTTTCGTTATCTTAAATGGCAAACGAATTATGTCATCTCGAGGAATTAATGTCTATATCGCACTGAAAAGTACTAAAAATTCGCAAAACCGTTCATATTTACACACGTTCTTTTAAAGGTTACATGATCCCCATCCCGTGGTTTAAGACAACAAAAACAACCAGAATTTTCAGACTAGCTTTTTTTATATACAAATTTCAATAAATTCCTGAACACTGTAGCACTCTAGTTCATTTAATAAACCTTTCACCTCCAACTGAAGACGATTTGCGAATAGTGCTTTTATTACAGATGTATTAAATTGTATACTTTCGGGCTCCAACGATCTATTTTTTGTGTCAATCTATGATATGCTACTTTAAAATCGTCGGTCCACTTCAAACCAATTTCCAATACCAATCTCAGAAACTTCACTTCAAAATTACAATTTGCGTTCTTAGTTATTTTGGTTTTTGCTTTTATTAGTTTTCAGCATCTGTTACGTAGGCTTTTGCAGTCGTCAATAACACTACACTCTTGGTTTCCGAGTTGGAACCACGTCGTTGTTGTAGCTTCTACCGACGTTTCGTCCTCACTCTTATGGGACATATTCAAAGCTGTTACTAACAAATAACACTCCTGAAACGATACGATGGCAGAAGCTACGACGACGACGTAGTTCCAACCCGGAAACCAAGAGTATAGTGGTCTTCAGCTTATTTGCAGCAAACAGTTTACACGGATCCTTAGATTTCTGCGTAAATTCGCGAAGATCAATTGCATAAATTACATACAAAACAATTACAAGTGGACGAATATTGATCCCCCAGGTAGACCGAACAGTACTTTGCTTTCTATTGATCACATATGATTTCAGCAGGCTTAAAGCATCAAAACGGATTCCCGGATTTACAGAATCAAATGCTTTTGCCAAGTTAATAATACGCATTTCTGCATAGAGACCCGGTATTTTTGTGGAAGGTGTTGATTATCTTCAACATACGGAATGGAACAGATCTACCTTTTTTATAGCGACTTTGTCTCTCTATAAAGCATTTTATACTCTCCTAACATCCACTAAGTGTGGTCGAAGTAACTCATGCTAAGATTTTGGACATTGGTGGTAAGATTGCTTTTCCCGTAGATAGGCAGAAAATTAGCAATCTTTAGCTAAGACAGGAAAATTTCTTGTTCAATGTGTACATTGAAGCAATAATAGGCTACTATGAAAACTATACTAAATTGGCTCCCTTTTGATATCTGCATCGAGGAAAATAATAGATATCGTTAATCTCAAGGGCAATGACAAAACCTTTCAATCATGCAAACAGAAATATATGCAAACTTTTGCCTAAACACAACGAAGTTACACTTATAACCGGAATCTAACGAGGAAATCGCATATCCTCTAGCAAGCAGGGTTCTGAAATGATCTTTGGAGGACTCGTATCTGGATTAGATATAATTAATACTGCAGAGCATTGTAGACAGATAGAGATATGCAGCTAGACAGAAACAGAGCAAGCAAATGATGAGAAGACATCCCTAGGCTACGTGATGAATGGAACACCCTTGTAATATTTGACAATCTACTACAGGTCCTGTTGTAGCTGTGCCTGTGTAGGCACATACTTCCATATATCACAATTCATTTTTCAAGTGGAAACCCTTCATCTATTAACTTAAAAGTTTCACAAGGAATTAATTACTTACGCGTGTTTTCGTTACACACACATAGTTACACGCATTACATCCCTATGTATATTTATATCCAGCCCCGCTCATGCATTCGCAAATACTAATCTACATTAATGTCTTGAACGGTCACATCATCCATGTACAACAGCACTTGCTTTTCGTATTTTATTAATATTAGCGATTAGCATCTCGATGTGCGCGTTACGTTAGATAGCCGTCCCTACCCTTGGTGTGGTAGCAAGTCGCTTATATAAAAATGCTGTTAAGTGTATTGGTATTGATCGACCTAAAGTAGTCCGCGTTAATTTATTTGATGTATTGTACGTAGCTTTTAATTTGAAATATTGCTTTTCACACGTGCGGACTCTAGGAAGAGGAACAAAGGATTAATACAATGTTAGAAATGAATTATGATTAAATGTGGAAGAAGTAATGCTTGTAGCAGTAAAGCAAAAGTATGTGGTTTTCTTTGATAAACTGTCTTCGCTGTTCCATCCAATCTGACACTGTTTAATGTTTAATAAAAGCTTTACATTTGGTTTATACATGCATATTACTTTGAAATCGTTGAAATTACGTTTAGAAAAAATTTTTCTACAGACAATTAAATGTGATAAATTACTGTTCTAAAACAAAAGAACTTGGTAATTACTTTTATTATTTTTCACGTTTATTGTATATCGGTAATGGGAATATCATGTTGTCGGTAACGTAATTGACATATAGTAAAGTATAAGTACTTATTGTTGTACAGCATGTATATCGCATCCAATAACAGTTTTTGTTGTTATTTTTTTCATAAACTCCAAGAAAATCAGCCTCTTTTTTTTTTTTACTCTTTTTCCGATTTTTTTTTCTCACGCCAGAAATTATATTCAATTAAAAACTAACCCGTTATCTCTAAAATACACCTTAGCATCCTCCATTTACAAAAGTTAATATGTAACAATTTCGTAATAAAATCCTATTTCCTACTCGTCTATTTTCTCATCGCCTTATCCTCGCGAATATCTCTTCCGGAAAGAGTTGTAAGCAAGGCCAAATAATTGAAGTCTTGGCGGGCAAGCTTCTACTGCTTTAATTGAATTAACAGACGTGGGCGTCAAACGTACTGTAACGAGAAATAATTAAAGTTAGTGTACAATACTCGGCGTTAACGACTTGGAAAGAGGCTGCTATCTCGCCCGCTACCGTGACGAGGGCGGGAATGAGGTCCCTCGCTCCGAGAACGTGTTGTTTCTGCAACCGGAACAACACGGCGACATCGCAACGGAGTTAGATTGCGTCCTGCTGCCGTTTCTTGGAAGATTACGAGTCGAGACTCGAGTACGCTGTACCCAAATCAAATATCGAACGAAACAAGTCGGGGAGCCCGCCCTAGTTGCGCGACAAACGTTCGAAACGGTTGATGAATCCCTCCTTTGGGGAGATCGTCGGCGATAAGGTGGGTACATCGATATCAATAGCCTTGAAATTAACTAGAATTGGTGGTAATAGGTTATCACATTGCTGGATTTACTGTAGTCTGTTGGGAGTTCTCTTACACAAGATACTAAGTACTGTTAGAAATTAGCTGTAGATTTGATTCTAATAAGCTGCATTTAAGAATTCGATCAAATATTCAAATAGATTGAACTGATTAGTAAGGGTCCCTTACATAACGGAGTTAAAAAATTTTTTTTACAGTGCATATCTTCAAATGTGAACAGCCCAGGTTCAATAGTTTTCCTTTCTAATTATTAACATTTTCAAATCGCCAAAAAATACTTTCCCTGCAGTCTATGGCTTGGATGCTACAATAATTATTGTTGTTAATAAATATTATTTTTATAATTATTGTTTGTTACATGTTTAGTATTCAGATAAATACATATCATTGTGTAATTTATAAACCAAATAATGGAAAATATTGAACAAGTTTATTCTAATCTAGATACCTTAAATTTGTTCTATACTCATGGAGAATGCGAGAAGAACTTGTCGAGAATTCAATAAAAGAATATAAAGAAGTTCGGAAAACTTCAGACATTCTTTTTAACAACTGGTAGCCTTAAATCAAGAAAAAATTGTAGTAAACCTATTTCTGAGAATGATCAATGCTTTAACGTATTTCGAAGCATACCTGTTGCTTCTGAAGATTTGAGGATTTGAAAACGGCTGTCCCTAAAATTTTGAAATTCAGTAAGATACATCCATTTTCAGAAATTTAACCGCAAGTTTTTCGGCAGGGAGATGAAATCAAAAGAAATGTATTGTGCGAGACATTTTTTGTAAGACTTCAAGATCAAGGTTCAGTCAAGAGGGAATAACAAACAGAAGAAATAATCATTATTGGCCCGGGAAAGTCCGCGCATGAACATAAACATGGATTTGCAAGAAATTATAATAATCCAAAGCGACTCTGTGTGAGTGATTAATAATTAAACTAACAGAATATTTTGATGATCTTTAGATCGATTCTAATGGACCCGAGAGTGGCCTCCACAATCGCCGGATTTGATCCCTTTTGACTATAATCTTTGGGGCCGTATTAAGAGTCAAGTCTATGCAGCTCCGGTCATTATTAAATAAAATTTACTGATTTGAGACGTCGAATAAAAAAAAAGATAAGTGTAGGAATTCGTAGTTGTAATCGTCATAGAATTTTATGCTAAATTTAAAAACGTAAATAAGAATAAAAATAGTAATACATGGGATATTCCATTTAAAATAACAAAGTTCGTGGCGACTTTCGGTTAACCGGAATTGTAAGAAACTTTAAAATACTTTAAGAAGAAAGTGAGTATCAAATTATTGAAAATCCCAAATTTTTACAGCTGAAGAGTTTGGTTAAACCCTAAAACTTCTAACTTCTAACTAACCGTGGAGAACCCTGTATACGTCAGCAAAGTATTTTTACCTACGTTTTCCTAGTTCTTACGTGTTAGTCGCCGTAAGGCCAGCTCATCATCGACAAAAATTAACGCCGGTATCGATCGCTCTTTCCGCATAAATGTAATTTGATAAAAGCCACTACCATGGTCTGTATGACTAGTAATATGGTGATTGGGTATCTTGCTCGACCGTGGGATGTTTATTTAGTAAATGAACAATCACCACGTTTAACGTATACGAATGATGATTCTCTCCCTCCTTCCATTCTAACGCGAATATACTCACCTTGTTGGCATATTTCATGAGGTACCGATCAATCATTGAAGATGGTCGATGTTTATGGCATCTATTATTTAATTTAGTAACATATTTTCTGAAATCTTTCTTGTTCGCCAGAAGTAAATGATATCAACGCTTCAATCTTCATCTACTTCAATTCTTTCCTCCTCCGTTATTTTGTTATTCTCTTGTACAACCTAAGAATTCTTAACTGAGAAAGATTATTTTTATATCTACCCTATTCTTGCTGACTTTATAATATTCAAGCTTATTTTTTTGCACGAGGTAGTTAATTTCCTATCGCACAATTCGTTTCTCTCGTACTATTAATAAAATTGTTTTCTACAGGGACGTTTCATAAAAATACAAACAATTTAACATAACAATAAGGATTAACTGCTGTTGTTTTTTTTTATTCAATCGCATTTCAAAAGCCTTCACATTCAAGTTTTTTAGTAACTTTTATGTTTATGAAATGACTTCTCAAGATACACAATTCCAAAAAGCTGTTTTATCTAATGACTGGAATGTCGAGAAAATGAAGCTTCTTGTTTATAGCATTCAGAAATATCGTTATGCTAAAATCCTAATTAACAGAGACCAAGATGTTATCCGCGTAGTGATACCAGGTGGTAGGAGAATTGGAAACAATTGCTCTTACTTGATTTTCTGAAATGATTTATAAAAACATCGGCAGAAATAGAAACAAAGGATTACCGATGGAGAAACCAAAAGCTCGGCTGTAGCCTTGACAGCTTACAAAGTCTTAGACTGCACACCGTATATATCTGTCCGTATCGATTATTCATTTCCTTGTGTACGGTGTAAGAAATTGGCGTTTTGGAAGTTCTTCCCTCTGCGCGCGAGTTTCTTTAGCCCTATATAGACAGTTCACTTTGATAAACTTTATCCAAACAATATCTTTGAAAAGCTGATGTTTCCAATTTAAGTTTCCCTTTTTTTCTTATACCTCTACACTGGCTAAGGCAATAACTTCGATCCTATACCGATGTAAATGTCGAATTTCCATCAAGATAGTAGAGTTCCGAGTGTGAAACGTTCATACAATGCGGCGCTTTTTACTTTTTGGAAGCTAGAATACAGTACTAATCAATACCATTATATATTTTGTCTTGTTTATATTATTTAATGGAATCCTTTTTCTTATCAATCTCGTGAAATCGTAATACTAAGTGAAATGCAGAAAGTGAAATACGAAGTCGATGGTACGAAGAAAAAAACGAAGAAAGCGTCAATCGCCGTATTACTCCATTCTTCCTTGTTACCGACCGATTCCACGGATATTCTAGCGAGCCGTAGAAGTACCTTAATAACGTATTATTATTAAATTGTCTCTTAAAAGTCGTTGAAATTCACATCAGGACACGCTGGCGCTTTACTGTATCGAGCTTCCGTATAATTCCGTTGTAAATCACGTCGGCTGTTCTTTAGCTATTGCCAAGGGAATCGTTCGTTTTGTAGCAATTACCGATTGCTTAGTCTCGATGGTAATTCGATGACGAGCTACATAATCAGGTCTATTCCTTCCGTCCTATCGAATAAATTAAATCACGTAACGGTAATAAGAGGAATAATATTCAAAGTGAGTCAATATTCAATCTCCAACTCTCAGATATGTATTCTACTTATTAACAATAACGAAAAAAAAAAAGAAATTTTTAATATTTAGTGTATAGGCCAGTTTCTCTTTTGGTAAAGCCAGGACGATATCATTAACATATTGAAATATAAACGGAAATTGAAAACGTATCTTTGACATTGTAAAGTATGGTATTCATCATAACAACTTCAGCTATGGGCGGACTGATGGGTTCGCCCATAGAACAACCGGTTATCTGAAGGAAGAAAAGGAAATTAATAATTTCAACGAAGAAAGTTCGTGGAATATCGGATATCGAACAAATGAATTGGAAATTGTCTGTAATTATAGTGTTCACAAGATCTACTGGAATATTGGTACATAAATGACTTTAAGGTTCCGCAGAGGTGACAGTCTATCAGACATTTTAATTTTTGAGATGTTATTCTAAAAGCCACTCAAACATTGTACGCTCTGTACAACTACATAAGATGCTGTTAATGAATGGGTTTTCCATTATGTATGAGAAAAACAGAGAAGAATTACTACGGCAATCGGATTACAACGGTAAATACGCATATACATTATCCTCGTTCGCTGTCCGGAGTATTTGGAAAAATAAAAACGGAAATATTATGTAGGACGCGCATTAAATCGGATCATTTATGTAAATCGGATATTCGCCTGCTGGCAAAATATGTGTTGTATATGTACACGCATGGGCTGCGCTCAGCCAAGCGCGAGCGTTCGTGCCGTTGTTTTACGTCATTAAAACTCATCGTCAAACTATCTCGAAAAAGCGTTCGATTTATATTGTTCCGTTTTAAGAAATAGCTTGTACCAAAACTATACGGCAGCGATACGCTCCAGCGATACTATTTATATGGAAAAAATAGGGTCTATTAAACGGTTGATAGTCATCAAAGCTCTATCGGAACGAGAGTAAAAATTAATCGTTATTTTCAACTATCCGAAGACCAATTGTGCTGACCTGTAATGCGTTTGAGTGCACTGTGAATGGGCAGGACAGGTTTGAACAGTGCGTTTTCAATACATGATTTAATTAAATTCGGAATCAATTATAACGTCCGGATCGTACATAGGCTTATGTGCGTTTGTAGGTGTGAGTACGTAGACTACAAAGCGTGATGCACTAGCTAGATGAAGTTTGGTACAGTCGTGGACTAAAATCAAATCAATGTAGTAACATATTTTATTCTCTGTGTGTGTGTGTTTTAAACAGCCTCCTGTAATTATTGGAACATTTTGAGGTAATACAAAGGAAATAAAATGCACATAAGCCTTTACAGCAGTAATATTAGTTTTGTTATTTCGGTAACTAGCAGGCAAGTAGAAAAACATTCGATTTTTTCCATTTTTGCCGTCAATAAATTAATTTAGAAACGCAATACGACTATACAAATTAAGGCCGAGAAGAACGCAGACTCTGCAGCATCCTTAGCCACAGCGAAGTGGTCATACCAGCTTAGTTAACGACGAACATTCAAGGTGCCCAAAAATTCCAACCACTATCGATAACATCGAAAAAGTTCACCAAATGTTGCTAGATGTTTATCGAATGAAGGTTAGAGAGAAAGCAAAGACTGTGGGCATCTCGTAAGAACGTGTTTATTATATATTTACTGAAGATTTGGGCGTGAAAAAGCTAACCGCGCGTTGAGTCCCGCGCCTAGTCATTCAGAACCAAAAACGGATTCGAATCAACAATTCCAAAGCCCTGTTAAAGCAGTTTACGTGAAATAAGTCAGCGTTTTGGCTTCGGTTAATAACCGTACATGATACACCGGTGCATTCCTAAAGCCAAGGTACAGCCAATATAGTGGATTGCGGTAAGTGGATCAACTCCAAACGGCAAAGGACGTTCCATCGGCCGAGAAAGTGATAGTGGTAAAAAGTTGTGTTAATCGACTATCACGAAAGCACAAACAATAATGGGGACATGCTACGCATCATTGCATGGTCATGTTTAAGATATAGAGGAAGTTTTGCACTACTATGATAACGCACTTTTTTCACACTTCAGCGGTCGTCAGGGCAAAAATTCACGAGTTTGCGGGTTCGAATTGACAGAACACTTACTCCCTTCACCAGATCTAGCCTTGAGTATTTTTTGAGGTGAATCGGTTTCAAATCACGCAGAATGTGTGACTTTTTGAATATTTAACTTAATATAAATTTGTGTTATTCAAGGCTTTTTTTACAAAAATCTGTTTGCTATTAGAAAACATTGGGGTTTGATATTTCTTACATAATTCAAGGTTGTTTCAACAAGAAAAATGGAAAAAACATAACAAGGTTCAAACAAATAGTTTATGTACATTAATATAACTCTAAGCTGCTTCAACACAATACCAAACAATATTTCCATGATAGGTAATCTATGTATATAAAAACCAGTACAAAACATTTTGTTTTCTTAAAGAGCGTTTGGTGATGTGCATCGATCGAAAACAATTTGCTTTTATTCCAGGCCATCGCCTTGCCGAACCACCCATCGAATTCATCTCTTCACCTCTCTTAATCGATAATAACCAGCGCGACAGTCGTTAGCGAGCTCGCAATAAGAAATAACGCCGGAGATTCCTCTGGAGAAATACTCGCGATTGATGTGGGGTTACTATTCGACGCTTAGAGCTTTCCGACAAAAATAGAAGTGAAGC
Organism: Oryctes borbonicus; assembly: GCA_902654985.2. Classification (NCBI taxonomy): domain Eukaryota; kingdom Metazoa; phylum Arthropoda; class Insecta; order Coleoptera; family Scarabaeidae; genus Oryctes; species Oryctes borbonicus. The sequence goes on from LR736894.1 coordinate 1,922,361, forward strand.
AGAAACCCTAGAAGATGGCGAAGATTAATAAAGAAGATCCTCTACTATAGATGCAATAGCGGGCGACAACTAGGTAATATCGATTGTTCGGTTTCTTCGTCCATTTCTGTGTGACTCTTGTTTAAGCATAGTTTCTTAATTTAAAATTTTGATCATTCTAGATTTTTGCATTACTGACGTGCCACGAATTTAATTTTGGTGCGGCTAGTAAGCTTTATTTCCCATTATTTACACACATAATTTTAATAATTTCTAAGTTAAAAAGATATAGAAATAGAGATTAAGAGAGATGTCAGAATTGATTTGGAAGGAGCATATATCATTTCTCTTATTTGCGAATTTACACTTCCAAAGCTCGAATATGTTTTTCCGCTTACCAAAATCTCATGGACACAGATAGGCAAGCATTCAAGATGTCACCAATCACATCAGCAAGATTCTCCTCAGGAACAATGTGGAGACCATCCCCAAATCCAATTTCAAACTCACAGACTGCTTTCCCATCAAAGACTGCAGTCATTTGGAAGCCTCTAATGTCTACTAGATTTCATGTTCGTGGGATAGTGTACGTCGGCGAAACAAAGCAATCGGTTAGCACTCATATTGCTGAGCACGAGCGTTGTACGCGGTGGTTGCGTGCAGCCGGATACCCGCTGGCTGAGCATAGGCTGGAAACTAGCCACTAAATCCAATTTAACACTACTCACATCTTGTCTCGTAACCGTGGATTCTATACAGATCTTGTACATCGCAACAATTGAAATCGAAGATGGCTACCGTTCATATCACATGTGGATATCCTAACTAATTAAACCTCTCAACAACCGACATGGTTCTTTTTTCCGTTATTGACCTATTCTGCTCCATTGACCTAGAATAAGCCTTATGTAAACCCTTTCGGAGTAGTCCCCAGTCAGTGTGCAGTAACAACCCTGCAGATGTCCCATAAAAGTGTGGACGAAAGTCGGTAAAAGCTACGACAACGACGCGGTTCCAATTCAGAAAAGCAAAGAAATAAATTACAATAAAATATTAAAACATACTTCGCTAATCATCCGCCAATCTGCGCTATTGAATTGGAAAGGACAAGCCACGTGGCCGATCAGTAAAAGACCGGAGAAACGATGAAGATGGCGGGTATTTTCTCGACGAGCCGGAGAAGAAGAATTCCAGTAGAATATCAGCACAATTTCGTGCGATTTCGCTGAGTTTTATACAAGTCAATAAATCCGAAATTTATGTAAATTGGATATGTACCGGGGGAATGCGGACCGCCGCTCCCTTTCCCGCTGCCCGTTTCTTTCTCTTTCTTTCTCTCGATCGACGACGGATACAATCGTCTTCGAAATGTGTATTACGGTCGGCGAGCGACGTGTATATGTAACACGCTAGAATTCCGATAATAGAAATACGATTTGGTACTGAAGTCGCGTGCTGCAATACGCGCGTTTATGTCTACAAAGTTATGTGTGTACTTCCGCATCCAGTGGTTCGGAAAAAGGCGGTGGGAGGAAGGGAAAGCATGTGCGCGGGTTCTTCCAGCACGCGTACGTATAAACAGAACCACTTTATTGCGTTTAATATTCCTAAAATATGTCGAATCGTGCACATAAACAATAATGACAAGTAGTACGTATTCTACACTTCCGGCAAATATCCAAACTTTGCATTACTATTCAAATTCAAAAGAAACGGATGTAATTTATGTTCCAATTTGGATGTTTATTTTGAGTCTAATGTACTCGTAAACGATGATAGAGATGGAATCAACAAAACGTCATAGAAATTAGGATTTTACTATTTCTGGCGGTCACTTGTGTAACAAGCGCAACCTAAAAGCTGTTCCTTACAAGTACATTTAGGCCCCGATACGCTTACTGCATACATGACGCGTAAAACATTGCTCGTTTTACAATGCTTAATGTCCTAGTTATAGACCAGGCTGGAAAATATCCTTAAAAAATAGAAATTTTAGGAACTTTCCTTGTCCTTAAATTAAATTTTTGCAGTTTAGTTTTTTTGTTGTTGTTGTGGCGTTTCCTTGTTGAACTTTAATGGTTCAGGTGACAACTTCTCGTCAGAATAAAATAAGATACTGGATTCAGGATTATTCAGACTCCTTTTCACTTCTGTGTGTGTGTTAACAAATAGTGCACAGCATTATTAAATAATATATAACACAGTACATTCAAAGACAGAAACGCCAATTTAAATTAAATCCAGGAAGGTTCCTCTAACTGTAATACACAACCTTGTGAAGCATTTATCGCTGCCAAGATATTCTTAACAAGGAAAGAAAATTCCGTATTAAAAACTTTTTTGGGACTATATACTGGTTATTTTATTATTAAGTGAAACAATCTTACGCAAGTACCTACGCTACGAAAATGCAGAACAGGCTGAAACTGTTATTTTTTCCTCAACCTATGATGCGAAAAGGATTATTCAAAACAGGCGAGTTCTTCACGATAGGAAAATTTGTAAACACTCTCAATAATATTTTGAATGAACCAAAACCAGAATCAACCGAATTTTCCGTTAGATTGACAATAATAAATTACTCTAGAATAAACACCTGTCTCCAAGCTTTAGGGGAACGTCATAAATACGCGAACAATTGGTACAGTTAACAATTTATTTACGACTTTCCTTACCACCATCTAGTTTACAAATCGATAAAATGAATAGCAACGTTAAATTGAAACATCGTCGTGTGAAAGGATCAACTTATACGGAACCGAATTAAAATAATAACCGAAAAATTAATTACTATATCGTCACAATGCCCCACACAAAAGCAAATACTCCTTCTTTGTGAGAAGGCGCTGCGTCGTAGAGGGCACTCCATTGAAAAGAGAAATTAGAGCGCCTCATATTTGCCGAGCGACCTATTTTAATTTATATTTGCTTTTCCGCAAGATTCATTGTCGACACCGGTAGTCCGGAAAGAATAAAACCACCGCCGCCGCCGCCTACGGCCCGCATTTCTCGCTCGTGATGGCAAGTGGAGGAGGGCGCGCCAGTAAAGCGACACCACCGGAGAGATATGTACGATGAAATGGGACCAGAAAACGGGAAAATAAAAGACAAAAATCATAGAAGAAAAAGGGCACGCGGTCGTGATGGAAGGGCGATCGTCCGCAGGAAGGAAACAGGTTGGTGGCCGCCTATATAAATGATGATCTTGTATAGACGGCCTCTATTCGAATATATTCCCATTTATGCGAACTATGAGCTGCTTCTGATATACCGTTGTTGCGATGTGTATTGTGTAAGTGGCATTGTTGTGCTCGCCGTAACGTAGAACTAAACAAAGTCTACACTGTACATACGAGGGATACATTTTAACAATGTAACGGTATGATATTTCATGCTTTTGGGTGTATTATGCATTGCTTCTGAGTATCACTGCGGCAACTGATAACGGTGAAGAATTGGTTAAGAATGCAGGAAATAAATCCAATTGTAGACTGAGGTAAACGTCTAGATTTTAAATGCAGATTGAATAAGCTATTTCTACTTTTCTAAGATTATATGATTACATAATTAAGGGGGTTGTCCTACTCGGCTATAATCAATATATAAAATATATCTATTTCCATAGTTAATAAAAATGCCTGTTTTATAATAATATTATTAATAATAATACTTTATTAGTGGCGCTAGTTACAGTTCAATCATAATTGTAATTCTATGTGCTTCTTCCCAAAGGGCACGGATTTGAAATATTCGTTCGCATTGTGTTTGCCAAAAAGAGATGCCGTTTAAGTGGATGCCAAGAAATTTTACTTGGTCTAAAGCCATGTTAGGACAAGCGAATAGGACTCCAATCTACGCAGCATAGCATACTCAAATAACCGTGCAAAGACAGACGACACAGAAAATGGACGGTAGTTCTCAATAATTTTTTTGTTCCGGAAAGGTTCCGGAAACATTCCGAATTGAAAAGGAAACTGGAAAAGATATGTCGAAGGACAACATAAATAACGCTTTATTTGCTTAACTAAGAATGAAGGTATTTTGACCACTCAACCTTTATTATTTTTATTTTTTTTATTTTTTTATTTTTTTTTTTTTATTTTTGAGACTATTAAAAATTGACAAGTGTTCCTCCTGCGAATATTCAAGAAGGACCATACTGTTGGAGAGCGCGAGACTGTTGTCAGGAACATCGTTAATTTTGGGTATGGTCGCAAATATCCTGTGAGAAGCCTTAACAATGACATTATCGTTGCTGTTTGATGTTTTTATAATTTTTCTACAAATATTCTGTGTGTTCGAACGAGAATAATAATAAGATTTCCTTTATAATTTAAACCTATCCTCCAATATCTTTTTTACAATTCCAAACAAAAGTTAATCGATAATTTGATAGACAGCGTTCATAGAAACATCGATCGTTCGATGTCAATCCGATCCCTCTCTCTAATTTTTAAACATTGCCCGCTTTAAAATCCGCCTATTTATCTTTCCCTTCTCCATATTTCAGTTTCGTCCTCTCTCCGTCGATTTTTTTTTTCGAAAAAGAGAGTGGAAAAACCGAATCACCCATTAACTGAAAAAATACGACTGGAATATATCATACAGCCCACGAGTTATGCTCTATCCGCCAAAGCTCCACCACCCTCGCATGGAAAAAAGCACCCTCGACCTGCGTAAAACGCTAAACTCCCGCCAAATTAGATTTATTTCGTGTGCAGTGTGCAGTAGCGGTGGTGGTGGAAAAATAAACAAAATTTTATGTGGAAGGATGAGCATAACATAAATCCGTAGAATTGCCATCAATTCGTTTGGTAATCTGTAATCTCTTTACGGATAGACTGCAATATTTGATCTGAATTTATCTGCAACGGTTTCTTTGTGCAAATAATTTGAACTTAATGGGTAAGAATGATTGTTGTAACTAAGCCTGAGAATAATTGCTTAATTGAATACTTGATGATTTGGCAAAATTTATTTTATACTTTTACTTTAATCGATTGAAATGTACAGGAACCCTACGAAGTTTCTTTATTAAATCTACCCTCCTACGACTGCGTGTAAATAACTTACGTATTCATATAATACCAACCATCATCTTCCTGCTGGTATCTCTTGATCAAGTACCACCTTCGAAGGCACTGTGCTGATTAATTTCCAAATTAAGCAAAGTCTACTTTCTTATAAATCGTCCACATTAGTTATTTATTATCTTCTTTTTTTTTCGTCAAACAAGAAAAAATAATTCAGTCTGCGGCCGATATTAGATCAACAAACTTGTGCAGATTACTTTTTCATAAATACTAAATTATATCTTTTCATTCATGAAATCGTTTTTTTTTTTTCTCCAACATGGCCAAATATGCAAAACATATATGATCCCGTGTCCCCCAGATACCTTGATTAATTAACGTCTGTGTTTATCACTCCAAAAGGGTCACTATTTATTCACTTTGTCTCTTTCCTACTTACTAAGAGCATTGAACTGAACTCCATCAAACACTACTTTAGCTAACACTTATGAAAATATTTTCTTTTATTCGCACAGCACAATACCTTCAATACCCATGCTTGAAACTTAGCGTTAAGTTAATGAGGATTACTTCCCCGATTCCCTAACTAGTTTATTAATAGGTTCATTAAAACTTAGTCCGCGATTACGTATGAAACTCAGCCAGCGAATTTCGACCACACAGCGTAAGTCTTCCATACGATTAGTATAGCCAGAACCACACTGTAAGCATTCGCTTAGATGAAGATTATAATAAAGGGGTAGAAAAAAAAAACAGGGAGAGTGAAGCGGACAATAAATACTAATTTAATTTTAATCCGCAGCAAAAATTAAAATGTTAATTTTAATTCCGTAGAATTAAAATGTTAATTTTACAAGATTTACTTCCAAGGTTTACCAGCATCTTCTCGAGCCGCCCGTATTTATTTCTCCTTTAAGTTCCGGCAAGGACGGTTATGGTACATCGTTAAGGTGAGTGGTAATCCAATTAATCTTAGTACGGTTAAGACGCGGGTTAAAATTCTCTGCCTGTGCAAACACCACGGACTGCTGTTACATTTAATTTAACAATTAGAAAAGGAGGAAAAAAAAATTAACGAGGACTTTAGTACGAAGTGGAATGCTTGAGTGCTACACTGACAAAAATATCTACACTATTACGTCTATATTTGCCAATAGGCGTATGTTTACTGTATCCCTTATACATTATTCAACTTTTACTATTGAACAGAATCAAGTAAGTAGAGCATTTCAACTACTGAAGTCAGAAGAAACAAATCATTACTTACACCTTATATTTGTGAACTTACATTTTAAAGGCCTTATAAATATTTCGACAAAGTTCGAAACTATTCTGGTATGTACATCTGTGTACGTCTACTATAAAAGAATTTAAGTCGATTAAGAACTCCTTCGTTTAAATATTTACTTAAAAAAAAAAGAATCCGTCTTCCATAGTCGATCCACATAAAATAACTTTGCGTACAATATATACGTACACACATAACAAAACCTTTGCAGCTGCTTCTCGTAGTGTACATATATACATATATACTTTATACATAACATCCGTGGTTGAAGAAAGTAAAAGTCATCGTGGCAGGCTTTTGGCTCCTGCGTTGTTTTCATAGATTAAACTTCCAGAACGGGATTATTATGATGAGTCACCCTCGTGGCATCGATTTTAACCACGTAAATTTGTGTTTACTGTCATTGTATTTAAAAAACTCTTCGATGTTGTTTACAATATGAATATATAATCTTTAATGAGACTCCCTAAATAATAAGAACAATTATAGTGCCTTGCTGTTAATAAAATGAAGTAACAATTAATAATAAAATTGATTTCCTTTTAACGGTCGCCCGACATGCAACGAAGGGATAATTGAATTTGCGGTAATTTAATGCATTAAACGGGTAAATGAGATCGTTTATGTGTATGAGTGGTATTTCCTTGATTACTGTTCGATATGCTGGTATTATCAAAGTATATAAAAACGATATAAACTAAATTCTGTCACTAGAAATAAAATGCAGATCAATTGTCCATCAACATATTCAGACACTTAAATCTAAATAAACGTTAAAAAAAATATTTCTTTGATAATATCATATTGACACTTTAATTATGATTTCTCTGAACAACATAATTTTACCTGTTAACAGCGTCAATAATTCAATCTTATGTTTCAAGAAAAAATTCAGGGTTTTCTACGATGGAAAGAATTTCAATCTGTTCAATCTCGTATAATAAAAAAATACTGGGCTGTCTAAAAAAAGACGATTGCCACAACTTTTTAGATTGTTTTAGTACCAAATTCTAAAACAAATTCCCTGGAGATGACCACTTTAATGTTGACAAAACGTTTCACTACTAAATATATTTTGTGCGCAGAAAAATTATGGAAAAAATTGATTAAGGGTCAATGTTATGTAAAAATGAAATTCTGCATCGATCTTAAGTTTCCTCCACTTCCGGTTTTCAAGTAACGACAACCCCTTTTTTAATTTCGATAGATCACTTAATTGTTTAAATGGTGTCACCAAAATTTTAATATCCCACATAACAAAATTTTCGAGTAAAAGTCGTTTAAAGAGTGGAAAACAAAAATGTCAATAAGATAAGCATTATTTTCTCTAAATCGAATGTTTGAAATGCCGACATCCACTAACATGGCAAATTTATAGACACGTTCAATCACAACTAATTCCACTCATTTCATAAGCAACGCTATTTTATAAATTAAAAAATTCTAAATTCTAAATTTTGTGGTTTACCAACATAGATCTTTGATTGCTAAGAAAAGGTCAAGGAGCGTAAGATCTGGGGACTTCAAGGGCCAGCCTGTTGGTCTCCGCCTACTGATAAACCTCCCAAGAAAAAAGTTGTTTTATTTCTGAAATAAAAGCAACTATTTTGCTTTTTGATGTTATTAAAATTTATGTTTTCCACTCTTTAAATGACTTTTATTCGAAAATGTTATCATGTGGAGTATTAAAATGTTGATGGTACCATTTGGACAATTAAACAATCTATCAAAATAAAAACTCAAGAGTTGTCATAAAAAAAAAAAACTCTCGATAACATCATTACTTGAAAACCAGAATTGAAACAAAATTAAAATTGATAAGGAAATGTTTATTTCTAAAAAATTTTTTTTTTTTTCTATCGGAGCATTTCTTCAAAAACAAATTGCTTCAAATTTAAATAACACATTCCATAATTTTTATTGTACAACTAATTTTCATCTAAAAAAATGTAATATCCTTTACCTTGACAGAACAGGAAGAAGTACAAGCACCACAATGCCAATTTCGTCGTCCTCACGTCTGGGAACCTCTGCATTCTCCTACGGTGACTCAGATTCATTCTATGCTGTTCGCAGGTTGCTATTTCCTCACGTCCAAGATTGATATTGTTAGAGATGTGGGAGATTTTTGGCACTCGTACAACACTTTCTGTTCCGAAATAATTGCGGACACTGAACGCTTGTTTCACATTTAAAAGGGCGCACAAGTTCCTGATGTAATGATTGCGATACGCTTGAGATATGAAGATCAATTGGAAATAACACCTTTTGTTTTATAGAACGATTAATTATAATTATATTTCAGATGTTATTGGTGGTTTTTCTGTTTTTTTATTTTTCTTTGAATATATTTGTTTTGGTTAATTTATCCTATATATGATGTTTGTGTTGTTCTTTCCTATATATGTATATGTATTTTTTTGGTATACCTATCACTTCTTTTTTGTATTTATAAAACATTCGTGAAACAACTTGGAAGTATTTTGCACATTCTTCTTTATTTAAACGTTTTCAAACCTTCTCCTATTATTTTCTTTAATTATTTATTTATATCAATTTGCATAGGCATTAATCATTAAATAAATAATCTCAGTTCCACTTAAACATATCCATCTCCTGGAGTATATTGAAAGGTCCTCGTTGAAAGGATCCGACCGATTCTGGCCCGTCGATTCCGGTCGCGGTATCGGGCTCGAGCGCGGGAATCCCAGAGACGATCGGAAGGGGTGGGGATGAACGCTCGTATGCGATGTTGCTCGCTTCGAAAGCGTCTCGGCGGTCCGACGTACACTAGACGTCCGTGTTCCCGTCTACTCCCACTAGAATCGCGCTTCGGAAGCAGTCGACGCGACTTCGGCCCGTATCGGCGCGGTCTCTGCACCCTCTACCGCATGCTCTGCAATTAATATATTATGATTAAGTATTTAATTACACCGTCACCCCTTTTCCCTCCCGTTCTTCGTTCCGTCTTGGCCCGGAGAACGATCACTACGTCTTCGTTTAATAGGGCGATTCTATGAACAAAGTGCATACATACGTAACCATATAAATGTACTAAATTGTATGTTTGTTCGTGTCTTCTTTATTATCTGACGCGATCTTGTCTTTTCTAATCATTGCCCGGGTAAAAAGGTTAAAGCGGACAAGGCAATTGTTTCGCATTTAGGAAATTTAATTCTCGACATAATCTCCTTGTAGCGCTATACTCTTAGTCCAACCATCCAAATAATAGGATTCGTCGAACTCCGCAAAATAGGCCTCTATTTCGACGATGAAATCGACGTAACCACTTTCCGTCAAGTAATGGTTTCAAGGTTGGAAAAAGGAAGGAGTTACAGTGGGCCAAATCTGGCGAATATGGTGAATAGCGCACCAATTCCTACCGTAACCAGGCTAGTTCTGCTATATTGCCGTGTATTGGTGAAAGCTCTAAGAAATACCCAATGGAATAGAATTTGAATTGCCTCGCGATATTTCGCCAAAATCTCAAATTGTGTATTTTTATAATATTTTTATTTGAAAGCTTTTCCTTTAAATTACTCAAGGAAGAAGTTATCTTCCACCCACGCCTTAGGTATGCTAACTTTATAACCTGAGCGGAGTATTGACCGCCTCATATTAGAGCAACAATCAGGGCAAGATATAGAAGAGGACCATCAAAGTTTCTGAGAAAGTTTATTGATAAGGACGCCAGGTCCTTTTCTTTTAAATAGTGCAAAAAAACGTTGTTCCACCTTCTTTTGAATTGTGGAGATGTATAACACGTGTTTAAACAGTTCAGTAACAACTTTATTTATGGTAACTAAATTAGAAAAGACAAGCAACGCGATGCCTCTGGTTATCGCAGCTGATATCACAAGGCTCACCTAGAGGCTCTGTCATAACGCTCAGGAAAAGCGTCTACATCTTTTCAAAATACTTGGATATGCAAAATAGCCAGCAATACAGAAGTCAAGGATGCGAATTCAGAGAGAGAAACAAAGAAAGAAACTAAGAAAAAAGTCTGAGTATCAAATAAACATTCGTGCATATACACCGCTGCTCAAAATAAACAGAACACCCATCAATAAAATTGTTGCAAACTTAAAGTATGATATTTTATTTATTAAGTCTTATCTATGGGTACTTTTAATCACATTACTAACCTTTGAGCGAGTGAATTTAACGTTGTAAATGGATTGAAATCTTATTCTTTTGTCACATTGCTCAAAGTATTTTTTCTTACAATGTACATGATTTGTCTTCAGGAAGACCCACTTGTTAACAAGCCTCGTATTAAAGAATTAAAACGTTGCAAAACGCAAATCCATAATTATACACGTCCCTTTAGCTATATTCCTATGTAATTGCAACCAACTTCGAAAACAAACGCGATTCGACGAGAGAATTATAATAAAAAGCAATATAATCGAAAAAAACATCGGTCTCGTTTCAATCACCCTAAATTCAAATTCATCCTTCTTTCTTTAATACCGCACCGCAGTAGATACAACAAGCTCGGAACTAAACCGCCGCTTTTCCAGATCTAATGAAGCGAGGACGTATTTACTTCGTACCAACTAATGGCCGTTCTCTATCCTCTCCGTTTCAAAATAATAATTACATCATCCCAGCGATTTATTAAAAACACCGACGACGTCGAAGGATTGCCGTATCTTCAACGATAAATCTAGAGTTAACCGTTTTGTACGTCTGTACGTCTATCAGTTAGTGCGAATTGTTGTGTGTAATGAGCGTTAGAACGTCATTCAGAGTCGATAAATTAGAACGGTTTTAAGGGAAGCGCTTTACATGGAGAAACGGCTTTAATTCCACTCCTAAATGTAAAAAATAAAATCAACGCTCTTGCCAGAATAGAAAGCAAATTCACTCCTTGTTGTCCCTAGAACAACATTCAAAGAGAAATAGAGAAGCGTAACGGATCGAGTTATGTTTTAAAATTGCAAAATCTGCAAGGAGAAGGGTATAACTTGGTTAGAGATGGTATTCGAAGGGAATCTTTAAATGCATAGCTTTTCTGGACGATCACAAACAGTTATCTCAGTTAAAGGACCAAGGCGTATTTCACCAACGCAGCCACATAGATTCATATCGCTATTCAACCACTACCGTGTGAGGCCAATCTCAAATATAACACAATGATCACAGTACCGTTTAGCTCCGTAACAGGTGACTCTTGAACAGTACGGGCTATGTGAGGTCGAGCATTATCATGCTGCATGTACGAAATAACACGTGAGCCTAAAATGTCAGTAATAAAACGTGCAACCGTCGCACAAAGCCACTAATTTTATACAACCTTCCATAGAGACAGCACCATTACCGAACCTCCGCCAAATTGCACATTGGGAGCAAAGTTACATTAAAGATATCGCTTCCAAGGTCTTCTACACACCGACATTCGTCTGTAATTTGCCAATCTTCAATATCCCAATTAACATGTTCTCCAGCAAACGCTAACGAGTTACCTAATTTTATCTAGTGAATTGTGGTAGTCTTGCGGGAACGTGAGCCCGAACGTTGTCTTCTCGAAGGCGTTTGCAGCAAAATTTCTACATCTCTGGCAGCCAACATCTCCCTTTGTAGAAATCGAGCAGTACAATGCCTAGTACGGAGCGCTGTTAGGCGCAAGAAGATATCATCTCGGAGCTATATCACTTATCCTGGCCTTCTATCAACACTCCCAACACGTTAAGAAACATTTCACCATGTCGATCTAATTGCACATACGACACATCCAGAACACAACACATTTGAAAGAAATGAGTATATGCAGCTGTTTCCTACGTTAAAAGTAAAGTTGCCAACAAAGTTTTATGGGTATTGTAAATGTAAGCTTTAGAATATTGCAAAATTTTCAGAATTTTCCAAATTTCTCTTTCATACATCAATTGAAACAGTTTCCCGTGAAACATTGATACTCCAAGATGTTATTAGGCTATTTTGGAATATTCAAAGTTACGTTACTTTTCTTTATTTTAATTTTCATGAGCAAAATCTGGTTTTCAATACTTGAACCCCATGGCTTAACTACACCCAAAAATTCCGTCCATTTTATTTTTAAAATTATTTTTAATTCACTGGCAGCTTATAAAGAATCTCACCGTCCTTTCGCATACCTAGATTAACATGTTTTATTTCAATTAACATACGCATAAGCAGTTAGCGAAATAATGAAACAATTTTTAAATATTTCTGACTAAATCACCGTCAACAATTAAAATTGATTACAAACAAACAATATTACGTATTATGTGGACTGCCGCAGCCGCAGCAGCTCCCATTCCGAATACAGGTACCCGTTCCCGATGATTGCACGGTGATGATTATACCCCATCACGCAAGAATAACAATATTAATGAATTTTCATTATTGACTTGCAAAATTTCATTTCGTACATTGCATCGGGGTCCCGTTAGCATATACGACGCGAACAATACGTCATACGTATAACAATAATTGGGACAAGTACGCTGTAAAATTGTTTAATTAACGGAGGACAATGGTTAATAATTGCAAATCGTCCAAAGTTTCCTAATAAACAAGCCGTCCGTCTGCGTAGGCCCACGTTATTTAATATTTGTCAATTCGGCTAAAGCTGGAATGGATGTAGTAAGTTAATATATTTCCATCTGCTTTTTAGTTTAAAGGAACGTTAAAGATGAAATCGAATGTTTTTCTAGGATGTATGAGATTATTTTATATCCCAAAAAATACGCGATAACTTTGGTTTGTTTTAAAGAGAAATTTGGGAAAATTAGGAATTGTTAATTAAGTGTAGGTAATTCCCTAGGTTAATTAAGTGTAGGTAATTCCCTTTTTTAGGTTTTTTAAAATGTATAAATGGAAGGGCACATTCATTGTGAGTTATTATTGACGAAGACTCTATGTAGAAGAGAATGGCGAAAACCGAATATTACTATCTATTTTCCCTTTCATCTTACGCATAGATTTCTAAAAAAAAGAAAATTATGTAACTGCTGTATTTGTCTTTTTTCTCCAAATTCGCATTCATACAGCGCAATTAGGATATTCAACAAACATATAAATATATGCATACGGGAGCATTCATATTTGCCCGGCAATGGTGAACCGATGTAACCTAAACCCGTGTACGCCCGTATAGAGAGTCCTACTATTCTAACATCGTACGTCATAAAGTAGCCCCGTGTAAATTTGCGAATATTCAATATTTGTAATAATATTTACATATGCGCACAATCGTACACATGTTGGTACACCAAACAGCATAAATACGTTTGCGTATCTAGTTTACGCTTGTCAATATATTTCCGGTAGATATGTATATATAAACAAACTGGTGCGGGTTTATTATTGTTTAACTCGTGCGGCCTGCAATCGTACTGGTTAATTTTCGAATTTGGTCCGAGTGCATTAGCGATGGGTAAGGTTACATTTTACCTAAAAGCGATTTTATAGATTTCATTTGATGAATTCCATTGTTAGAGTTTCAGCAAGTTGTTTGAAAAAGACAAAAACTCGTTTCAAGTCCGGCTGCTCATAAACCCCTGTGGGGAGTGGTACATTTGTGACTAAGAGCAAGGTAGTCAGGAATTCGGCAAGCACCAAGGCATAGTTTAAGAAAAATTTAATAAATTGAATAAAAAATAGAAAATATAAAAAAAAGTATATATAAGTAACAATCAATCATAAATAATTAATTATGTATCAATTGAACTAAAATTAAAGGAATTAAATTTAGATCAAACTTGCTATTTGTATTAGTGGCCGCATTCTGTAAAGAGCCGCGGTGCAGCGCTACCCAACACCGTACGTTGCCTGAACGGTCATTGACTAACACAAACCGCAATTTGAACTCCCTTACTGGTAGCCAAAAAAATATGCTCTCCATCAAGATCTAAGATTATTTGTTTAATTTACTTAATACAACATTATGGATGACTCGGTATCAAGCTAGCCTAAGCTATTGTTCGATCAAAGCGGAACCTAGTTTTTTGAATAACTACAAGATTTTAACCTATTACACCTAACATTATTGAAAAGGAAGCAAACCAACTTTGTGTTCTAGCGAATCCACCAATAGTTAAACAAAAAACTCTACCTAAATACCAATAAACAATTTTTTAAAAATAAGTAAAATTATTTGTCACTATAGTAAGTTTTGTCGGATTAGGTACTATAATTTTTACTGTGTAATACAATTTTATTGAAGAATTGGGGAATTTATGAAAGAAAAATACAAAATAAATAGCATGGTTAACAGTTTATGGTATTTAAGAGTAAATTCCGCAAAACGTAGAAATGTCCCAAAATGTCTCCCCTTTTAACACTATAAATTGTATTCTGGCGTTTAAAAATTAATTATTGTATGTATACTTCCGTAACTCAGGACCCAACTCACATACACATGTTCTCCCTCTACCCTGGCCTACACATATGTAATCATCGTACACATGTAATACATCTAAAACGTATCGCCAATGTACGGCGGGTGGACTCCCTCTAGTCCATCCGGACTTAACGATACAAGCCCTGAACTGTTAAATAATTTCCTAGGTTAACTAGCCTGAGAGACGCGGACTCGTAACCCTTGTCGGGACATACGGCGTACCACAGTTATGACCGCAAACGACATAAAGCTAACTTGCCTCAACTGCGGGCGTAGCCTCCCCCGTTATTTGTCACACGGCTTTCCTTCTTTGCCCCTCACCTCGCCTGCGCCTTCGAATTAATTTTAATGAAATATTCGACTACATTTAGCTTTGTGTATTTACATAATACGCGCGTCACACGTTACAGAAAACCTTAATTCGGTTGTTTGTATATAACATATGAGGTATACCTGCATGTATGTATGTATCCTTTACTGACTAGGAGGACCCTTGTTTGAGGTAATTGCCGCGAAGTGGAAAGAGGACGAGGACAAATTAGTTTATGGTAGTCAAATCTATTATTACAAAAATATTTGAATGCGTGACAGCATTTATATTCTCTTCGTCTATTTGAATTAGTTATTTCTGCCTTAGCGTATACGGTTAATCTAGTAAGTTGATGTTTACCAATTTTTTAAGTACAAATCAAATAAAAGGAAACATTGCGATCGAGAAACACAAAATTTCATTTAATTTTTAATTTGAGGACGTAGTTACTAAGCAACTAACCAAACAATATCTCGTAAGTGTCCACCATTAAAGATGTCTTAATCTTATTTTAGTTGCAAATTTACTTATGTAATATACCAAATTCCCACAATATAAGTAAATATTCTTAGTTTAATGCCGCCGCTGCATTACGTAACATTTAGGGTTGTTGCTCAACCTGCTTCGACATTTTGCTATTTTATTATATAAAGCATCAAGTTCTATTTTCTCAACTATAAATTAACTCGAAATATGTAGTCGTTGAATAGTTGTATCTCTTGATAGTCGGGCC
The DNA here is from genome assembly GCA_902654985.2 of Oryctes borbonicus. NCBI lineage: Eukaryota > Metazoa > Arthropoda > Insecta > Coleoptera > Scarabaeidae > Oryctes > Oryctes borbonicus. The sequence continues at coordinate 1,938,075 of LR736894.1, forward strand.
TTAAAGTGAAGCTATGGAAAAACAGAGTCTCAATTAGCCGTTCGAGACGAGCAAAAACGATGGATTTTTCCTAACGATTACTACAACGGCAGAGGGCAGCGGGGTGACGCCGGCATCATTATTTTCCTGTTTCCTTGACTCTTGATTTTCCTCTAAGAAAACGTCCGATGTCGCCGTTAGAATAATGCCGTTATTTTTAAATTTATCAGCCGGAGACCGACTGGGACATTTGATTTCATCAATCAACGTCCCGTCCGACTACAAGGACGAATAAGGCGACGGTGGTGTCCCTTTCGTTTTTCCTCTTCTTCAACGGAGCGCCCTCGTAATTATAAATTAAATTAGTGCTTTTGTTGGATTGTCTCTATCTCCTCGAAGACGGGATGTTGTAAATCTTCTTTTTTCAGTCGACGGGTATTGCGTCATAAGCGTTACGTTATACACACGTTAAGCGCAGTGGCAAATATTTTGATGTATTTTTTGTCGAGGGAGTCGTCCCCTTTGGAAGTACGAAGTATTTCAGCGGTGGCGAGCAAGATATACTTCTTTTTGAGCATATCAAAGCAACATTTTACAAATCTTTACGCATATATACTTCACTTTGGACATCGATTATTTTATTCAACTACTTAACCAATGGACAGTCACAGTATACTCTACCGCATATAATATCGTACCTATGAATGATCGCGAAAATCTGAACGCAACACGGTGTAATGGAATAAAATTTTTCTGATTTGCATATTATACGAAACAAATTTCGCCCCGTTAGGTCCTGTGCAGCATCTTTGAGACGACCTAAAACCAGTAAAATAAACCCTTTAGCTTTTGCGGAAGCGCGTCCGATCCAGATGGCCATCGCATTACCACAAATTCATATATATATATACATCTCGCTTTTATCAATCCATCAAAGCGTACTTCGATCGGGCGCCGTACCGTCGTATTGCGACCGCGTCCACTTCAACGGGCCTTTTTTGGGAGCGCAGAGTCGGGATCTCGTGCATAATTCGAAAATAAAATTCCACTCTGCCGCGAGCCTGTCTTATCAAAACTGTATGCCTCCGTGACTTTCACGTTTCGTTGAGCACCCCTTAATAAAAAATGTGTCACCCTCGGAACAACTTTTCGGATATGGTCTGTGCATGAACGTATCTACGGATGTCTGTGTGTGGGTTATGCTGGCAGAAGATGAAGTGTCGTAACGCATAAGCAATCGGACGTACTCCCACGTCATTGGTGCTGCGCTCATCCTTTTGTCCGTTTTCCGTTTCCAGTGGAAGGAATTCATGTTTGCGGCCTTCGGTGGTCGGTGTTGGCTCTAATGCCATTAACGGGACATGCGGTGGAATCGAAAGTTTTTTTTGAGATTTTGTATTATTTTGCCTGATAATTCTTGTCACGCAAATTTAATAATAAATATTTGTATTAGGTTTTGGTCTAAATTAATATCAACGGTATGCTAATCAAATTACGGATCATCTCCAGTTGAGTTGCAAAGAGTTTGGCAAATTCTTTGAAAAATCTTAAAGATGTATGGTATACAGGATGGCGGAGCACATTCGCGTCTGCTTATACAGGAAAAGTAGTAGAATATTTTCAAAATATTTTTGTAAAGTTCATTGGAAGCACGGTTTCAAATTATTTTGAAATATACAGGGCGACCCAAAAGAAATACATAAGTGTGCAAATTTAAATGGAACACCCTATTTCATTGTAGATAGACGATATTTATCAGTCTAACTCTTCAACTAGCTTTTCCTACAAACTACCTTAACTTTAACAAAAATATTTTACCTCCTTTTCTATATAAACCGACGCAAATGTGATGCGCTAGCCTGTATATAAAATGCTAGCTTTGTTTTGAAATTTAAGTAACTCCTAAACTAATTAGATAAGCTCTCTCTTTTTTTTTGTTGTAATTATTTGTTGCAAGTAACTACACCATATCATGTTTTTGCATGTTATCCCTGAACTTAGTTTCACAATACCTCAATTTAAAAATTCGTAACGGTTTTCCCAATAAACAATCCCGTTTTATTGAGTATTTAAATCGAAGAGCATCGACAACAAGCTTCGTTTAAATAAGACATCCGTCCAAATGATTCATGTCAAATTATGTTACCAAAAACTGTTAGTACTTGTATAATAAAATACGATTTTATTTGCGTCGCAAGGTTTCGTGCACAAAATAACGTTTATCACCGTATAAAATAGTACGGCAGCTAGAAGAAACGAGCAGTGACGTCTGGTGTGCGGGAGTTACCCCGAGAGCTGGAAATAGCTGGAAATTCGTATCCGTATCCAGATCGTGCAAATAACATTATTGATAGTTCAAATTATTAATTATTCTCCCAGTCTGTTGGGTGTAACATTGAATAGATCAAATGAGTTTTGAGTTTTAAGTTGCATTTTTTACTTTATTTTGAAAAAAGAAAGAAACGTGGAGACGACAAAGTTCGAATACAACTGTGTGGTTTCAAAGATTCCCTATTCATTTTTGGCCAGGAAAAGTTTTGAAATGTAAACGTTGCTCCTGACGAGTCGCTAGTGGAAACGAGCACCTTGCATGCACCAAGCTAATAGTTTTCTAGTAAGCTCGTGCACTTCGCAAACATATCAAATTCACTTTGAGATATATTAAGATTTGCACTCTTTCCCTCTTTGAAAAATGATCTTTTCCCGTTCGACGTTAGAGAGCGTTATCAGAGTTGGTACTGGGGAGTACCACCCCGGTTTCCATAATACATCGGCGAACGCATAGATACTTAAAAATTCCCTTGTAATTTGTTATGCTCTTTTCTCGATCTTCTTATATTTACTTCCCCGTGCTGCCCGACTCGTTTGCGATGAACGCCCGAAAAAAAAAGAAGCGGAAAACTTTATGCTCGTCAGCTGTGTCTGTCGCTCGTTGTAGGGCTTTCACCAGCTTGACGACGACACGGTCGTACTCCGTCGTGAACATTAAACAGTAAAAATATATTTTATGGATACTACGGATATTTTATGCGAACGTGGCTTTAAATAATAATAGATTTTTATTTCGACGCGGAAGGGAAGAACGGGGAGCGAGGTTAGAGCGAAATGGAATGATCTCTCTCGCGTTTTTAAGAATTAGTTTTCGCTGTGCAGTAGAGGACACCTGGATAATCAAAGCGAACACGCTTTTGATATTTAACAATCCATTTCACCATATTGCGTCTATTAGCGACAATTTTTCACTTTATATTTTACTATTAAAAAGTACCGCTTCACAAATTAGAAAGGCAAAAAGTAATTTTTTGTAAATTTTAATAATCGGATATGTGCAACAACAGAAAATAGTGGAACGACTAACATTAAAATTTATAAATGTTATCTATTAAGAAAAAGATCTTATTGAAGATGAAGTAGAAAGAAAATCTATAAAGCTCCAGACTGTTGAAGAAGAAATGATGTACCTGATATACAAGGTTTTCTCGAAGCAAAATACAATACCTGGTTCAACGTAATGGAATAAATCTGCATAGATACAACTTAGATTTTCGATAATTGATGGAATCAGGACGCGGAAGCAACATTTAAAATAGTTTTTTTCAACGTCAAGAATTTTAATTTTGTTGCATGAAAGTTCTCATATTTCCAAAACTACATTAGTGTTAATTATCTCGCACTTTCCATGCTACTCTAAGCTATCTAAGAAAGAGACAACTTTGCATATAGAAGCAACATACGTACCTACTTACAAATTACCGACCATTATTCCAATTATATTCTACACTGAATGAATACAATAACTTTCAGCGCCATAAATACGATAAGAGAACGTCGCTCACTCCAGGAAACGATGAATAACCCTAACCTTGAGTATTCATGCAAAAACGAAGTTTTCTCATTCCTTTTCCGACGCGAAACACATCCTATTCGGCGTGTGTAGTCCTGGTTTCAGCATAAGGTGCTAGGGTAAAAATTAATTCGTCGCGCGTTAGATAAAAAAAAGCGAACGCCATTACCATAAAAAGCGATAAGGTCTCCATTCAGCTTGACGCTCTTCGTAATATGATCTACAGTAATATCGTGGCGAATGTAATACCAGGAGTGACGGAAAAGTACTACGCCTGTGTCTTAAAGAATGTATTTCTGGTTTTAATAGCGCTGGGCAATGCAGTAACAACACAGTTTAATGTTGCCCATTAATTATAAAGAAAAAGGACATGGAAGTAATAGACATTTTTTGGTTGCAAATTATAGCAATTTATTAGAACAACATATATGTTCGTTGTTGATGTTTTATGTACTAGTTATCCTTTCTCCTACGTACAAAACTAAGAAAGTCATTTTTTCAGAATATTTTATTCTTGTTGGCTTCTTTTCTGGAAACCATATTCAAGAACAATCCAGAAAAAAATAATAACACGGTAAAATTCGATTAAAATTTAACTACAGATGTCTAAAACATGAAGGAATAAAATATTACATCCGATCCATAATTTTTAATTTTAGTTCAAACAACTTCAACAACTCAACTCAGAGGTATAGCCAGAGAGGGATAAAAATCTATTACTGGGCTTCTAAATCAATATAAAAAAATAAATTTTCCGGGCTATGAAATCTATTTTTGAGTATCATCTAATAATTAAACATCCTACCGTGTCAATATTCTCGACTATTTTTCTACGGTTCCTCGTATCCTTTCATACCACGATTGCAACGCCCTCTTGTCGATGATTAGTAGTCTATCGGCGAGGGTAGAAAGGACGAACAGGAGAGAGTTTCAAGGGGACGTAGAGGGCGCTTTTAGGTGGTATGAGAGCATCACTTTGCTGCTAGATATACGAACGTCGATGACGAAGATGGTGGTAGTAGTGGTGGCGGTGACGATGGTAGTAGTATACTAGCCGAGTCAGCGCTTATGAAGAAGCGAATAATGCTTGGCTGGAAAAACCAATCTCTTAAAAAGTCAATCGCTCATATAACCCCGCAGTTTCACGCATACAGATGCAAGGAGCGGATTCGTGATGGACTTACATATGCTTCCGTTCGTAAACGTGTTGGATGTGGTACAGTTGGCGGCATATATTTTGTACCGACGGCTTTTTTTTTCGTTAGTTATGTACACAAAGTTGACAATCCAAATCGGGCAAATTTAAAATTGACGCTTGTTCAATTGCTTTATTAAAAGAAGAAATCAAATTAATTACTCTATGAGTCACATCGATACGTAGCCACCCTTGAATACAGTTTCTCTAAAAGTAAAAGGGGTTAACGTTATTGCAAGGATCTCGGGGACTACTAGAAGGAGACCCAACTAGCCCTATTCAAAATAGAAATAATAAATTTAATATTTCTTGCCCATGTATTTATCAAAAGAGAGAGCATACACCAGGGTAAAAGGAACGTGGACAGACCCATCAGATGCAACCCTTACATAATAGGATCCGTTTCTAAGTAATTATCTTCAACCGTGTCCTTCTTATTTCTCTTCCGACACACGCACCGACCTCCTAATATTACCCAATAACTCGAAGGTTCGTCCTAAGAGGGGACCCCACGTAGCGTCGGCCGCAGAGGGGATACGGGCGGCGGCGCTCAATGAACACTAAGGCGTGCGGGATGATTGATACTGCTGCTGCCTCTATAGTGGCCTGCTGGATGGCTGGATGGATGTCCGTCACTAACATGTATGTTATTATTATTATATGTGTATACGTTGCTTTGTGCTCGCTTGTATTCCCAGCCTTTTCCATCGCCGCAGTTGTGGAAAAACTCGAACCGGAGAAGAAATTGAAAAATACTGAATAAATATATGATCAGTCGTAAATTTTACGCCCGGATTTTTCCAATACGTGCCCTATCTGCATGAATATGTGATTTGTGTCCGGAGTGTAGGCTCCTTACGCGTATATATGTATAATGTATAAAGTACGTACATGTATGATACGTTTGAAACGCGTTTGATGGAACACGGGCAACTTTTGCTGTATGTAACAGGTAAGATCGTTCACATATCCCGCATTAAAGGATTAGCGGCGTTTATATATTATGGGGTTGTTTACGCAAAAGATTCATCTGGATCAGCATCGGGCCCGGATGGAGGAACATTATGTTTCAAAAGTTGTACGAGTGCCGCCCACGCCTTCAGCAACATTTTAATAAAATCTACGTTGTTTTATCGCATCCTTTATTTTTCATTCTACAGTTCTCGGAATTTCCTTTGTCGTCAATTCACGGTTAGTAGAAAGTTCTCAAGCTATTATAGAATCAATAGTTAAAACTGAGCTAGTCCGTTAAATAGACTAGAACTGTAGCACGCCTTCTTCAACTTGGTCATCGGACACACCCAATTTAAGTCCCTTTAATTCCTCTATTTAAAGCTGTTATGTGAAATGAAACAATAAGTCAGCTGTGCCTATTCTACATCCTCTGGGTTCTTCTAATAATCGAGAGGTCGCTATCCTTCCGCTTGTCGACTAAAACTTAAATATATTCATCGATATTCCTTCTTTCACTTTTTTCATTAGCGGAGATTACTCCGACATGTATTGGCAATGAAAGCAATGTCAATACGCTATAGATAGTAACAAACCTAGCAAAATTACAACAAATATACTCATACCTAACGTCTTGAATCCAAAATAGGTCCCTTGCCCTAGTAGCGCAGTTAGTTAGCTGGCGGTAGGCCTTCAGTTGGTAAATCCGCCAAAATCCGTGACGGTTAGTTACGGTAGGTAGAGTGTTAGTAAAGTATATAAAGCCAACGGTACTTTTCTAACGTTGGATAGCGATTGGTTCTAGGTCAGCAAAATCAGTTAAGAGTTGGTCGACATTCGGGAAGTGTTAATCAAACTACGCTTATCTGTAAACACTTGAGTAACATAAGTAAGTCGATGTTGAACGAATTCAGTCGGTGCAGCGTCGATTGAAGATCAGTTGCCAAGTGTCGCAAACGTGTAACGTTACAACAGTGAATCAGTTTTAAGGGAGTGTTCGTTAAAGGTCGGTACACGACAAAAGCAGACAGTTCGCCCAAAAATCAGGTAAGTATTCGAGGTCGTTGCGTGCCAATGTTCGGCCAAAAGTACACTTTCAGGTAATGCCGACATCGCTTCCAAAATCGAGCCAAGCGATCCGAGATCGGGAACCAACGTTGCGCAAACCGTCTACGCTACTAAGGTAGTATCTCGTCAATGAAGAGATAAACATATCCCGGCCCAGTATGCATCGACTACCTACTTAACAATTTCAATGGCAAAAGGGGACAACTAATTCACATATTGAACCGTCCGAACGATAACGTCGACCATTAGGATCGTTGTTCGATCGATGTTCAAGTTATACGGCTGGCAAATAGAGTTGCGGGATTCGACTTCCCGGAATTGCGTGATTAACAACCCGGATCTCTTAAAAAAATTATCATCCGGAAAAAATCTCCAACCTGCAGCCATGTCACGCCGGCAGGCTCAATTCCCGAACGCGTCCCAATGTATATTCATACATTCGTTCATTTGAATTAATCTTAGAGGGAGGAACTTCGGATTTCAGTGGTTTTTCCTCTTTGTTTTTTTCTCTCTCTCTCTGTACGGCGAGCGTAGCCTGGGTTCTTCCATTGGGAAGGGGAATATTTACAAAGCAACAATACACTATACATAAACGAAATAATTGCTTTTACGAGAATTTCTGTTGGTTTTTGGAGAGGAGGTGGTTTTCATTTGCCCTATACCCGGAGGAGTGTTTTTTTTTTTTGGTTCTCGCTTTGTTGGGGTTTCCTGGTCGAAAACATTTTCTCGTCGAGTGGCGGCAATCCTCCCTAAAATTAAGGTAGGAAAAACGTAGACATTAAGTGGAATATTAGAATTATTTCATAATTCTTAAGCTGGTTCTATCTAATGAAATATAGTACATTTATGGCATTCGTCAACGCAGTGACTTTAAAAAATGCATCACAAGAAAGTCTCGCTTCCAAATGCAAGCTAAGAAAATGTTAATGAGATCTTTTACAGTTAGTAACTTAATATTTGAGTAGGGAAATATTAAAAAATATTTTTGAGTTGAGAGTTTTCATTACATCATAGTGCTTGCGTTAAATATTAATAATTTTGATTATTTAATTTGAGTATCCAATAATTACTAGAATTTCATTGATATTTAGAGAATTCGAATTATTTTTACTTATTATTCGAATTTTGGCATTCTGATAAGATATATCAGGCATTTAACGAGTACGTACATGTCAAATTTGTACCTCTCGGCAAACTTGCTGAAAATCCGGTGCTTATTTGATTTTTTTTAATATTACTTGTACTAAATTTTTACAAATGTTCTTATATGTTATATGTTTATACGTTATTTTTACATGATTCACCACAACAGATACTGGAGTTGAAAGTGTGCCAGAAATAAATAAATATTGTATTAAATTGAAAATAGAAAATCCGAATAATTGTTTTTGGAGTTATACATTTACAGCTAGAAACCTCTATGTCTGCCATCTTATTTTATATTTTTCTAGAGACTCTACCCAAATAAAAATTTCAAGAAACAAGACGATGAAATGATTTAATGAATTTTTTTTAATGTTTGTCCTTATTATTAAAACAAAATCAACAGTCTCGACATCTGCTTTCCATACATTAATCTATACAACAGCTTATCAAAGGCAGACACGATGATACTTATCCAACACTCACAATTCGAGATCCAATCTAAGGAGATCTAGAAATTTCCTACCTATTTAACGCTCTGTTGTTATTCTCGGAACAGTCAGAATGCCGAAACGCTTTCGAGCGCGCACAGTAAACGCGGCTAAATATCATTCTCTCATTTGCATCACGGGACGTCAAACCCCTTGCATGTGTGTGCAATGTAAACAAATTTCCAGCGTATGGAATCGACAACAATCGGTAAATCAGCGGAGAAACAGACCGATCCCGTTCCAATCCGTCCGGCTCTGGCGGGACATCGTCGCTTTTCGATTGTTATCCGGACGGGATATCTTGGAAACTGCAAACGGTTCGATAATTAAACATTGTCCGCGCGCTCGACGCCGTTCTATATGAATTTGATATTCGTGTCTGCCGTTAATTACATGCCAAACAAACGCCCGGTTCTTTCGCGCGCCCCGCTAGTGAGCTTGTTCGAAATCAATATCGTCCACTCCTCGATCCGATATACGCTATAAAGGATGCTAATTGTGGCGACATGCTATCGACCGATGTTGTACGGTTACCAATATTAGATGTCAATTGTTCGCAACCTCAGATTATTCATAAATCCATGGGGATGTTGACGAGGAAACAAATGCATAATACGACAACAAGGGTAGTATAACAAACAACACTAAAGTATCGACATACTTCGCATCTCACAAGTTATAATTAATTAATCGGGAACTGCTGAGTCGAGGATACACGAATCTTCATTTTTCAACCGTACGACCGAATGAATATGAGGATCCACGCATCCTCGAAACATCTGTTCCGGATTAATTAATTAAACTTGTGTGATGGACTGTGGGGTAGTATAGCAAATAACACTAAAGTATCGGCACACTCCGCATCTCTCAAGTTATGAGAATAATAAGAATCAATTAACCCGGACAGTTGCGTCAAGGATGCGCGGATCTTCATTTTCTAAACGTTCGATAGCGAAACCCTTTTAAAAGTTTCAAAGCCACCCCATCCATTCGCTCCGACGCGACATGCGGCTAATCGAAAGTCGTAAACTAGGCGGGAACAAGAAATTTATTCAAAAATCGACGGTAACTCGACAGGTTGCCGAGGCAAATATAAAATATACGACGACACCGTACCTTCTATGCGAAGGTCTTCTAACGTCTAATACACCAGAGAGAGAAAAGCAGAGGGAGATCGTCGACGTGCAAGATTTTAAAACCATCGTCGTGCATACCCTCCGCATCCCTTCATCGTCCCTCTTCCTTCCGATAAGTTTTCATTAAACTAGTTATCACGAAAGGTTATAAAAATAAATGGCATCTAATAATCTCGAAATGAATAATTCCGCAAAGGTCGGTAGGTCGAAAGTATAATAATAAAAAAAAGTGTGTGACACGGTAAAGTTTCGGGTGCTCCGACACCGTCGCCGTCGTCTCGAAGTTAGCGCCATCTGTCACCGGACGCCTCATTTCACCGCCGTAGAATACGCTTCTTCACTTTTCCTCGCCCTTTCCCGTTTCGTCTTATATACAGGAAGATATTCTTTTAACTTCAAATTCCCATACTTTACGTATATATTTCGTCCTTGATAAAGAGTTCATTTTTCATTAAGTGATGTTTGACAAGATATGAGGGATAGTTAAGTATAGAGATAAGTGTTGTACATCAATTTCTAAAGATGTGATACATCTTCCACTAGGCGAAAGGCAACAATACTGTTATTGGTATAGAAGACGCAAGAGGTGCAAAAAAATGCTCAACCTGGATTCGAGCATGGAATTTATTGAAAATAATACAACATACATTGAAATACGAAGCAGATTCGGAAACTAACCGCAATATTAGTTGAGTGTAGGCTTTCACGACCGTAACCCATAGTAGAAATGTCTTTCAGAAGATTTCTAAAGAAATCTTCTGAAGAAGCTGACAGCATGATCAGCGAAACGTCAAGTAAAATATTAACAACGCGACAACACCCGAAAGACATTTGTACTAACCGCAATATTACTACGTATATATTAGAGCTGCAGCTTTTTATTAATTTTCAACTTAGTCGTCATGTAAATTCAGCCACTTCTCATAACGGAAATTTAGCCAACCTGTCACGACATTTTAAAGATCTTCATCCTGGACTCCAAGCCACGTTTTCACGCGAAAGAGCAGATGGAGGTGATCGATCAACTAATAGTTAGCGTTGTAGACTTGCATGACAACGCTCGCCTTCACACTGCTTGGTGAAACAAGACCTGTTGAAAAAGTTCAAAGGAGATGATTTTGGTTGGCTATATTCCAAAGGAATCGAGTTTTATGCGGAAGATATTTCAAAATTGATGATGCACTGTGACAAGTGCTTAAATTTACACGGCGACTATGATGGACAATAGTGGAAAGCTATAATTTTCAGATGCACGTAATAATCACAGTTAGACGCTTTCAGGTATTTCTAAAATTATTGAGAAAATTCACAATCTTAAACTTACAATTAGCTCTACAAATTTACTCTTTCTCCCCAATACATCTGCACTGATGTGGGTAAATTTCTATTAAATAAAATATTAAATACATGGAAAACAATCCATTCCTTTATTTTTCATTTCCTCTAAACCAAGTTATTTACATGTAACAAAGCACATTTCCCAGTATGAATTATTAACCCGTTATTTTCGAAGCTGTACGATAAAGGAGATGTTTATTAAAATCCGTTTTATGGATGTGTGGCCTTGTAATTATATATAAGGAACAAGTATTAAAGTATGCCTGGAGGCACATTCATGAGATCGAAGTGTAGGCGTTGAAATGTCGGTCAAGAGCGAATAGACAAAGGTGAACCACACCCACTCGCTTAGCTACCTGAATTCGGAGAATACGAAAAAAAGCTATTGCATTGGGTGGTTACTTGTCGGAAGTGGATTATTTCAGCAAAATAGACTAACCAATACGTGTAGAACACGCATATAGTTAATTTATGATATTTCTAGAAAAATACACAACTCAAAAACTGTACCTTACATATATTACAGATGGTGCCTATTGAAATTAGAATTTCGTTCCATTCTCTATTGTACTACACTGCCGTTCAGTGAAGTTCGGTCATACAATAAAAATCTATTAT